>JARHVA010008764.1:0-423982 GCA_037957365.1 Torreya grandis
TATACCTTAAGCTTGAATCTAGTTCATTTTAATACCTTCAATGTTTCTCCTATGAGACACCTTAATATCTCCTTTTTATACCTTCAAAGTATTACAAGGATCATTTAAGGTATCTCCTAAGAGATACCTTTAATGTATTATAAAAACCTTCAAGGTATCTTCTAGTCCTCATAATCGTAAAGAATATACATATGTATAATCTATTTGATATAATCATAATTCAAATTGCATAATCAGAAATAAATTTCCATCTAACTAAATATCATTAGTTCCATACTTTTTTAAATAAACTAAATAATCATTATATAAACAAATAAAAAAATCCTCATGACTTACAAATCAATTTATTATAACAAAAATAAATAAATATTTTAACTGTAAAATTAGGGTGTGACAAATATTTTAGATTTAGTTTCGTAGAGTAACATTTTTAAATTCCTCATATTGAAATATTTTTAATTATATAGGATGGAATTTAAAAACTTAAAATTATATTCAATCAAGGTCAATACAAAGTAAATAGATGATTTAGGATGCACATGTTTTCTATACGTAAGAATTAAAAAAAAACTGCACATTAAGGTTTAATGTCAACATCAATATTTTTATCTTTAAATTGTTCATAGATGTCATCTTGAGATGATTTAATGCACAAGGCTAAAATATCAAAAAATTAATAATCTAATTACTTTAGTTTTTAGAACTTTCAATTATATAATAATGATTTTATGTCATATATAAGAGGTAATTGAATCAAAACACACTTGTATTACTAATGCCACTAGAAGAGGTAGTTTTATAGTTGAAATAATTCATCATTAACCTTGTGATGTCTATGTAATTGGAATATTTGGTTAAAAATACTAACTAGGATCGGCTAGTGTTTGGAAAACCATTCATTAACAGACTAACTTAAATTATTGACAGTATACCAAAAGATAAATTAACATGCCTAAAATCACCAGTAAGGGCTTTCCCACTTCATGACCTAAAAACTCCAAGTTTTGGTTGATCTCAAGATGAATTTCCCATATCCCCTCTCTTTCTCTTCACATCTTGTGCAAGCTTCCAATAGATTTAGAAAAGTAAAAAATGTCTGATTATGCAATGAGTTCTATCCCCAAAAACTAGACTAAGTACCATCTAAAATCCTACCACCATTATCAAGGTCTCCTAATAAATCATATATTTCACACCTCTTTAACCATATTTTCTCTCTCATCCTTCCCTACATCGACTCTCATCTTCTCTCTCCATCCCTTCTCATTTCCTCTATCTCCCCTACTAGGCTATTATAGCTCCCAAAAGAAAAAAAATATGTAGGCAATGGTCTTCCCATGTGGCTAAATTTTAAGCCTTATCCACTTGTATAACTAAAATAGATAAAGTTGAATACATAACCATCAATGTTATCGACTCGTTAGCCATATGAAAAATTCTTTCACGCTCTAGACTGACCACCAAATTTTACCCTTATTTCCAATGCATCTATTGTCATATACATATTAATGTTTCATTTAAAGAGCCCCTAACTCATAGCTTCATTTAAAGAGGAAAATAAAAATAAAAATAATATATATTTTTTAAATATATTGTGTTGGATAATGAAAATAGAAAAGGGGAGACAATTTGCAAATCTCAATTGTCGCTAGGCAAGACATGCCCTAGAAAAATGGATTTTTGGGGCCTAGGCCATAATAAAAAAAGTAATTTCTTAAAACATGCAAATTAGCATGCATTTCACTACCACTCGATATTCTGGACATGGTATTCATAGGACCAATCACTGATTGACTAGTATTTTTAAATATTACCCTTTTTTCCATTTTAATAAAAAAGTAAGCACTTTTTAATTGTCATGCAAGTTTTATATTTTAAGTTTTCTTTATAGCTATTTTTTTGGAAAAAATTTGAGATGGGTTTAGAGCCCTTTGATGGGTTGTGATAGGTTAAATTTGACCATAGATTGGGAACATTTTGAAGTCATGGCCATGTGATTGGTGTCAACCCCTTTATCTCCATCTGCTTACCTATCTATTTCTATATTATCTTCTTTAATATTTTATACTCCAACTCTACCACATAGAAACCACTTTAGTATTCTAGCCTCATAAAAAACTACATGCTTGAATATATATATATATATATATATATATATATATATATATATATATATATATATATATATATATATGTACATATATATTACAAACTATAATTTAAAATTAGTAATTATAAAATATAAATTATCATAGTATAACTTCTAATATGATTAGAAATAATAAATTATTTAAAAATAAGATTATAATTAAAATTTAAAAAGATAAATTATAAATTATAATTTATAGCTAATTATATAATATTATTTTATTGAATTGAAATTATAATTAAAAAATATCAAATTTGAATTTGTGACTATAATTTTAATTTTATGTTTTAATTTATAATTTATAATTTAATTTATCATTTGTAATTATAAATTTATATCTCTATAATTTAGCTTTGATTGGTATACTTGGATTATACTAAATACAATGACCTTGTGTTTTTCTAAATTTTCAAGAGTATTATCTTTTGAAGGAATGCATGTTGTTCTAAAATTCTACAGTTGTATCAAGTTATGGTATTTTTTTTCACAATGACCACATCATACCATGCTCAGATCATGGCTTAACTAAAAGGTAACTCCTCTTCTTCAAACATAAAATTTGATTAGCATGGAGGACACTTAATGTGGGGGAATTCAACTTCTACCATGTACTCTTAAATGAGTGTACAAATAAGTATAATTTTGTAAATTTATACTATGACATATGATTAAAATTATAACCATGTGAATTTAAAGGTTTAACCCAAAATGTTTTAAGAACAATAGGTTTTCTATACCTAACATATTAATTTACTCATAATTACCTAAGGATTGATGAACAATATTTAACAAGTAATATAAAAAAGTCTATAAGTAGCTTATCACATGTGAAGGCCTAATATAACATATTTTTCCCACCATTCCATAATGTTCTCACACCTAATGAGGTCAATTATCACAACCCTTTCCTTAGCTATTTTAGTTTAGTGTACTAACTTGATTCTTTCTGAGGGTAGAGCATAAAAAATATCACCCAAGCTTTTTCAACCACCCCAAATCTAACACAGTCAATTCGAAGGCCAGAGTTGACCTAAAACCATCTATTTTCATGAGAAATTGAGTATTTTCATGAAAAATTGATTGCCAAGGTAACTACAAAGGTACCTTTTATCTGATTTATAGTCAAGTGATAAAATTACTGAACTACCAAGTATGTTTTCCATGGTCTATATGCTTTGTTTTTAATTTTGGAATATAAATATAGGTATGGAAAAGGCCTATTGATTATATTATAAAATTATTCCAATGGACATATCATGTAACAAGATAAATTAACAACCTAAAAATACATGGCCCTATGCCACTTCTCTTGTTTTAGGGCACTCTATTTTAGGATAGTTCCATTAGTTGGGTCTATAGATCACTATGTATGTAATCTTTACCAACATACTTCACCTAGGTCAATTTCTAGATAGAAATCCATCAAATTGAGTATGTGGTATAACCTTTAGTGTAATAGCATGACAATAAAATAAAATTTATTCATTTTTAAGTAAGTGAATGACATTAGGAATAGATTCCAAAAATAGCAAATCCTTGCATCATATCAAAGTATAAAGTAGTCTATCCTTGGGCATGGGTGACCAACCCTACCTCATATTACTAGCAAGATTTAGTGATTTCCTTAAATTAAAATATTATAGTTTTGAAATTCTCTTTGACATGATTCATAAATCAATTTAACATACTAATATTATATCATGCATTCACCCATCAAGAACCCTTTACCTCAATAGAGGAAATAGGGGGGTTATTGGTACCAGACTATGCTAGATTATTAATTCAGTCACCTCATGATCTACTTGTAGAGTTTGGATATGATACCTAGAAGGTATTATAGAACATGTATGTCCTCTCATTCTTAAACTTAGTGATCTGGGTCCTCATCCTAATTATACCAAAGGGTTTGGCATCATATTTATGGACAATAATAACACAAATAGAAATGCATTACAATAGGTGAATATTTTACTACTTTCTCACTCCACCACATCTAGTATATTATGAAAAATAATTTTTAGCATAGGAATGTTTTAAAACCCAAATGTGGAGTGCTTGATCCCATAATGATGAAGTTATTTTTAGCACAAGGTTTAATGCCATTCAACCCCAACTACTACATCATGGATCACACATCATAACCATTATTTTATTAGTAATAAGCTAAGATTTGAGTTACATGCATTAATCACACACTCTTCAACCTATATTTATTTGAATGGATCCATAAGTGCTATAAAGTCAAAGTATAGAGCTCTTAAAGTTCAAAGTTATAAGGGAATAGGGTGATCTGACAATATATGGATACACATTATAGAACTAAAACCTATGTATAGGCTATATACATTTTTTTTGGTATAGATAAGGAAGACATACATTCAAAAAACCAATAAATTATAGAATCGTATGAATTTTGATGTTTCCACAAATGATTTATATCAAAATTCTTGCAAAAGTAGTTCAAGTAAGAATGCAATAATAAAAATTAACTACAGGTTGTAGATTTTCCTTACTCAATGAGACCATATAGTCATTCCAACCTAATCCATTACCTAATCAATTTTAGAAAGAACTGTACAAAATATCCACCCTCTTACAATTTATCTATAAAGAGTAGAAATGGATTCATTATTTGATATAATATTGCTCTAGTTCTAGATATTTCTTAAAGTTTATTACTAACAATGGTAGATAGTACAGTCCATTCCATTCAAAATATTTAATCTAAGAGTAATATAGATGAATACAATAATTATTAGTAAATTCAATCTAATATTCTTCTTAAGGACAACATATAAATCTTAAAACTGAGTGGCGTGGTTGGTTTATAAGATAAAATAACTAGAAAGGCAAAAATTTAGGCATAAAGTCCTATGATACTAGCTTTGATACATGATAAATAGCTAATATGGTTCCCTATTAGGTTTTTAAATTGGGGTAATTACTCCTTCATATTTCTAGATCACAAACCTGACTACCAATTCATTATCTCAATGTAATATAAAAATGTGTCTTATGCATGGCCTTTTAAGGCCACCTATTGTGGCAACAACAACATAGGTACTATATTGCAAGGGTCATCATTTCACACAAATTATCTATCCTCCCAAAATTGAAATTTGATTAGAAAAAAAAACATTTTGAAATCAAATTAAAATATGGGCACCCAATACATGATTCATCTAGTGAATAATTTTTTATGATGGAGGTCTCTTAACTAGAAATCCCACAAGCTACCTACTCCCTATCTCATATAAAAAATGATATATTAAACTCTACAGAATTCAAAATTCCACCACATCTATGGAAAAATAAATAGGGACATCCCCAAAATAAAATGATATTTAAAACCAAGTTACGAAGTTATGATGGTGAGAATTTCTAGGTCATTTATTTCATATTAAAAAAACCCTTACCATAAAAGATAAAGGATTACATGTGCCAATGATTCTATGGACATATCTAGTTCACCACCTTCTAAAAATAATGACATTATTCTTTTTCTCATTCATTTTACATCCCACATTAACCCCAAAATAAAATAAAAACACTTTATGAGTAAATGAGCTCACAATACCCATTTGTATGAAGAGACCAACAATAATCCCCTGTCACTTATCAGTTTATGAATGGAGATGTCTCAGGTCTCAACCTAAAAAATCTTTCCTTTTTATAATATTCATGGCTTTAGTCCCAAATTAACTAAAATGTGGAGTGCCAACAATTTTATATTTAATTCCACTTCAATTATAATGTGAAATAGGTGGTAGGGCTCCCCTCCTTAAAAAAAGGGGCTCCAACCTTACAATATTAAATATAGGTAGTTGAGGCCCTCTCATATAAAAAAGTGGGCTAATTCTCATGTCAAACATTAGGAGTTATAAGGAGACAAAAAAACCAAAAACCATATCTACCCACCTACTATATGGCACCAACTTATTGGTTCACAATGGAAAAACTTCATTGTATGGATCAATGATAATATACACCCTTAATCCTAGGGTGCTTATGTAGTTGACATGTGGAGGGCATTCAATGGATGAGCAATACATCTCACTAATAAGATTCTAACATTAGGACCAAATGACTCTTTCCTATTTGATACTCCTTTGTGCCTAGGAATCAACTCATAATTGATTGAACTCTAATGAAAGTTAAACCAAAAACTCAGAATGATCTCCTTTGACCTAGTCCATTTTGACATAGTGATAGGAAATTTGGACAATTCGATAGGTTCTTGTCATTACTAGAAAGACATATAGGAATAGTGATTAAATGGAATGTTCCATGTAGTTTGATAAGTAAATTTCATCAAGAATGCCACATGACCAATGTCCACACTAAATCCATAAAAGGAATATTTTTATATCATATTTATCATGTCAATAATTGAGCCCTTCAAATATGGTGGAGGGAATCAAGGCACTTAGAGGAGAAGAGATATGTGGCATAAATTACCCTAAATGTGTGATAACATGGCATGTAGTATTTTCAAACCAGCAAGTGGTTGTCATAGCAGAGACACTTGGTAGCATCAGTGAATTTGCATGCTAATAGGGTGGAGTCCTACATTTTCAATCCCCATTTTGTAATCTCATAGGAAGATGTAGCTGACAATTACTATAACATAGTTGATTTGAAAACTTAAGACTTAATAATGTGTTTAGGTACTAAATGATAACCACATATACTCTTAATTGATTAATGGTAGTATGAAATTTTATGGTAGGTGGAAAATTATAATACAGTGGGAAATTATATTATATTCAATAAGTGTTATTTATCTAGATGAATAGAAAAATGATTCTTAAGACTTGAATAATGTGCATGTTGAAACCCTTTTTAGATCCATGCTATAATATATTTAAAGATATAATATTTATTAATTATTTGGTGATTTTTCAAAATGAAATAAAAATATGAATATTTAAATTATGTAAAATAAGGAAATAATCATACCAATCTAAATGAAAAGGGCAGATTGATGGTATAGTTAGACTATTTGAAATAGAAAAAGAAAGATGGGAGAGATGTACCTACCTTATTATGATATTGTTTTGCTCATTGTGTGTCTCACTATTGTTAAAAATGATCTCTATCTATCTTGTAATTACTTAGATCAAAAGATTGGACATTACCTACAAAACTTGACCCTTGTAATGATAATGAGAGACAAAATTTTAATTTCATCTCTAAATTATAATTTTATCTCTAATTCCCTCTTTAAATAATTTATTTAATAAAAAAATTATCAATTTTTTTAGGGGTAGGATAAAAAATTAGGAGTTTATTTTTGGCCTTAATTAGGATGAAAAACTTCCTACTTATTTAGTTTTACACCACATATCTTTCACTAGTTGTATGCACTCCGTAGATCTTCCACTAGTTGTATGCACTATGTATGTCTTCTACTAGTTGTATGCTCTATGTCCTAAGCAAATCAAGCATACAGTTAGCAAGATGCATAAAAAAAGAAAAAAATATCTAATTTTTTTGGTTCATATCTACATGACTTGATCAAATAGATCAGGGTAGAGATAAAGGGCATCATCTACACATTTTTAAATCTTCTCCTCAAACCCTAAATTGATGGTAATATTTGTCATTTGGCACATTTTTGTCTTCACATACATAGTATCTCAAAAATTTTGAAGATGAATTTGTAAATCTAGTGGACATTTGGTACTTGGTAGAGCCTAAGATATATAACATTAGCCAAGGTCTCCATGAATCCATGACTCTAGAGTCCACACTTCATAGGAATTTCTTATAGCCTGATTTCCCCCTATTTAGCTTGATACAATTTACATTATAGTCTTAGGATCAAAACTAATCAAAATTTCATTTCTTCCTTCCTTACCTAATTACTCTTGGAATCCATTTCTTAGGAGAGCTTCATGAAACCATAAAACAATATTTATTCTTTCATAATGATCTGAGGAGAGTGAATGCCAATTGGTTCATATTAACATGAAACTCTAGCAATTGTTTGTTGCACCTTTGGGAATCTAGATATATATATCTCCCTCAATATAACCTCCTATCTTCCTTTTATGACCCCTGACCTAAAATATCCTATTGTGTTGTTTCCTCTTCTCTATATGTCTTGATTCTTTCATTTCCTTTTACACAAGAGCCAACAAATTAGAAGGTCTAAATAGTTTTTGAAAGGCTAATGATTATGGGTGAAATAAGTGTTCTCAATTGAAATTTACTATTATAAAGAGTTGGATTGTTTTTAGTTATCATCTCCAAAAAAAAATATTATATATTTAAACATCAACCTTTGATTATATCATCCCACCTACTCCATATTATGCATTAAACAAACAAAGATTTCTTTTATCAAATTAGATCATATATATTATAGTATGAACATATAATTATTTAACATAGTAGTACCTAGTGGAATGTAACTAATATATCCTTTAAGAGATAGATTCAAAGTTGATGATTATATGAAGTCTATCCCATAAACCCATTAGGCAATCCCAAAATCTACTACATGTGTTATCATATCCTCATCCAGGAGAATATTACTAGGCTTTATATAATAGTGTATAACTTTCACTGAACATTCATGATGTAAATATTGTAATACATGGACTACATATATTTTTATTATCAATATCACCCATAGGATTAGTGAACCACCATCTTAAAATAATATTTTCTCCAAATCTCCTCTAAACATGAATTGGAGAACCAAAACTTTTTTTGCCATATTTTGAACAAAAGGCAATGTGATTAACCAGATTTTTATGCTTATCATTACCTAGAATATTTCACTCTACATTAAAAATATTGATTTCCTTATCATTTTTCATGTTGAGGATCTTTAAATTAGTAACTATGTCATCATTTAAAATACCTTTATAAACAAAGCCAAATCTGCCAGTCTTGAGAACATTTTCCTCTTGAAATTCATTAGTTGCTTCAATAATTTCCATATATGAAATTCCCATAGGACTGATGATATTTATTATTGAATCATATTTTTAGATACCAATATCCTTCTTCTACATATGCAAGTGATTCCTTGGATAAATTAATCCCCTAATTATCATAAAGTAAAATACAATGTGAACTACTCCTACTACTAGTCTAATTTTTAGAACATTATTGTTGTGGTTCTTAGATGAAGCAATGACAATTTGGCATGAGGGAAGATGCATCTATTATATTAAAAGAAATAAATTCCCCATAAATAATTTATCTTTGAATTTTTTTAAGACACCTTCTTCTAGGATTTTTCCACTCAAGTTATTGAAAGATAAGTTCATATACATCAACATATTTAGATTTCTTATGGGCACAGGTATTGGTCCTGAGAGGTTGTTAAAATATAGATCCATATCCTCCTAGGATTCTAAATCACCAAGAAAATTACTAATTTGGCCTTTTATTTAATTCAAATAAATATTTAAATGTTGGAGTTGTTGATAGATTCCTAGTGTGGCTAGAATCTAACCTTCCAACTTATTAACAAAGACATTTATAGCTTGGACATGTATCATCTTTCCAATCTCTAGTGACAACTATCTTTGTAATAAATCCCTTGATAAGTTGAAATAAAAATATAAATTATTAAGATAAGCAAATTCAAGGGGTAGGTATCATGTGAATTAATTCTCGAAAAGGTCTAACATCTCCAATCTATAGCACTACCCCAAACTAGTAGGTATGTTACCTGATAGTCAGCTCTAATGAATCATAAGATGTCTTAGTTGTTAAATATAAACAATGGTATCGATAATTACTATAGAAATATTATTATGGATCATTGATGGCTCCTCAATTTTTATTATTTCACCAATCTCATTGGGTATGCTTCCTTTTAGCTTCTTGTTATCCAACCGTAATCTTTATAACTTCCCAAGTTTTTTCAACAAGGGACTTGGTCAGTAAGGAAATCAAAAGACAAATCAAGTTTGGTCAAATTCCTTAGGTTGGCACATTGCTCAAGAATGATATCTATTTTTCAATCCATATGGATATATTTATTCAAGTTAGTTGCTGATAATGGTGATTAGTGGTTAAATTTGAACATGTCACAACCAATCAAAAGGCTCTGAACCCATCTCAAAAGTTCACCCAAAAAATAGGCATAAAAAAACATAAAATCTAAAACTTAAATTATAATTAAAAAGTTCTTATTTATTATTAAAATTTTAAAAAAGCATAATATTTAAAAATACCAGTCAATCGATGAACTGTCCTACAACTACCATGTCTAAAATCCCTAGTGATAGTGAAACACATGCTAATTTTCAAGTTTTAAGAACTTTCATTATTTTTTATTATGGTCCAGGCCCCAAAAAGCCTTTTTTAAAGGGTACACCTTACATAGGGAGAATTGAAATTTGTAAATTATCTCCCCTTTTCTATTTCCATTATCTAACACAATATATTTAAAAAATATATTTTATTTTTATTTTTATTTTTTCCTTTTTTGATGAAGTCATGGGGCATGGGGCTCTTTAAATAAAACATTCATATGTACATGATAATAGATGCACAGAAAACAAGGGTTAAATTTGATGGTTGGTTTGGAGTGTGAAATAATTTTGTATATGACTAAAAAGTCAATGGTATTAATAGTTATGTATTCAATTTTCTTTATTATGGCTATATAAGTGGAGAAGGATGTGACTTCAAGGCACATGGGGAGACCACTACCCACATATTTTTTTATTTTGGAAGCCATAGTAGCCTAACAAGGGAGGTAGATTAAAGGATAAGGGATTGATAGAAAGAGGAGGAGAATCCATGTAGGGAAGGATGAAAGAGATGAGGTAGTTAAAGAGGAGTAAAATATGTGAGTTATTGGGAGACCTTGATAATGGTGTTAGGATTTTAGATGGTGCTTGCTCTAGTTTATGGAGATAAAAATCATTAAAGAATCAAACATTTTTAACTTTACTTAATCTATTGGAAGCTTGTAAAAGATTTGAAAAAAGAGAGGGGCTATGGGAAACTCATCTTCAGATCAACGAAAACCTAGAGTTTATAGTTCGTGGAGGAGGAAAACCCTTACTCGTATTTTCAGGCATGTTAATTTATCTTTTGGTCTATTATCAATAATTTAAGTTAGTTTAATGTATCAACTAGGAGAATAAAAAGCATAGTTTTCCCCTTTGATTTTAGAATTCTTAAACCAAATTTTCAAGTTTAATGTATTAGTGCTTGCCTTGTTAAATTTGACCTAAAGAAAGGGACTTTTATAATTCTATCAAATGCTAGAAAATTTCCAGCATTAGTTTTCAGGAGAATAAGGTAGAGACTTATCAAATATTAGCCTTTGAACCAAAACTTGGTAAGATTGTCAACCCTCAATAATGAATCCTTAGCCTTTTATTTTTATTTCTAGTTTGATGTATGTTAGTCTCAGACCTCTATAATCCCATATAAATTTTGAAATAGTTAATAAAGATTTCATGCATAACACCCTTTTATTTTTACATTCCCCTCCCCTTTTAATCCATATGAATTATTAGATAACACCAAATTAGAGGAGTCTACCATCTCAAGAGGCTATTTTGGGTAAAATATACTAGGTATCTCATTGTGCCACTGATTGTAGGTGCATAATCTCCATGGTTATAGTCAATTAATCTAACTAGTCAATAATATCAATAGATGTAAATAATCTTAATGGAAAAACATATCCCAATTAAAGGACATGTCTATTGATAAAAAAATATAAATAAAAATACTTACCCCTTGATTATTCCATTTGAGTATTATCATCAAACAATCAATGCCTTCTTTGAAGGATTATATTTATAAAGAAAGTTATAAATGAAACACTAGCCATCTTAAGTTGAATTCAATAAATCTATCTTCTCCCTGATAAATTTTTCTACTGCATCTATATCATTTATAAAATTGTCTCTTGATGAATGGAAACTTCATAAAATATATTAGGAAAATGTAAGCAATAATAGGAGAAGAAAATTTTCCATAGAAGAATATGCAATAACTCAATAACAACCTTATTATGAATAAAATATGTAGAAAATAATCAATGACTTGAAATAAAAGAAACTTCATCATATGTAAATATTTCAACAAGAAGATGGCTATCAATTCTAATTTTCAAACATGCACATTATTTCCTATTTTTTCTCACCAATCTTTATTTTGAAGTGTAAATACTATCAATGAAACCAATGTACATGAAAACAAATGCTACATAGAAAACATTCAACATCTCATCTTAGTCCATCAAAACAAGACATACATAAGCAAAATGCTCACTTGGTGAATTACAAGAAATAATTCATTATCTTCTCAAGCTTCTAACCTCCATATTCTCTAGCCCAATGTGGAAGAGAGTGATGGAACAATGCTAGCATCACATGCATGCCATGGGAATGAAATCTTTCTATAATACACTTATACAATTTCAAGGCATCCTAGTTCCCCTAAAATTGTTAGATATTTTATTGATTTGTGGTTACAAATGAAGAGATCATATAATAAAAACATAGCAACAACTGTAAGGAAAGAGAATAGAGCATTAGAAATTTGTAGATGAGTAGATAGGAGGAGAACATAATGTATATGCAATAGCATTTAGTAATATATGTTTTTAATTTTATGTGTGTTTATTTTTATAATCATTTTTTAATTGTGAACAATAGCTTATATATGCACACAGAAGCATTATGTGTAAAAATAGAGTATACACTCACATTTCATACAAAATAAAAAATTAATCTTTTTTTAGGATGGGTTGGTTAATGTGTATCTCTAGCTATCACACAAGATGGAATAATTAGGTTAAAAATCTCTCTCTCTCACACACACACATAGGATTTTTAACCTAATTATTCCTATATATATATATATATATATTGCCTTACCTCATTAACAATATGGAGTGTCTAAAGGGTAAAAATAGCTTCTATTTTTTGTTACAAAATTCTATTTTGGGCAGATTCTGCTAAGAAGTTGTTTCATTAAAACTGAAATTTGTGACTAAGAAAATAATATAATTATTGGCATGGCATATTTTAAACTAAAAAAAAATTACTCTTTTTTAGGATGGATTGATTAATGTGGATCTACAGCTATCACACAAGATGGAATAATTAGGTTAAAAATCATATATATATATATATATATATATATATATATATATATATATATATATATATATATATATATATATTTCCCTACCTCATTAACAATATGGAGTGTCTAAAGGGTAAAAATAGCTTCTATTTTTTGTTACAAAATTCTATATTGGGCAGAGTCTACTGAGAAGTTTTTTCATTAAAGCTAAAATTTGTGACTAAGAAAATAATATAATTATTGGCATGGCATATTTTAAACTATATTTATTTTACATCGCTATAAAAATGGTTTAGTTTTGTTGTTCTTACCTAACAAAATATCAAGTTGATGTTCAGTATTGGTTCCCATACTTTTGATTACTACTCTTAACTTTATGATGCATATGGTGCAAATTTGCTAATTTTTGGCATTTGACTTGAATATGAATTAATGAGAGTATAAAACAAAGTCTCTTTGATTTAGGGTTCTTAGTGTAGTCATTATAGCTCTGCTACTTCCCATTGATCCATCCTAGGTTTGAAAAGTAAATCCACATACAATTTTAGTTCAATATTTTTAGAGAAACACTTTATAAAATGCATGTTTTTTTCCTATAATTGAAATAAAATCATATAAAATATCCAAAACCTCATTTTTTTCTAATGGAAATATTTTAAATGTTATTTTCATCCACAATTCATTAAGTGAACATTGACATAGTTCATAACTAAAAAAGGGATCCTCGGTGCAGAGTAAAAGACATTGTATTTTCCTATAATACACAAAAAAATTGGTGTAGAGGTCCAAGAGCCAAACATTGGTTTTATATTGATGTAAAATATAAGGCTTTGAGTGGTATTTTTATTCCTCAATAAACTCGGTAAACATTGACATGGTTCTAAAAATGAAGTGGACCCTCACTTTTCCTTGTAATTTCTAGGTCATCTTTTAAGAGCCCTTTTTCCCTTGGTGTGATACAATATTTAGTGGGATTTCTAGAGTTTTAATTATCAAATTATAATTTAAAATTTTAACTCATTATGTGCTTCCATTATTATTTTCTTTCAAAAATTTTAAGCTATGGTAGTTAAAGAGCCAAATCCACAAGGTTTGAGGGATATCCATTTTCTTATTTTATGATTTTAAAACCATTTTTTTTTCATTCTTATTGTATTTATTTATTTTTATTACTTTTTTTTATTATTTGATTATGGTTATTGATAGTTTTGATGGGTTTTTGGTTTAATAAATTTTGTGTTTATCCTAGATGTCACAACCCCAGGGTCAAATTCACCCCATGCTTTCACCCATATCAAAATGAGCTTAGTAATTTGAATCTAAAAAGAACATGGAAACCAAGATTATATAAAATTTAAGGAAAAAAGAAACACAATAGTATTCATATCATATGCGACTGGCTTTGCTACAAAGTCTTTAGATTGAATAATTCAATTTACAATAAGCTTCCCATTATACTAATAATTTGGTATAAAAAAACCTATAAAATTCTATTTAGAATTGAGAAAAAAATGAGTATAATATTTATTTCAATGAGTCTATGATTTCAATAATTATATGTCATAGAAAAAAGTAGTCACAGTTTTCATCTTAAAAGAACTTATGTATGATTTGTAATAGTCTTGCATCTAGAGTTTATAGTTAGTGTGTGAAATTTTATAATATGACATCTTAATTAATTAAGACCACATGAAGCATTATATTTAAATATTACATACTTATTGGACACATAACAAACTAAGGATCCTTGAAAATCTTCTAATTATGTCATAATTTACCTTATTAAGGTTGAGTAAAATTACTTTATAAATTTTCATTTTTTATTGAAGGATGATATTTTAAAAGATATTAGATATTATATATGGAAATGTATATTGAAAAAGAAACTAGAAGAAGACATTTTTACATCTTTTACATAATCTACATAGAAATGGATGTTGTTCCTAAGATCTTTTTAGAAGAGATAGTGATAGAATCTGACATAGCCTATGAGAATGTTTTCTTGTGATGAATTTTTTACTCAGGACAATATGGCAAAGTTTTTTAATAGATGTCCTCCATCATCTTCTCATTTCATATGTTTATTAGTGTTTTTGTGATGATGATGCCTTATCCTTACTGATGTTTCATGATATGACTATGTGGGGCTTGATATCAAGACTAGCCTAAAGAGCTAAGAGTATGAGAGATGACTTAATTTATGCTCTCACAATAAAAATGACAAATTTTAATAGAGTCATTCATAGAGCTTTCCTAGACTACACAAGATTTTCTCATAATTTCCTAGGATTCCTAATAGTTCTCCTAGAGTGTCTGTAGGTATCCCAACTTGTCATATAATATATTGATGACCTAAAAAACTTAAAATGATCAAAACATAATTGAAAAGGGCATAAAACTTAGTTTATTTTTCTATTATTGGTAGATACATACGTGGTAGTGTTTGTGATAATAAGAGGCATACACATGTCATCTCAAGGGTTATCAAATAATATTTACACTTAGAATTTTTGGATTTTCAATAGTGTATGATAGTGTAAGAGTATTGACCAAATCATGAAGATACATGTGGAATGATGTTAGGCTTGATAGTTACACTATCCTAGACATATCAGATGTGTCAATCCTAGCATCAAATATCCAAGGCCATTTAGATACCCTTGAAGGTGATATAAGGCCCTTAAATGTATCTCCTAGGAGATACCTTGAATGGCCTTATAATAACTTCAAGGGTACTTTGAAGTTATCTCCTAGGAGATACCTTCAAGGTCATTGTGTGTTTTAGAAGAATGTTTTGGTTGAATGTATATCCTAAGTTTCCTTGAAGGGCATTTTAGTACCTATAAGGTATCTCTTAGGAGATACCTTTAAGGTCATAGGAGATACCTTTAAGGTATTACAAGTCCCTTCAAGGTATCTTATGGTGTCTCCTCAGAGATAACTTTAATGGCCTTGTAATACCTTCAAGTAATGTTTTAGAGGCATGTTTTAGTTCTAGGTATCTCCTAGGAGATACCTTATTATACCTCGAATGTACTTGTAATACCTTAAATATATCTCCTATGACCTTTAAGGTATCACCTACGAGATAACTTGAAGGTAATACAAGGCCCTTAAAGGTATCTTAGGAAATACAATGAACCAAAACATGCCTCTAAAACATGTCTTGAAGGTATTACAAGGTCCTTTAAGGTATCTCTTAAGAGGCACATTAAGATACCTTAAAGGTACTAAAAATCCCTTCATGGTATATTAGGACATACATTGAACCAAAACATGCCTATAAAACATGCCTTAAAGTTATTGCATGTCCCTTCAAGGTATCTTAAGGTGTCTCCTAGGAAACACCTTCAAGGGCCTTATAATACCTTTAAAGTATATCCTAGGAAATACATTTAAATTTATATAAGGCCCTTCAAATTATCAGCTAAAATTTGCCTCTCGTGGTATATTTCAAGATATACATTGACCCACAAATTTACACCCATCAAATAGTAAATAGTAATACCTTCATGGTATCTTTGAACAAATATATTTTCCCTAAAATTACAAATTTTAAAAACCACCCTCTTAAATGAAATTTAAATGCTTTAAAATCCAACATATTATATCCAAATTTTATAAAAAAAATAAAGAGATATATGAAAGTAACATACAAATGATACCATAAAGGTATCATTAAATATATATCTTATAATTGAAAGGCATCTCCATAAAATATCTCTTAATGTTTCACTAGAGAGATATATCTAATGTGAACTCTCAAAAGATAAGTTGGTCCACAAAACCATCACCAATAACATGTAAATAATACTACCCTGAAGTTATATCATATAAACATATTGAAGCTTAATCATTATTTTCAATACGTATCCCTTATATCAATTTGAGATGATTTCAAACATTGCATTTTAAATCCAAATTTTATAAAATGGGAGAATTCTACAAAGTATCTTCCAATAGATACCTTGAGAGGAATCAACCATGATAAACTTATCAAGATACGACCCAAGTCACTCAAAATAAACCTCTTAAAGTGAAATCTAAGTCACCTAAGAGATACCTAGAAAGGTATTTTTTAAAAGATACTTCGACCATCAAATTAATCACTATAAAAAATTAAATAGTACTATATTCAAGGTAAATCCTACACATTAATAGTTGCATATAAATCATATGATTTTTAAACCCACCCCTCATATCAATTTGACTTGAATTCAATTGTAATATATTTTACTCAAATTTAATAAAATAAGATACCTCTCAAGGTAACTATCAAGATATATTTTGGTCCTTATATCTGACACCATCAACATATAAATAGTATTACTTTCAAGGTATATACTAGATTATATCACTTGCATCAAAACAATATGTATCAAAAACCTAGACCTTATACCATAATGACATAATTTAAAATCTATTATATAACATCTAATTTTTTTAAAAAGGAATATAACTTTCATATACCTTGGCACTCAAATTTAACACCATCAAGAAAATAGTTATTAATACCTTCAAGGTACTTCCTTAGTGATACATCTAGAATAAAAATTATATGTTTTAAAAATATACCCCTTAAATAAAATTATCATGATTTCAAAACTAATATATACTATCAAAATTTTATAAAATATGATCTCAAGGAATCTCTCGATAGATAGCCTGGCATCCAAATCTAGGATCATCAATAAGTAAATAGGAATATTTAAGGGTATCTCCTTGATAATACGTCTTATATTTAAATTAATTATTTTTAAAACCCACATCTTATACCATAAGGCAATAAATTAAATTAACATTTATACATTTATCATTACATTATATGTCTTTAAGGTGTCTTTAGGATCATTTTGTTTTCATATAAAATGATATGATTTCAAAGCCAACAATTTCTATCAATATTATATTAAATAAAATAGATATTTTAAGTTATTCACCTAGAGATATGAGAATTATTTTCTATTATAAACCTATCAAGGTTATATCAAGATACACCTTGGCTACCAAATTTATCACCATCAATAAGTAAACATAATGTTTGCCTTAAAAAAATTTGTACATGTTATTTACACTTTTGAAAATTATGTTATGACGGTCCAATATTTTTTTCTTTTTAACATTATTTCAACATCTTCCTACAAAATTTAGTATGCCATACCATTCAAGATAAACTATGTGTTAAGTGTAGAGTTAAACTTACATTATTTGTATTTAATTAAAAAACTTTAACATTGTTATTGGAATTTACTTTAAAATTTCTCAAGGCACAAATCTATCTCCAAACTAATAATGCAAGGAAATTAAAATTACATTAAACCAATTTTTAAGTAGTTTTTTAACAATAATATATACTTTTTGGCACATTTAATGCCACAAGAGTCCCATCCTTAAGCTTCCTACTATACACTCTCCTTAAAAACTTCTTATCTAGTCTTTGTTGTTAGAACTAAATTACCTTAAAGACCTGCTAAGTTTGATAGTAGGTGTTTCTACCTCAAATTTGCTTTTCAGACTTAAAAGAAAGAAACTAAAAGAAAGTAATGGACAAGGCTTGGGAAGTACCTGGACTAAAGATTGCACACCGTAAATCCAGACGCTTGTGAGCACCCCTCTTTGGCTGTGGAGGAATGACACCTGCAAAGAAGAAAACTTGGACAAAAAGACGTTAGATAGATAGATGGTGGGTTGCCAGGCAAAAGCCTGTTCCCAGAAGTATAAGAACTTCCTTAAGGGAGGTCAACCCACTGTTTTGATAAAAGATAAGTCTGATAAAAAGACAGAATGCTGAAAAGGACTGAAATGATAGTAAACTGAAAAGAAGAAAAGAAAGCAAAAGCTTACCTGGAAGAAGCTGTCAAACTGGTCACAGTCGCTGGCGTCGGTTGATCTACCAGCGTCGGTTGTCGGGTCTGCTGACGTCAGTTAGTCTACCGACGTCGGTGGGGGTAATGACCGGCGTCGGTCGGGGCAATGGCCTCTAGACGGGTCTGGGGCAGGTTCTAGGCTGTGGATGGTCTGGGTTTGGTCTGTGGTCTATTTAAGGATGCTCTGAGTCTGATGGACGGGTTTGGGTCTGATAGACGAGTCTGTGAATGGTCTTAGGCAGAGGTGCAAAAGAGTCAAATGGGCAGAGAGGGACAAAGAAATAGAGGAAGCCAAACAGGGAGATAGGAATCCGGGCTGGGTGAAAGTCAGGACTGAGGAAAAGAAGGGCTAAATCTAGTTTGAAACATGATAACTAGAAAAGCATAAAGAAAATAAACAGAGTACTTACCTGTGCCTGCTGAAGAAAGTGTTGGTCTTGTTGCTGATGTTGCCGGATGTAAAACCTGTTGCTGATGAAGATTCCCTGTTGTTCACCTGCAGAAGATTGCTGTGTTCCTGAGGGAGAGAGGTCAAGTGAAGGACTGATACAAGGGTCTGATACGAAGGTTCAGGAGTTGGGATGCCAAAGAGAAAACACAGAGATGCGAAGAGAAGTGAAGAGGAACCAGAGACAGAGAAAACGGTGAAGAAACCGTTATGAAGGGTGCCGATGTCGGCAATATCGCCGACATCGGCCGAAGGCTGACCAACGTCGGTGGCTGAAAGGCCAGAGAAAGGCTAAAAATAGCCTTTCATCCATTTCCCAACGGCCGGGTCAAATGAATGCCAAGGTGAAACGGTCGACGGGGGGGTTAAATGGGCGAGAGAAGAGTTTGGAATGGGAGTCTAAGGCATTAAATGGTCATGTGGGGAATGAAGGGGATCCAAGGAGGGTATCCTAGGGTGGCGAGGTGGCAAGGAGAAGGAAAAGGGGCCTTATTTAATTAAAAATAGATGTTTATTTTCAATTAATAAGACCTAGGTAGGTTAGGGACCAAGGAGGACTAGGAGGGAGAAAGGACCAAGGGGGAGAGCCAAGGTGCAGACACGTTTGCGGTGTCTACATTTGCCCCTTTTTGTCTTGTTGGTTATTCTAGACAAACTGCAAGACAAAAACAAGAGTTGGTTGCCCTAGAAAAAGGATGAGGTGTTCCCCCCTCAAAGCGATAGTCGAGAGAAGGGAACCGAAGATCGAGTGTCGATTTGACAAAGAAATGGATAGAAGAGAGTGAGTGAAAACGCTGCCATAGTCGTGATTGCGCGTAGTCCACTTCACGAGAGGGTCAGGTCAAATTGTCGCATGTCAAGGGTCAAGGAGTGCCAAAATTCAAGTAAGCAGGCCCCAGCATTTAGTCGTCTGCTGATCGGGTCACTCAATCTAAGCTGAAGCTCCAAATGGTCGTCGTGTCCAAGGTATCCAGGGCTCAGGAAGTGCTCCCAGAAACACAAAAAAGCCACAAGTAGTAGGGATCAATTGGCTCGCGATCCTATACTTGTGAAGGGTCAAAAAAAGTCTGCGAACAATTCTGCTAACCAGCCGTGGAATAGCATACACACAAAAACAACCAAGGCAACATGCTGTCTTGGAAGTGGTCGAGGTCGAAGGAGATAGGCATGATCCGTAATGGTCATTGGTCAAGAGGATGGATGGACGAAAGGATGCGGCCGAGCTAACCCCAGAAGACCCCATGTCAACTGAGTGCTGCCTACATAGCCCTAGTGATAGGGCCTCAGGCTGATGTAGTTCTCCCTAAAAGGGAGGGAGGGTCAGAGGTCTTGGTCAAAGGTCTTGGTCAAAGGTGACGAAGTTGGGTGTGATAAGAGTCAAAGAAAAGAAGGTTTGTCCATCATAGAGACGAACAAAAGGGGGTGGTCGAGCTAACCTCAGAAGATGTGGTATCTGAGTGCTGCCTACATAGCCCTGGTCCTAGGGCCTCAGACCAATGTAGTTCGGACTGCGAGGGTCAAAATGGTCGGTGATTGGATGTGGTCAAGCGTCGAAACGATGAGGAGAAGATGAGGATAAAAGGATGCTACAGATGGTGTATTTTGTAGAATTGGTCGAGAGTCTTTCATCTCTAGCAAGTTTCCATAGTCATGATGGATGTATGCTAAAAATGAATGAAGGGTCTATTTATGCTTCAGCAAGTATTGGTTTATGCTTAACATAAATTGGGTCTGGTTGATAGTTTCCATGTGTATTGGTGTCCATGGGAACTATGTGAAAAGGACAAGGATGATGCCTGATGTTATGTTGAAAATGTTGAGGCTGGTTTGAAAAATGTTGAAGTTGGCTTGGTTTAAGGATGAGTCGACAATTGACGTGGCCAAAGCGTGACCAAAGTGTAGAGAAAAGGTGAAAGGCAAATTGCTCTTTCATTGACGAGGACCAGAAAGGAAGCATAGATAGGGGTGATTAGAACCAAAGCCCCATTCATGCATTGCGTCGTTGACCAGTGTTGAGTTAGAACGGTAATCAAATCACTTTGACATTAAAGTGAGCTCGAAGTCCCTTGAGCCGGTGATAGGAGGAGGATAGGGTAACCCAGTGTAAGAGCAGGAATAACCTTGCCCCTTTTATAGGAGACCCTGAGACAACTACAAGCCAATGTCCGTGACTCTTTTTTTTTTTTTTTTGGCGCAGACTGATCGATGCGGGAAGCCTGCATAGAGATGTCATTTGATGTATGGTCATGTTGCGAAGCTGATCAATGCGGGAAGCTTCTAAGAAAAGTTGTTGTTTATTGCCAGGGTAGTCATAGCCATCCTTCGAGGGAGTGGTCTATATTTTTGCTTGATAATGTTTGAAAAGTTGGCCTAGCTGTCCTTCAAGGGATCAGTCTAGTAATACAGCAATGATAATACAGCTGTCCTTCGAGGGATCAGTCTGTCTTTTGATTTGACTTGATTTAGTGACCATGGATATGTTTTGACATCTTGATTTGTATATATTGATAGAAATGAGAGTCACGGACAAGACTGTAGAAGTTCAAGGACACCCCTTTTATTAGGACAAAGCATCACTGCATCCTAAAAGGGTTGTAGAGGACTAGTTAAGAGGAATAGGGTTGAAAGGAATGAGGATTAAGAGGACGAGGATTGCTCAAGGGACGAGCTCAAGTTACGTGTCAAGTAGACGAGTACTCGACTAATAGAAGAAAGGTCGAAGACGCAAGACAGGAAGGGGTTTAAGGTCTAATAAGACCCTGGGCCATGCTAGTGTGTTAAGGTCTGAGTCAATTAGGAGCAAACCTGCCCCATTTGCCTCTTTCCTGATTAGTCGGGTGTTGATTGATGAATGTGAAGTGGGTTGACATTGTCGTTGGTTGGTTGAAAAAGGTTGAATGTTTGGTCGAGAGGTCTGGTTGATTGATATGTGGTCGAAGTTTGGTTGAGACTAGTCGAATAATTGGTCGGGGGTTGGGTCGATGGACACTTGGTCGAGATTTAAGATTGATATGTGGTAGAGACTGGGTTGAGGAGTTGGTCGAGGTTTGGATGAAGGATGAGTTCCCCCAGCGGCTAGGGAGAATGTTTGAAGGATTGGTTAAGGTCGGTTGAGGTTTAGTGGTCAGATGGACGGTGTTAATGTCGAATAAGGGGGTCAAAGGTGGCAAAGGGACCATAGTCTGGCGTGGAGATCCCGATTTAGGCAATGAGGTTGGAGAGGTATGAGTTGGGGTTGATGTTTTGTTGAAGAGGTGGTCAAGAGGATCCTTGGTGAGAAGGGTGTCCTTTTTCTGGTGCTGATGAATGACAGCTTTAAGAGCGCAACAACGCTCAGTGTCATGTCCCGAAATGTGATGATAGTGGCAGAATGTAGAGTTGTCGAACCAAGATGGCCTTGATCTGAGAGTTGACGAGTGAGGTGGTGTTGAAGGTTTGTTGATGATGTGGTTGAAAAGAAGGGAGGTGTCATTCTCCAAACATTGGTGAATGACGACCTTGAGGGCATGACAATGCTCCGTGTCGTGCCCTAGTGTGCGATGATACGTACAAATGCAAGTGTCATTGAACCATGGTGGTTTAGGTCCGAGAGATTGATATTGTCTAAGAGGCGGGAGGTCGAGGCGAGAGGACTACAACAAGTGCCATAAGAGCAAGGCATATGAACCTGTTAACGGGTCAGGATGTTTTATTGTAGTGAGGATTGGTGACGTTGGTTTGGGAGGTGAAGGAGGCAAAGGTCGAGGGTTTGGATGAGATGTATGCCTGATGGGATGGGGGAGTAATGGAGGCGATGTGCCTCTATGAAGGATGGGAGTGGGAAGCACTCCTATTAAAGTGGACGGATGCGGGCCCAAGATTGAAGGTAATGACGAAGGTGGGGGAGGAATTCTCCGATGTGGTCTAGTAGTCTTCGTGTGTTTGGATCGAGGGCCACCGTTGTGCGAGGCGAGGTTAGATATGGGTTTGGGTTTGGATGTGGATGGAGGTGAGTGAGATATAGAAATCTCACGCAAAGGGCAAGAGGAAACCGTGACTAGGTCTTCCTCGATTGAAATGGGTGGAGAGACTGGTTCTTCTCTTGGTGGAGAAGAAATAAGAGAGGGCGGCTCCTCAAGTGGGCAGAGGGCATGGATGATCGTGCCTTCTACTTGTAGTTGAGGAGTAGGCAAGGTAGGGTCCTCGGATGGAGATGGGCTTGATGGCGTTGATGTGGTCAAAGCGTCCTCCAATGCAAGAGAGGTAGATGGAGGACTAGTAGGAGAAGAAGGTTCCTCATCCTTTAATGGAAGAGGTTGGTCAAGGACAAGAGGCAAGATAGTGCTAATGGTGTGAATGTCATGGTCTTGAGGGTCACTAGTCAAAGTCTGGACGTTGTTTCGAGTAGGCGGATGATTGGGGAAAGGTTGTTTGAAGATGTCGATATGTTGGTTAGGAGGAGCGTTCGGGTTATCTAAAATAAGATCCTCCTTGTCGAGCATGTCTTGGACTATGTTTTTGAAGGTTCGGCAGTTGTTAATGCCGTGGCCTTGGATGTGATGAAAGGGACAGAAGTCGGCCTCCCTATACCATGTAGGGATGGCTTTTGAAGGGTCGAATTGAGGTGGTCAGATTGGAGGGAGATTGAGGACCCCCTGTTTGAGAAGTTTTTCCAAAACGGAAGCGTATGGTTCTCCAAGTGGAGTGTAAGAATGCTGAATGTACCGTTGTTGGAATAGTTTGGTGATGCTTGGAGATGTCGAAGGTTGAGAGTAATTAGTGGTTGTCGATGATGGTGATCTAACGACCACAGTGTTGGCCACTCCTTTAGATTCAGAATTGGTAGAAGAAGAAGGTCTGGAAGAAGAATGGCCAGTGGATTTTGCGTTGGTATGACGCAATTTGACCTTATCTTCTTCAAGGGTGCAGAGTTCGAGCTTTCGAGCCATGATGAAAGCTTCGTCAAAAGTGCGGAATGTCTGAATCCGCAAGGTAGAAGAGATGTGTCTGGCACATGCTCGAGAGAAGAGCTCGATGAGCTCAGGTTGAGGCAAAGAGAAGGAGAGCTGGTTGATCAAACCTCTCCAACGAGTGACAAAGTCGATAACAGATTCGTCATCAAATTGCCTAATGGAGTAAAGGTCTGTGATTGAGACTTGTTTGGTGATGTTGATCGAGAAATGGTCAAGAAATAGTTGGGCGAGTTGGATGAATGAAAAGATAGAGTGTCTGGCAAGAGAACTATACCAGTCAAGGGCTGGGCCAGAAAGGGACATAGGGAACATGCGTAAAAGCAATGCATCGTCATGGGCAATAAGATAACAGGCATGTCTAAATGCCCGTAGGTGTTGCTGAGGGTCTTCCTTACTCTGAAAGCGAGTGAATTTAGGAAGCTCCCAATGGTTAGGGTATGGTCGAATAGGGACAGAAGGATGGATAGGCTCGTTGCAAATTTGGTCATATGACAAAGTATTGCTTGAACCAGAAATGGAGGCTTTGAGACTGGACATTTTATCCATCAGCATCTTGATAAGATCTGCTGACGGATTGGCGGGTTGAGCGTCCCCTAAGTTGTAAGGCGCTTGGAAGAGGCTAGAAGAGGCGTGCGACATAGTCGGTTGTACAACGTACGAATGACTAGTCGCAGGGGTAGAAGTGGAGGCTAAGGGTGGTTGCGTTAAGAAGGTCAAAAGTATAGGTTGACTGGGCACCGCCAAAGGTGGTTGAATGGCGGCACTAGTAGAAAGATAGGTTGGCACGCCTACATTTGTGGGCGCAAGAGTATGAGGGGTCGGGATAATCAAGTTCTGATATGATGTAGAACTTGGTTGAATTGTAGGTGGTTGAGGGGGTAATGGAACCCCGATGGAGGTCGGTCTAAAAATAGCCGGGGAGGCCAAACTTTGCGTATTGGCCATGGTTGGGTTAATAGTTGAGGCGAAAGGCTGAGTCGAAAAGGGTTGGGTGGCGAATGGTGTAGATGTCATCACCACGTCACCTGAAAGGTCTCGCGTTGGGTTTCTCGTGAGATAGTTTTGAAGGGCTGCGGTATTGAGGTCCAAGAATCTTGCAAAATCCTGGTCCCCTTCAGGAATGATGGGAATTTGAGTCGGGGTCGAGGTCGGGGTCGGTCCTGTAGGAGTTCTTTCAGTTTTCGAGTGGAACTCCATGATAGGACTGGTTTAGGGATGAGGTAGATGGAATCGGTTGTTGGCTAAAGTGGTTAAGAAGAGAGTCCTGGTTCCAAAAACTGTGTTTTCGCAGTCTCAAAAAACCAGAATGGAGTTTTGACAGAGAATGGACAGATTTCAGGCTGCTGGTTTTGAAAGAAAAGGACAGTGACAGAGACTGACGTCGGTTGAAAAACTGATGTCGATAAGAAAGGTAGCTGACGTCGGTCAGATAACCGATGCCGGTAAGAAATGAAGCCGACGTCGGTGGCAGAACCGATGTCGGTGACTGTGTTTTCCAGAGAGCCAAAAGGTTCTTGGAAAAACAAAGAAGAAAGCTTCCTCACACACTCAAACAAACAGATGAGAAGAGGAAAACAGAGAAAGACAGGCAAGCCTAAGCGATAAATCCTAGGAATTAACCTTAGAAACTTGTGGCTTATGCCTTAGATGAATGTTTGGGGAGATTGGCTGAAAAATGGGTCCTAGAAGAAGGCGGTCTAAGGATGGTTTCAGGTGTTGTTTTAGGTGCTCAAAGATCTGTGTTAGGGTCTGTTACATGGCCTGGTGCTAAGGAGCAAGCTCCCCTCACTTCACGATTCCAGTGGTTAGCTGGTCTCGCTTAGCCAAGATATACCTCACCTAGAGTTTAGACTCTGCCAGAGAATGGAGTGGGCTTCCCCCTTGGTGATGAAATCCAAGTAGGGTCACCGGGACGGGTAAGGTATCCGCTGGGTGATGAAATCCCAGTCGGGCCTTGTCTCAGGTAAGTTTTATATGTGTTTTAGTGCATGTGATCAGGTAGTGTAACATCAAGTGTCTACGGTTTATTCAATATGCACATAAGTTACTAGATGTGGACTAATGCAAGCACAAGCAGAAATGAAAGTGCAATATGTTTTAAGCCCAAGTTGAAATGGTATATTGTTATGAAGACAAGTTGGAGAAAGGGACGAGAGTATGATATTTAGACTAGTCTAGAATGCAAGGAAGAAAGGTTCGTTTTAGTCCTGCTTATAGTGTCATTCGGCATAGAAGAAAGAGACAAGAAGGAAGGAGCCTAAATGCACCTAAATGAATGAAAAGGAAAAGGAACCCAGGAGGAACCTAGGGTCCCACCGGGCGTGCCAGAGATGTTTCTACCTCAAATTTGCTTTTCAGACTTAAAAGAAAGAAACTAAAAGAAAGTAATGGACAAGGCTTGGGAAGTACCTGGACTAAAGATTGTGCACCGTAAATCCAGATGCTTGTGAGCACCCCTCTTTGGCTGTGGAGGAATGACACCTACAAAGAAGAAAACTTGGACAAAAAGACGTTAGATAGATAGATGGTGGGTTGCCAGGCAAAAGCCTGTTCCCAGAAGTATAAGAACTTCCTTAAGGGAGGTCAACCCACTGTTTTGATAAAAGATAAGTCTGATAAAAAGACAGAATGCTGAAAAGGATTGAAATGATAGTAAACTAAAAAGAAGAAAAGAAAGCAAAAGCTTACTTGGAAGAAGCTTTCAAACTGGTCACAGTCGCCGGCGTCGGTTGATCTACCGGCATCGGTTGTCGGGTCTGCCGACGTCAGTTAGTCTGCCGACGTCGGTGGGGGTAATGACTGGCGTCGGTCGGGGCAATGGCCTCTAGACGGGTCTGGGGCAGGTTCTAGGCTGTGGATGGTTCGGGTTTGGTCTGTGGTCTGTTTAAGGATGCTCTGAGTCTGATGGACGGGTCTGGGTCTGATAGACGAGTCTGTGAATGGTCTTAGGTAGAGGTGCAAAAGAGTCAAATGGGTAGAGAGGGACAAAGAAATAGAGGAAGCCAAACAGGGAGATAGGAATCCGGGCTGGGTGAAAGTCAGGACTGAGGAAAAGAAGGGATAAATCTAGTTTGAAACATGATAACTAGAAAAGCATAAAGAAAATAAATAGAGTACTTACCTGTGCCTGCTGAAGAAAGAGTTGGTCTTGTTGCTGATGTTGCCGGATGTAAAACCTGTTGCGGATGAAGATTCCCTGTTGTTCACCTGCAGAAGATTGCTGTGTTCCTGAGGGAGAGAGGTCAAGTGAAGGACTGATACAAGGGTCTGATACGAAGGTTCAGGAGTCGGGATGCCAAAGAGAAAATTTAGAGATGCGAAGAGAAGCGAAGAGGAACCAGAGACAGAGAAAATGGTGAAGAAACCGTTATGAAGGGTGCCGACGCCGGCAATATCGCCGACGTCGGCCAAAGGCTGACCGACGTCGGTGACTGAAAGGCCGGAGAAAGGCTAAAAATAGCCTTTCATCCGTTTCCCAACGGCCGGGTCAAATGAATGCCAAGGTGAAACGGTCGACGGGGGGGTTAAATGGGCGAGAGAAGAGTTTGGAATGGGAGTCTAAGGCATTAAATGGTCATGTGGGGAATGAAGGGGATCCAAGGAGGGTATCCTAGGGTGGCGAGGTGGAAAGGAGAAGGAAAAGGGGCCTTATTTAATTAAAAATAGATGTTTATTTTCAATTAATAAGACCTAGGTAGGTTAGGGACCAAGGAGGACTAGGAGGGAGAAAGGACCAAGGGGGAGAGCCAAGGTGCAGACACGTTTGCGGTGTCTACAGTAGGAGTAAAGATCATTATCACACATTTATTAACTACATTAATGGATTTATAATTAATATTGCATTCAATTATAACCATTAAATATGGATTCACTTAGGTCTTTAGATGTTGAAGTTGAGTTTAGTACAACTAAATTAGTTATGAGAATTCATGTAATCATATTTAGTGATGTGAGCAAATGTAAGTAACAATTTATTTTTTTAAAATCAAAGAGGAAAATATAGGGTAAATCAAAATCCAAAAACACCAATAATCAATAAGGTCTTAGTCAAGATCTTAAATAAGAGAAATTTATATGTATATCAAGATTAGAACTTGGAGACCAAAAAAACCCATACTATAAAGTAATTTTAAGCACAATTAAATCCCCTCCTTTTGAGAAACACTTTATGTATAAAATCTCACCACACTTAAGAAATTTATTAAAATAAAGACCAAACATTATGCCTCTAATTTTAGTAACCTCTAAGCCTAATCATTAAGTACGGTGAACTTGAATCCTAATCCATTCATCAAGACCCTTATTGGTGTGAGCGATAATACTCATTGTATAAATGGAATAATATGTTGTAATAAATTATTTATATAAATAATAATAATTCTTAGGAAGTAACCAAATTTGTGGGTTGGGATGGAAATTTATTTAGAATAAGAGCTAATAGAGTAGGGCTCTTGCCACATCAAAATCATAATTATGAGCTTTCCATAAGTGCATGCTCTTATCATATTTCGTATAATATATGAATTGGATATTAGGATCTTATGTTTCACATTCAAATTATTGTGAGTTATTTTAAAATTAAAACTACTAAAATTTATATAGGAAAACAATATGAAGATAGTCCTAATCAATAAAAACTTCATACCATCCTCCATACATTGGGATAAAATGATGTCTATTATATGAATCATACTATTAAAAGATTAGATTCCAAAAATAATAACACAAACCTACTTCAACATTTATGAGATATATTGATCATAGATTATGATTAAGTACCATATGATAAACATCACGTAGGATTGTAATGATAGAATGTATTACATATAAACCAAATTCATGTTAAGGCACTACAGATTCACAATTCATAATGTGAATTATTAAAAAGATTTTATGATACTTACATGTTTCAAGCTTAAGTGGTGTACGCAATTAGTGAAATCAAAAATAAAATTAATTTTTTCCAAAGTATATATTGCTTTTGGAAGTCATTGGATTTGATGCTCAATAGGAGGCTTGATATCTCTTCAAATCAAGAGTCATACTTTTTTATTATCATTGCATGCTAGTTGACAAAATTATATTCTTATGACCTTTTAATTATATAGATTAGTGATACCTTATTATTTGGCAACAACATCCTTGTCCATAGTCTCTCATTGGTTTAATTACTCCATTCTAAATTGCATGTTTGTGACATATGTTTTGAGTTGTGTAAAATAAAATTCTCTTATTGTAACCTTTCTCTATTTTATTGAAATCATTGGGTATAAAATGAGATGTATCCAATTTAGATAACATTGGAAACTCCTTTAAAAATAACAACTTATGCATTCTTTTATTGATTAACATTATGTTTGTTCAAACCTAGTGTTGAGTTTAATGAATTATATTTAATATAGCATTGGATCATCTGTACTAATTTTAAGATGTAATTATGATCATTTAGTCTAGAAATATTTTTTTATAGCATATTAATGGTTATTAATTGAATTCATTCTTCTTTGGTTTACAATGAAAGTTTGGTGATTGATGTTGGTACCATTATTTAATATTTCAAAAGTTGAAGTTTGATCCATTCTTAAAACTATTCATATGAATAAAGAATAAGTATTTAGCAAGTTAATTTGATTGAAGTCTATACAAGACTATGATAAGTATTAATCTAGGTTGACTTAGTTTGATGAAAAGTTGAATGTACTTGACGTTTGATTTCTACTTAGTAAAAATATTGAGTTAAAGGTCATCATGATATTTTATACCTCAAATCTTTGTAAAATTTAATAAATATTTCTTATGACATAATGAACATTAATTATGTTATGCATACACAAATTACTATTTATGTATTATTATGCCCATCTTTGAGACAACTCTAGAAATAATATTTTGTATTGAATTAACCTTACAAGAATGTGGAAATATTGATACCCTATTATTATCTTCATAGATATTATTTCATAAGAATAACAACTCCAAATTGAGAATGAATTAAGATGTAATTGACACTTATAATATTTGGTTAAAAAATATATATTTGGTTTCATTATTCTATAAATTATGTATTCATGATATCAAAATTCCTATAATCATGTGCATCTTACTTATTCTTAGACTCTTTATTAGGATCTTTCAAAAACTAATAGAGATTTTTTTGAGGGGATTGTTTATGTTTTAATGCTTAATGAGAACTATCATATTAAATAATTGTTTTCATTTGAAGACTAAAACATGTTGTATTGAATTCACATTTTATTTATGTTTTAGATTATATAACAATATTAATGTGAAAAAAATTTGGTCCATTTTGTTATAAAATCCCCGTTTATTAAATTTATATTAATTTATTTAATTTTTATTGCATATACTTCCATTTTTTCATACCTTTATGTCAGACTATCTCAAAATACAACTTATAAAATATATTTAAAATCTCTTCAAAAAATATTTGAATTGTTTTGATGAGTTTTCATAAATAGTTATAGGGATTGCATCAGGGCATACACAAGGAATATGTTGCTCCAAATAATAATGGAATTACCTCTAATTTTTTAATTTAAGTTCTTTTTTAATTTAGATACAAAAATATTATCTAAATCTTCTAAAATTGATATAATATAGAAGGATTAACATAATTTATATTATATTTTAATTAGAACTATGTTGTCCACATCTCATCAATAATGATGATTTGTATTTTTTATTAAAAAAACCTTATCAAGAACTTGAATTTCAAGTTACCTAATGGATATTTATTTAAAATTAATGATCCAACTAACATGTAAAACATTATTTTTAAATATTTATATCAAATTAGATGGTAATCATTAATAAAATTCTTATGTCAATTCTATATCATTTTTTAAACTATCTCTAAAATTCTATAGGCCTAAACTTGACAAGTTCATCTCATCCACCTATAAGAAATATCATAGTCTATGTCAAACTAGTTATTTATCCTATTTAGACATACTAAAACACTTTCACATTGAAATTAAGAACCCTATTATTTATAATTTACTAATTATTCACAAGCATAAAGTCTTATCCAAGTTTGAATTACTTTAAGACCTAAGAAAAAAGTTTCAATTACCAAGTATTGAAAGATAGATTACATGTTGCATACATTCATTGAGCACTATTGCACACATTCACCTAATGGAGAGAACATAATGTGGTTTGAGTTCCCTATTTAGCTTATTTTGTTTGTAGGAAATGCTCAACTATTTAATTAGGAGTGGTTAGCGTTAGTTTAACCCACATTTATTCCCTTCTTGTAGGCCTAATTTTGTCATTGTAAGTGGACCTATGGTTTCAATTAAAGAAGAAAATTTTCTATGATTTGAGCATAAAATCAGATCTTGGGATCACTCATAGAGTTTAAAATAAAAATAAACAAACATTCCTATTTCAAAACAAGAGAAAAAATCCATACAGACAAAACCATTAGATTAAGAACATAACAATTGATGGTATTGACCTACGGTTAATATTATTGTTTGGGCACACACATAGATCTATATCCTAATCTAAGCAACACATGGTTAGGTTTTCCATCCTTCCTATCACCTACGTGCAATGTCATTTATATATTCGTAAACTAGTAAATATATTATCCTCTATATTATTTTCTATATTTAACAAGTGCAATTGTCAAATCAGTTTTAGTCCTTTACATTTTAGATTTATGTATATATTCTATACAATATGAAATACACATAATTTTATTATTACATAGGGTTAGCATTAATCTAAGCTAGGGTAAAAAATATTGGTGAACTTGTATATTGATTGAACATGGATAAAACCTAATTTTATCTTAAGTTTTAATCTTTATTTATAAGGTTTTAAGTTTTTATTAATAAATATTATCTTTTAGACTTGATTTTTTATTTTCTTTTGTGCATAAATTACACGTTGCTATAATGAATGACCATAGTTTCTATTTTTTGACTGAATTTATGATTTTAATCATTACATTTTGTTTTAATTTGATATGTAAAATATGTAATAACTATTTAGCTCGATAGATAAAATATTTATACATTAATACGGCTAAAAAAATAATTAACAATCCTTATCCTTCTTTAGCTCATATTATTACAACCTCTAATCCCAATTACTTCTTTCTACCACTAATTAGTAAAGGAAATACATATTTCATTTTATTCCTCATCTCTATTGATCTCTAGGTTATCTTAGTTACCATCCTACTCCATTATTCACCCAAGGCTTATCTAGGGTTCTACGATCAACTTTGTCAGTATTAAAAGAGGTAAGATGCACTATGCACGATAGAATGGATGTAGTCAACATGTTACTCCTCATCCCCCTCAACCTCCAACAATGCCACCCTTTCAATCCAAAGGGTGTGATATCATTAATCTATTAAAAACTACCCATGCTAATATTTTTATCCTTGAATTACTAAATATATTAACTATTTACAAGGACATATTATATGAGACATTACATGAGAAAAATTTCCCTAATGATATAGAACTTACATAATTTTATTATCTCATGGAAACATTAAATAATAGTAATAAAGTTATTTTATTTGAAAATAAAAATTGGCCTACAAAAAAGACGATAGAGAAAAATCTACCATTATTCATTCAAGCTCAAATTAAAACTAAAGTAGCCATACATGTATTAATTGATAATAGATTAGGAATAAAAATCTCCAACATTAATTTCTTATAATAATTAATTTATAATAAGTCCTAGTAATTCTTGATGAAGTCCAATTTATTTATAATAGTTTGAAACTATTAATTATTTATAATCATTTAAAATAATTTGGACTTATTGCAAATACATTAGATAGATATGATTTATTTGTAATAAATCCAACTTAATCTTGATAGAGTCTAGTTTCATTTTGATACAGTCCAATTTATTTTTGATAGTTTTTAAAAATATGGACTTTTGATAAGTCCATATTATCTAAAATAATCCTTTATTTTTTAATTTGAAGCATAATATTAATAGTAAAAAGTTATACCTTGAAAATAATCATGTCAATTCATTCAAAATATATTATATAAGCACAAATTTGTGATGTTATTATAAATAAAATAAAATTATCCTTGAAAAATTTTAATGTATTTAAGGATTGAAAATTAGTTTTGGTTTAATATAAAATTTAAGCTATGTATCAACCAATATGTCTCATAATTTTAATTTTTGATCTAGTTGTATTTTAAGTGTGATTTTTGATTGAATGTGCACTAAATAAATTTGAATTAGAAAACATTTGATTTTTGGTATTAATTAATATATACTTGAAATAAAATCATATTTTAAACACTAAAATAGGTTACCCAATTTTAATAATGTGTCATAGTCCTTTTTGGACAATTATTATCAATAAATAAAGCTAAAACAAACATATTACAAGATAACTTAAATGACAAGTTATGTATAAATTAAGCACAAATTAAAAACTAAATTAATAAATTTATTTAAAAAATAAATAATATAAAAATATTATTATAAAAATATACTCAAAGATAGTGTAAAGCATACTAAATCAAATAATATTGACTTACATTCAAGACAAGGTCAACATGCAAGAAACCTTACTCGACAAGTAGTCAGACCATACAACCAACTCAACTATGATGTACAAAAATATCTATAATATAGGAATTGATTTAAATTTAATTTAATTTCATTGAAATAACACTAAAAAATTCACCCCACCTCTTGGGCACTCATTTGAGTACATAAATAATGAACTAGAGTTAACCGATAGTTCCATCTATTTTTTAGGAAATTCCCTAAACATGTTAATATTGATCAGATAACTGGTTTAAAAAATAAATGAATTAAATAAAATTCCTAAAAACATAAAAAAATAAATAAAATAATTCAACACTAATAATAAATCACCTATATTTACATCATACACAACATTCCTCCTTTGATGTAAAGAGGAGAGATGCATATCATCTCCTTAAGCATTCCATTAATCTACTTGTATAATTATTTGGTGAGAATATCATAAAAGTGATATTAATTTATCACATAATCAATTAAAAAGTTTTTATAATTGGTCAAGTATCTAAAAATATGATTTTTGAGTTCAAAATTCTTTGTTTTAGCATGGAAAAATAGATTCATGTATAATTGTATTGCCCTGTTGTTATCACAAAATATTTGTGTTGGCTCAAGTTAAACATCTTCAAAATAAAATAAGATTCTTATTAGATATAATAATTATGTTTAATATCATTTAATGGATATATTGAGTTTAATTATAGGTTATTGCATCTTTATCTTATTTCTTTGAAGACCATGAAACCAACCCACTTCCCAATGTGAAGCAATAACATGAAGTTAGCTTATTTTCATCAAGAGATCCTTCCATATATATATATATATATATATATATATATATATATATATATATATATATATATATATATATATATAGTATTAAAATAGTAAAATTATGATAAATACCTCTTACATTTATTAAAATTATCTTCATTGCTGGAAAATGCTTGAGTGGTAGTTTGCCCATAAATCTAGAAACTAATGAAATCCCATAACTAATATAAGGTCTTGGCATAGTGAGATACATAAAACCTCCCACAATGATTATATAATTTATTTCACGAGTTAAAATAATTCCATAATCTCTCATAATATTTTATCCACATGCAATTAGAGTGTCTATGGGCTTTAAATCTTTAAGATTTTAATTCTTTAAAATGTCTTGGGCATGTTTAGATTCAAAAATGAATATTTACTCTTTATTTTGATGGAACTGAATGAAAATAAATCAATTCATAATTCCAATATAATTAATCTCTAATTATTATTTCATAACTTCATTTAATATATTCAACATCGCCATAGATCTACTTATAAATATCAAGTCATCTACATAGAGATAGACATATAAAACATTAAACCTACTACTTGTATGTAAAGAGTCAATTCATTTTAGATTAATAAAAATAATTGATATATATATATATATATATATATATATATATATATATATAATTTAGTACCAATATATTGAATATTTATGCATCCCATAAATAGACTTCTTTAGCTTATATATCCAATATTATTTACCCCTTACCTCAAAAACTTGTGGTTATTCTAGTATACTTATTCTTTGATCACTCCATCTAGGAATGAAATTTTACCATCCATTTGATATCCTTTATGAAAATATAAATTAATAAATGATATTTTATTTTCTTTGTGTGTCATGGGTGAATATAATTTCTCATAGTCAACCCAATATGTTTCTGAAAAGCCTTTTACAATTAGTCTATATTTTAGTTTGTCAATTATTCCATCACTCTTGAATTTGGTCTTGTAGACCCACTTTTTAATAATGGGAATATTTATCAAATGGATTATTAACTAATTTCCATGTATATTTCCACTAAATTTAACCATTTATAGTTCTATATAATGAACCTATTAATTCTTATGACTAGTTTTTGCATAGTTTGTTGGTTCACAAGCCACTATTGACAAAGGAAACATAGTATTTTCATCATAAGCATAGTAAAAAGAATTACCTTCATGATGTTTAAACATTTTTATAATTATATAATATTTATTACATGACATTTAATTTGTTTTTATGTCTATTCAAAAAATGTGTCTTCTTGTTTGGAGTTGATGAAAAGGGATGACTAGTCTCTTGCAAAGACCTAGTTTTGTTTCTTGCGGAAATGAAAACATGTGTAGGAATTTTTAATCCATAAAAATAAAATTAAATATTATTAAATAATTAAAATATTAAATTCATATATAAATGATAATAATAAATGTACATCTCATTTAAAAAAAATTTACAATCCCAAGAAATAATTATAGATTTACTAGTGGGATTATAAAACTTATATGTTTTGATTTCATCACTATATTATATGGAATTGTGATAAAAAATATTAGGATTTATATTTGGATAAAAATAAAAATCTTTTATTTCACCCTCACATTTAATTTTTTTTATTTTTCATGTTTCTCTTTACTTCAACTTAGATAGAATTTTCATCTCCCAATTACACTTAGCATTTAAAGGAGTTATCTAACTTGTTGAGACCATATTTTTAACTTGTCATGTGATTTGAGAAACCTAAATCAAGAAACCACCAATTATTTTTCTCTTTTATTCATAAATTACATATGAGATAATAATTTATGTCCTCTTGAACATCACTTTGTTTAACTAGTTACCAATATCCTACAATCTTATATAACATGTCCTATTTATTTTCAAAAAATGACAAGGTATCTCTTGATTTTACCTATAAATTAGATTCAAATTTATTCTTTTAATTTGAGTTGTGTAAAATCCCTTGATTTTAATTTTAATTTTTCTCTTTTATATTTTAAATATGTTAAGTACTTATTCTTGATCATGTTATATATCACATGCATATAGTATCATCTTATCCTTGGGTAAGTGCATGGAATTGGGGGGCCAAAAGGGTGCCTTAAATGGACATGTTTTTCCTAAAAAAAACTCAACTTGTATGGATTATTGGAGACACCTAAATTGAAAATTTGAAGATTTTATAGGAAAATGAATTCTATTATTTGAAGGATAATTTCATAATTATTATTATTTTTTCAATGGTCAAGTATAAGTAGGTCAAACATAAAAAATTCAAATAGGTAGTACTATTTTTTGTAAAAATCACAGTAGAATGCTTTCCATGTGGTATATTTTTTTTGCATCATATTTTTTTTGAACCATTAGATGGAAAGTTAGATAAGATCATACAGCTTGAAACCTATATTTTTTCAAAAATAATTAATAAATATTTATGTTTTTTTAATTTTTAAAAGTCAATAAACTTTGAAATATGATCAATAATATATATCTGATTGGTATCTCCCCTAAATACATCAAAAATTAGTTTTTTTTTATTTGTATAGAGCTAGGTCTAATGTAAAACCCTATAATTTATTTTGGTTTGAGTCAAAGAATAAAATGATACATAAACAAATATGAACATGTATAGTTGTAACATATAACATTATAAATAGAATTACATATAAATAAATATAGATAATAACCTATAGTCATATAAAATACAAAATTGGATGAATTAGGCATGGTTAATAGCACCCAACCTATAGGTACTCTTTATTTCTCACACAACCCTTCTCAGTTAGTCTTTCACTGACTCCCAATCATCCATAGCTTTTCAAACTAAGCTTTTTGAGACCTAGGTAGCCTTGTTAGGCCTAGATGTATCACACTAGGTCTCATATCCTTAGGATAATAGCACCCAACTTGGAAAGGAGTACCAAAACATAGGGTTTCCTATTTTTAGTGCTATTATCCAAGTTAATTTTTACCTCAAATGGTCATATTTCCACAAATATTTATCTTTTTCCCTATCAGCCTAATACAAGTTCATCTAACCCATGATCATTAATTAACTTATAAACGACCATTCAAAATCTATTTAGAAGGGTTGACACTTATTCACAAGAAAGAAGCTAGAATACAAGAAAGTACACTCAATCACTCTTCCTTATTCTCTACATACAACCTTATAATATCAATTCAAACCTATTCAAGCACTCATATTAGTCCCCAGTCATCTAAAGTTCATTCCAATTTTTGATCTAGTTACATACATCACACATTATTGCACCAAGCACTTAAATGGGAGAACTACATTAGCTTTACCCTCTTAGGAGTATTGGTATGTAGGCAACATGCCCACACATGGGGTGTGAAGTGCATCTAGTATATCTTTTACACACTAACCCCTTCTATCTCTTTTCCAAATTTATAATTCAAGTTCAAGTATCAAGAAATATTAAGGGTTTCAAAGATTGAATTAGGCACATATTGAGAATTTTAGGCTTTTAGGCCTAAAAAATTCATAGATAGGGTAACACAGACCTACCAGATAGAACCCGTAAAGCTTTCAACCTCAAGAAAATAGTGCCAAAATAGGACTACAATACCAGACAGTAGGGTGTCCACTTTTAATGCTCCTATCTAACACATAAATTAAGTTTAGGGACATGTTCCAATTTGTTTCCCAATCTTGATCCTCTAATATCAGGTTCCATCTCATCCTAGATCAACTAAAGAAAGCTAAGTTTTAAATTCTCTCACCTACTACTATATTTAGAAAAAGATAAAATACTATCTATTTATGTGAATTAGTAGGTTAATTTAAGCATATATATTTATTAATTTACATTTATAAAACCTTTATTTACTTGGGAATTAAACACCATAATTCCCAAAAAGAATAAAACATTTAGTGAACCTAACTTACTTCAAACTTTCAAACAAAAACTCTAGAAACCCTAGGGATAATTATTTTTATTTTTTTCCATATTTTCCTAATTTTTATTGAATTTAAAAATAAAAAATCTATCAATTAATTGCAAAAATATCACAGATTTTGTTCAAACCCTATTTTCCACATACTAGGTCATTATTTTCTTCCAAACACATTCAAAACACTAGGGAAAATATACTGTTAATTTTATAAATATTTTTAGATTTTTTCTAAATTTTTCAAGATTAAATCTACAAATTTTCTCTAAAATTTTCAAATTACTACATTAATTTTGAAAAAAATCATTCAAAACCCTAGTTACATCAAATACATTCTTAGTTATTTTCTAGTACTTTTTGCATCATTTTCAAACAATTTAGTTACATATCAAACTAAGAAAATAAATTCAAAAATCATACATTCATAGTATTTTACACAAGTGTTTCTAAAAAATCTTTAGTTACATATACTATCACTCCTTTGCTTATCAAGGTATCACTTTACATCCATACTAAAAATAAAAAAAATTATGTTCTCTAATCTATAATTTTTTCTTAAATTTCTTACAAATCATAAAGACTCCATAATCAGTCCTATCATGTACATGAATGATGAATTTTATCATATGTTAGTAAAAATTTTCATTATATAAATTTCTTATTTATTTCTCATTACATGGGATGATGTTAAGTAATTTATTCTTAAATATGTAAATCTATCTCCTGTATCCCCTCCCTTAAAGCCCCTTCCCTGTACCAAGTCATGTTGTATGGTCCATTTCACTCTTCCCAAAGTAACTACTCATCACCAAAGAACCTAATTGACACCATTTTTCCCTCTACCTCCTTGACCCAATGATTATATTCTCTCTCCTCCCATAGCTATTACTCCTCCTATATGTATTGTAGATAATGTGGTTAGAGCTATTACTCAATGTGTCTTTATGGCTCTTCCACCTACCCATGAGCCTTGTCACCTTGTTATTCCAACCCATCATAGGCCAAACCCAACCATACAAGTAGATTTGCATAAGGCATATGACATTATTGATCAATTTTGGAACACTCCATCTAAAATTTCCATGTTAGAGCTACTTCAGAAAGTTAATGTATTCAAAGACATTCTTTATTAGGCACTCACTTAGAATTCTCTACCTATTGATTCAAAACCTTCTTGTTTTACATCAATGGTCAACACTTTAAAAAATATAAAATATTTAATTTATTTTAATTGTGAGGATATGCCTTTTGAGATAGTTATTGATCAAAATTTGCCATTATTCATACAAGTACAAGTCAGAACCAATGTAGTCAAGAGAGTTCTTCTTGATAGTGGCTCCAAAATAAATTTATGTAATATCACATTCTTACAAGAGCTAGGTGTAGATTTGGCATAAATGAAAAAAACATATAATAACATCTAAGGGTTTGATGATATACCATGATAGACATTGGGTACTATTACATTAGATATCATGGCAGTCCTAAATACCCTCCCAACATAGTTCCAAGTCATGCCAGGTCAACTCCACTATAATATTTTAATTGGATGACCATGTATACATATTATGGGTGTTATCTCTTCCACTCTACATTGATGAATTAAGTTTCTCCATGAGGTATATTTATACACATTCCCAATAGACAACTAGCCATTTAGATATTATTAGCTTATAGACTCATCTTTGACTATTTCATCTGATGGGACACCATATCTCATAGTATATCCACCACATCATAGGATTTCTCTAGATCAGATAAAAACATATGAGGTTGGTGAGACTAACACTTCTCACACTATTCCACTTACAGTCACACTATCAACACCAATTCTTTCATTGGTTATAGTAGCTTTATCAATTCTAACCACTTCATCATTTATAATTCTAACACATATTACACATCCACCATCACTGATAGTAGCACCAACCATTTAAGTTGATCCCATAGTTACTCCACCATTTATAGATATTATATTAATATTAAGTTATACCACTATAGCTTATGAGACTCCTAAAGCATAGTTATCCTTTGTGGTAAATTTGGAGTTACCATATGTACATAATGTTGATACAGATTCATAGGATTCTTTAGATGATGATACAACACCCACACTCATATATGGTTATTAATGTGGATTTAGCTATAAACCAATTATCCTAATAGAGTACTGAAATGATTTTAGAGCTATCATCCCACATTCAACATCACTACTAGCATCTCAGACTACACTCTTAGGATATGCCCCATACTCATGGCCATAGACAAATAACTTGGCACATATAGTTCACATGATTACTTTTATGGATATGAAGCTAATTATTAAAATTTAGGTTGGTATTACACAACATCACCTTTAGTTCAAGTTATAGATATGACTTGATCATGGGTTGATCACATTACCTATAGTATGACATAAATCTACCATCAGATTGGCATAGCATGATGGTAACCCATTTCATACTTTTCATAGGATTATAGACCATGATACAAATTCATGTACAAATTTACAATAGAGATTAAATGAGCTGTAGGATCAAGGTATTATTAAAATTATAGCAACACTAGTGACACCACTTCCACTAGTGTTATCTATTAGTAGGGCTAAACATCCTAGAACAAAGTCAACATCTCGACCACTAAAGAAACCTTTAGTTCACCTTCAGCATCATGACATAATGAACACAAAATCTATAGAATATGATGATGATCTTGAGACATTTAATGATGGCCATGACCCCTTCCTCTATTACCATCCTCAACAGGATCCATCCTTGGATACTTTCCCCCTCCAACCTAGTCATTCATATCAATCTATACATATTGACTTATTTACATACTTGTATATAGTATTTTATTTCTAGCACTAAATGTACATAGCCTTATATCAAAATAAAAAAACAATAAAAAAAATTCAAAAAACAAAAAAACATTAAAATATCTCAAAAATACCAAAAACATTTTGATCATATGCATTATCTATGCTATAAACTACTACTATCATGTTAGTACTTACATTTGTTGTTTCATGCTATTGTATGTCAATTTTAGACATTATCATGCATCACTTGATCTTCTTTGAGTGTGTGAAGTGAGATCCAACTACTTGATTACTCCAGTCTACCCATATAGGGGGAACTCCTACTTCTACATTTGATACATACATTGTTATACACACCCATTCAGGGCATCTTATACATGAAAACACCATCCAGGTTATGTCATTACTACACCACAAACTCTAATTTATCCTATTGATGTACATTACTATATATCTCACACGAAATACTATATCAACATGTCACTAGAATCTAGCACTTGTGTATCTCTTATCATATACCTAGTCTTTTACTACACATATTTTGCATAATCTCACATTTGATTTGATTAGTTATATGTGCTTTTATCTTTCTAGTTATTACATTCTTTCTTTACTTGCTTAGCGTAGCTTGTGTGATTTCATTTTTAATTCTAGCTTGTCCCTTGTTTATTCCTTAGGACATTTTCTAATGTCCTTTGCTTATATTCATATGTGTGCATTAGAAAATTCACCAATGTCCTTTTTTTGTACTCTTCTATGTGCCTATGGCCCATGTGCTAACTTTTCTTGTTCACTTGTATGTGTATGCAGCATTTAAACATACCTACTATGATTGTCTTCCAATTTGAGTGACTTGTGTACATGTCCCACTTTTGCATGGCCCCTTGGCCATCCTTCTACACTCATTGCTTCTTTCTTGTTGCTTGATTGCTTATTTTTTCCTCATTGTGTGAAATGCCATGATCCATATCATGAATTTACCTTACTTTCTTGGTTGCCATGATGGACATCATGCTCCATCCCTATAACTAAAAACTAAAAACCAAACAACTAACATATAACATTTCAAATTCAATACTTTGCACATGCTTTCACATTCTTGTATCTTTCTAGCCATACCACTATTGATCCAAAAATCTCACAATACAAACATTGTTATATCTAGAGATATCTTGTCAAATATAAATTTTATAAATGATATAGTTTAACACACTTACACGACCCTTTACCTCTAAGAGCATTCATTATAGGTTCATAATTCCTACCCTTAGAATAAGTGGGATAAAACAAGGGTTTTGTCATAAAGATTAAACCTACTACTAGTCAAAATCATAGCATTTACAACACTTAGCATATAATTTAGATGTCAAATTGGTCAAATCAGAGTAGAAAAATAGTGACAGTTTTAGATCAACAATCAATTTCCATACTAGATAATAGTGCCAAAAATGGATAGTAACACCAAACATAGGGGTGTCCACATTTTGGTACTCCTATCTAGGTATCAAAACACTCAGGGTTTCTAAAAATAGGCAAAAAGTTTAGTTTAAGGATAGTATTTACACTTCCAGATTAATCAAATTTAGTAGTTTTAGCATAATTTTATCAGATATAAGGGGTTATCATGCATGAAATGATGCCAAATTATAGTTTAGATTAGGTAATTCACATAAATTCTAAATCAGAATCCATGTTCTAGACATCAATTATTAGGGGTAATGTGCATGACACACTAATCTTCTTTTATTTCTATGTTTTAGTTTACTCCAGGGATTTTTAGTAGTTGCATACCTTACTCTACTTGTAAGTGGTTAGAATTAAATTCATGTTGAAATTTCATAAAGGCATAACTTTCCAAGTAATCAAGTTCTTGAGTTGGCTTATATATAAGCCTAGTACATCATTTCAAAGTGGCTTTCATATAAGCCTAATCTCTATCTTTTGAAATGGCCAAGGGTGGTCTAATTTCTAACACACATTTAGCTATCCATGCCACATTGTCAATATTTATAGCACATACATGGGCTCTATGATCCATCTCATATGACATCTATTATATACCAATATCACTTCATTTGGAAATGATGAAGCCAAAGGGCCAACATTTGTATTCTTGAGCCACCTATTCAGATGGATTGAACACATAGTCAGATATTGATTAGTAAACACATGATTTTTTAACTTTACTTAGTTGGTGATGATTAAGCCAAAGGGATATCCTTTGTAATATTGATCCAAATTTCAAGGAATTGAGAACTCAACTCCATTCATAATATTACTCTTGATTCAACACATACTCACCACAATCCAACATCATGATTGGTTTTATATTGTTTCATGTACCCAGTGAGGTGTATTCATTCCTTTCTCATCCTCTTACTTATCTTTGTACATTCTTATTTTAGATATAATGTATCTAGTAATAAATTATCTACTTTGTGTTCTCATTTTTAGATTCACACTTCATATACATTTATCTCTATGCACATCCAACATCACATAGATTCATGAGCTTTTCCTTTATGGGTAAGTTCAATTATTCTTTATAATTTTCCTTTATCCTAGTATTTTGATGTATTGCATCACTAGAATAAAGGGGGGAGCAAAATTAGTCATATAAAATGTGAAATTGGATGACTTAGTCATGGCTAATACCACCCAACCTATAGGTCCTCTATTTTGTGGAAACAATCCTTCTTGATTAGTCTTTCACTGATTCCCAATCATCCACATCTTTTTTGACTAAGATTTTTGAGACTAAGGTAGCCCTCTTAAGCCCAGATCTATTCCCATAGGTCTCATCCCCTTAATAAAATAATGGCAATCTTAGATAGGAGTGTTATAACTCATGGTGTCTTATTTTTTTAACTAAAAGGGGTAAAAATTTATTAAAAAAAGACCCAAAATTGGGAGAATTACAAAGCCATGTCCTGCTCAAGAAGCTGAGGCAAGGTAAGGGATAAACTCATAAGAAGCATATTCTGATCATGAATACACCAATTCGGCCCATACTCAGAGGCCTATTTAACCAGACAATCTACAAATCCATTCCACTCATAGGGAATATAATTAAAGGAAACCGACTCTAACGAGGTACTAATATGAAGGATCTACTAAACAACCGCAGCCAACTACCAATCCACATTGTCAAAACTACAATTACACAGCAAATTAACTATCACCTATGAATCTAACTCACAAATGATCCTATGCTAACCCTACCGGCAACAAGTTTGCACCACCTCTAGGATAGCCATAGCCTCCATAAGGTTGTTTTTATGGTGACCTTTATAAATAGAAAATAGGAAATGAATCTCACTAGAATTACCTCTTCCAATGCCACCAATCCTAGAATCGCCTAAATTTCCTTTTGAGGATCTGTCGATATTAATCTTCAAAAAACCTTCCACGAGAGGGGACTAATGCCTCACATGGTTCATCGGATGCATTTGTTTCCTGGACCTTTACATAGGATGCGTATGAGGGAAGAGGGAGGGAGCTGAAATTGTAATAGGGGAAAGCCATGTAAGAATCGTGGCTTCAGTAGGACTCAATTTTTTGACCTTATCACACTTTGCCTAGAGAGTTTCTTAGAGAGAATTAAGTATTTTCACCCACAACACCCTTGGATCCAAACAATAGTCTCAAAAAATCCTCCTATTCCTCTCCAACTAGAGGTTCCAGAGAATAAAGGAGGGGCTGATTGTCCATGCAATCTGTAGAATGGATGTTTTGGAATGTGGGTGACCTAGGTGCTACCAAAACTCAACCAAAGAGGAAATGTGCTAGTAAGGATAGTCCCATGCCTCCCACCAAAAGTGCCATATCCATCTCACAAAGGAGCATTGGAAGAATAGGTGAGACCCCATCTCCTCACCACTACAACATAGCATACATATAGACGGTCCCTAAAAACCTCTTTTGCAAAGATTATCCCAAGTTAGATAGTAGTTATAAATGAGAACCCATAAAAAGAAGTTACATTTTGGCATGAGAGATAGTTCCAAATTTTCTTCCCCCATAAGAATTCAACTTCACCAAAATACTACTTTGTCAGCTCAAAATACTCAAAAGCCACTAAATACTAGCCATTGGAATTACCTCCCCAGGCTAGAACATCTCTCCCCCTCAAGGAGCTACACTCTCTAGCAGTAAGAATCTATGATAACTCTAGCCTATTCTCCACAGTCCCTCTGGAAGCCAAACAGATGAGTTCTTCCATCAGTAAGCAATAGTCATGCCCAAATTAAAACCTTCCTTGTAATGCTCTACTGTGTCCCATCTAACAGTAAGAAAGGAATCATAAAGGGGCTGTAAATGAGGATGAGAGGATAGGAGGGGAGGAGATCCATTCCAGGAATCTTCCCAAAAAAGCACCTCCATCTCGTTGTTGCAAATCCAAAAGAGGATGGTCAGCACTAGATGAGCTCCAAATTTGAGGGTGTTCCACACCATTGAACCACTTCCCTCAATAAGAAGCCTAGGAATATCAGATGGATCAACCCCTAGAGAATACTTAGAAGATAGGATACGGGCCCAGAGTCCAGATTGGTTGGAACACCACTGCTAGTAAACTTTAGCAGTGAGAGCTTGACTAAATAGGATGGCAAAGTGCAGCCCAAGGCCTCCTTCCCTCTTTGGCTGACAAACTATGTTATAATTAATAAGAATCCATTTTGAATTCTATAAATTGCCACTCCAAAGAAATTTTTGGGATAGGGCATCATATTCTTTGAGAAAATACATCAGAGCAGCCTGGACCATGCTGTGATAAATGGGCATAACTTAGATCATAGATTGCAAAAGAGCCACCCTCCCAATAGTAAAGAGCCATCAATGGGTCCAATGATTAATTCTTTGCCTTAATTTGTTGAGAACATTCTGCCAGAAGAGCCTAGGTTGTCTTCCAACCACAATGGGGATCCCCAAATAAGTCACTGGGAGAGATTGAATCTAAAATCTCAGAGTAGTGGCAATCCTCCACTGAATAGACTCCAAAGTTTTGAAGAAAAAGATGGAGGATTTGTGCTCATTGATTTTTTGCCCAAATATAGCTAAATAGGTGTCCAAGGTACCTTGAAAATCTTTTGCTTCCCTAATCTGGGCTCTACCTGCCAAGATAGTATCATCCACAAATTGGAGATGGGTCAACTTGGCAAGGCCATTTCCCCACGGCCATCCATAAATTATGTTCTAAGAGGCCTGAGATTTGATGAGTCAACCCAGTCCCTTAGCTAGAATAATGAACAAGTATGGTGAGAGCGGATCACCTTGGTGAAGACCTCTAGTGGCACTGAAAAGCCTGGAAGGCTCACTGTTAATGAGGACTGAATAGGAAGGCATGGTAACACAACTTAGCACCCAACACACCCAATCCCAATTAAAACCAAAGGCCAGAAGGATTTTTTGTAAGAAGCTCTAATCATCCCTATCATAAGCCTTAGCCAAATTGAGCTTAATGAACATAGCTCATTGTTGAGACCTACTCATAGAGTGGATTGCTTCTGAAGCAATCACCACCCCATCCAGAATTTGTTTCCCAGCAACAAAGCCCCCCTGTTCCTCTGAGATGACCATAGGGAGCCAAACTTTGAGCCACTCCACAATGAGCTTGGTAATTATTTTGTACACCATATTTTAGAGTGCAATAGGCCTAAAATGATCTAGCTGATTTGCTTGTTCCTTCTTCGGGATCATGATAAGGAAGGTTGCATTAAGCACTCTAAGCATTTCCTTGCTAATGTAAGACTCCCGCACCACCTCCAAGATATCTTGACTGATAATCTCCTAGAATTCTTGAAAAAATTCATCTGGGAATCCATTCGACCCAGGTGATTTGCCTCTACACATACTAAACATGACTTTCTCAACTTCAGCCTTATCAATCAGCCTCATGAGCGAATCATTCATCTCTACTATAACGACGGGGGGAATAAAATATAGCACAATGTTTTCCTCCCACTCAGTAGGAGGTGGGATGCCTACTAATAGCTTAGAATAAAATCAAATGGCTCTTCAGATATGGCATGAGAGGACATTAGGCAAGTTCCATCCACTATGACAAGGGAAGAAATATAGTTCCTATTGCGTCGTGCCTGAACTGACTTATGAAAAAAGGCTATGTTCTTATCACCTTCCTAGAGCCAGTCAATTTGGGCCTTTTGCTTATAGTATATTTCTTCCCAAAGTTCCCATTTAGCCAAAGCATTCAAAGCTAGAGATTCTACCCTGTGGAAATCTTCTGTCATACCAAAGTCATGAATCTATCTGGTGACTGTGTCTAGCTGATCTTGAGCTCTTTCCTTCCTAGAATGGAGATTTCCAAAATTGTTCCTATTCCACTCTTGCAACTTCTTTTTCACAAATTGGAGCTTTGGCAAAGGTGAACATAGTTATTCCATATTCAGGCCCTCCCTACCTCCACTAGTGGGTCATCAGGCCATGGAGAGATAGGTCCTGAAGCCACATTAATTGGAACTAAAAAGGAGGTTTTTTGGGCCTAGTGATGTGACTGGTGATGAGATTAATGGGCCAATGGTTGGATCCCTTCCAATCCATAATTTTAGAAGCTATAGAAATTGTACTAGACAACCAAAAACAAGAAACCAAAAATCTATCTAAGCGCTCAGAGATGGCATCCTTACCTGACCTTCTGTTGTTCCAGGTAAAGAGCCCATTAAGGGGTTTAACATCCAAAAGGCATAGTAGATCAATATTTTGTTGAATAAGTTTGGATGTGGGGTCTACTCATGCTACCCCACCCCTTTTCTCCTCTAGGAAAAGAACATAATTATAATCTCTACCCATGATACAAGGTAGGTAAGGATAACAGCTCCACACATGCCTTAAGTGTTCCCATAACTTGAGCTTCCCAGAGATGTCAACAGGTGCATAAATAGTGGACACCAAAATCAGCTCCCTAGATTCAAGTGAGGACACACATCATGGAGAGAGCTAAGAGACTAGCCATCCAATGGAGTGGTGTGATCTTCCTAGGATCCCAATAGATTTCCACCCCTTCAGTGCTTCTTAAAACTCCCACACACTAGCATTGCCCAAAGACCCTAAATTTTGGCATATAGCTAAACATAACATGAACAAAAAGCTTAGTCTCCTAGATAAAGAGGATATCAGGAGAGTGCATCCCTACCAACTTCTACATAGCTTTTTGTCTGGGGGTACTATGTAGTCCCCTTACATTCCATGATAGCACAATCATTGGGTGGAGTGGGTGAACTGTTCATCCAAGGTCTTAACCACCCCAGATTCTACCAATAGATCTCCTATGATTTTGATTTTGTCATGATCCTTCTTACGTCCCGCTCTAGAAGGTGTGGTGAAGGAAATTTTCTTAAACGGTCTTTGCATTAAGCCCAGCATAGATGACGATCCCTTCTCTTTCCTAGATACATCTGCGTCTTTAACCAAGTATACCCAGTTGATATCCTTATCTTGTTGAGCTGGGTGTACTACCAAGGTCCCCTCCTCTAGGGTAGGGGAAGTCTCCGTAGTCAGCTGGATCACCATATCTTGGAAAGAGCACTTCTCTTCACCTTTTGAGGGACCTCCCAACTTGTCAGATGGGATGCCATCTTCAATGGCCATACTATCTAAAGTTTCAAAATGGTTGAAACTCAATTCTAAAGACCAATCCTGATTCATGTGCTTCTACCCACATCCCTTCACACAATGTCAGACTTGGGTGAAGCACTCCTTGTCATGGCCATTGTAATAATGAGGGTCATGGGTTATTCTACCATTATTTGAGTAGTCTTTTCCCTTTGTTGTGCTGTCGTGCAAGCCATTTTTAGTTTCCAATTGGATAGCTTGGCCTCTTCCTTTGCCTTGATTAGGATCCATCCCATTACCTCTCACTGCCTAGGGGCATTGACAGTGTAGATGACCATAAAAATGACAAATTTAGTAGCAAAAAGGGATAGATTCATAATCAATTTGTTGGACCCAGGATGAAGCCACCATGCAAATTTTCATATAATCTGGTAGGGGGTTATTTAAATCCATTTCAACACATATCCTAGCATAAGAAACAAGCTTCTTGTCTAGGGATTGATGTGCTATAGCAATTGGTGTTCCTAGCAAGGCTGCTATTTGATGCAAGATATCCTCCCTCAAAAATTCAAGAGGGAGTCTCAGAAGATGGACCCATACAGGCACGCGGGCTAGCATCTCTTTCACAAAATTGAAACCTACATGTCAAGGTTTGAGAAAAAGGCCAATACAGTCATAAAATAAGGGTCCTCCCTTTAAAATTTGATTCCTATCAGATATAGAGGAGAATTTTACCATAAAATAGCTATTGCTAGCCAACATAATGTCAAGATCCCCCTCAACCTGCCAGGTGCGGCAAATCTATGATTCCAAGGTTTGTAGTGATATTTGAATACCCAAAAACTTGCAAATCAAGGTATGAGCATATAAATACTCTACATCTTCCTGAATAGCCTCTGGAGAAATTAATAGCACGGGCCAAAATTGGCTCCTCGAAAGGCACCCATTTACTTTATTAAACCTGGATCGTTCACTGAAAAAATAAGATGCCTTCCCTTGACGAAAATATTCCTGCACAGGATGTTCTTCGCTGGAACCCTCACTAGGGCTGGCATTCTTCCCTCTGCCACTCACAACCATCTTCTCTTCTTGATTGTATAGAATCAGGGTGTCTTATTTTCGGTGCTATCATCTAAGTTCATTTTTACCTCAAATGATCAAATTTCCTTGAATCCTTATTTTGTTCCTTATCAAAATAATACAAGTTCATCTAACCCAAGATCATTAATTACCCTATAAATGGACATTAAAAGTCCATTTAGAAGTGTTAGCACTCATTCATATGAAATAAAGAAGAATACAAACAAGTAAACTCAATCACTCTTCCCTATTCTCTATATATAGCCTTTGAAGATCAATTCAAGCCTATTCAAGAACTCATACCAATCCCTAGTCATCTAAAGTTTATTCTATTTTCACATCTAGTTACATAAATCACACATTATTTCACCAATCACTTCAATGGGAGAACTACATTACCTTGATCCCTCTTCAAAGTATTGGTATGTAGGTAGTGTACCCACACATGGGGTGTGAAGTGCATCCAACATATCCTTTACACACTAAACCCTTCTCTCTCTTTTTTATATTTTTAATTAAATTTAAATTATCAAGAGATCCTAAAGGTTCAAAATCTTGAATTAGGCACATAGTGAGCTCTAAAGGCTTTCAAGCCTCAATAATTCATAAATAGGGTAACACAAACCTACCAAACAAAACCTAGAAATATTTTAGCCTCAGGACAATAGCACTAAAATAGGGCTACAACACTAGATAGTCAGGTATCCACTTTCAGTGCTTCTATCCAACTTAGAAATGAAGTTTAGGGACTTATTCCAAGTTTTTTCCTAGTCTTATTCCTCCAATATCAGGTTTTATCTCAGCCCAAATAAGTTGAAACAAGATAAGTTTTAAATTCTCTTGCCTACTACTATATTTAAAAAAAGAAACAATACTATCTATTTACACAAATTAGTAGGTTAATTGAATCATATCAATTTACTAATTTACATTACTCAAACCTTTATTTACATAGGAATTAAACACCATAATTCCCAAAAAGAATAAAAAACAAAATTAAAGTAATAAAAATGAAAAAAATTATATATTTAAAAAGATAAGATTGTATTATATGTCATATTAATATTTTCAAGAAAAATTTTGATAAAATTTATAGTGTTTAGAATGGTTGAATTTGTATTTTATTTAATTTTATCTAGAAACATGAATTCAACTCTGTGTTTGTAGGTTGATGCCTCAGGTTCAAGAATACAAGCCATTCTTGAACCTTCAATCGTGTGTTTAAAAAATAAAATATAAGAACCACATACACAAAATTATCACATATATGGAATATTTTACTATTTTTTTTTAAAATTTCTTGTGCATTATTGTTGTTATAAAATTGTGTATGCAAAATAGTTTACTATTACATTGGCATGCATATTATATAAATAAAATAAATATAAGTTTACATTTAGATAGGTACATATAGTTTATTATACTTTAATTTATATTTTTTATATACTTTTAAGATGTTTGAGAGTGGTTTCAGACATCTACGATCTATAATACAAATTCTAGGCTTTGGAGATCCTATCGTATTTTAGTCTTAGATTCCAACATTTTAGGGTTTTAGACTTTGCCATATTTTATGGTTTCAATATTTTAAGGAGAAATTATAAGAGGTATGAAGGCTAAATGAAGGGATGTAGGTATGATATAATAGTATTAAAACATCTCTCAGAAAGTTTTACTAGTTAATCCCACCCCATTCCCTTTACACCCCTTAAGGCTTACACTCTGGGAGAAATGCAGTAATAAGCCCATAATGCATTGAATAATCATTAATGCATAAATTCATTCACAAAAATATTTCTAGTTATAGGGTGCATTTCTAATATTAATCCCATAAAGAAAACACATGCATCAATTCTTTCATTCTATATATCTTAGATATTTTAGTAATATTTTGATAAATTTAAGAATTAGCTAATCAAGGAAATTGATTATGTGATTTGGGCTAAATTGATCCCTATGAACCTAATTCTTAGTCTAAATGATGTTAATTTAGGATAAAATGATTGGTTTAGGGCTGAAAGAGTTTAGGATTTAGGGTTTAGGTCATAGGGTTTAAGTTATGTGGTTTAGGGTATAGGGTCCAATCACCAAGGAATATGGGGCCAATTTGAGCTCGTTGAACCTACTTGTGACTATAAAATGGGATTTTGGGCACAATTAGTGTCAATTTCATCATAGGTTGAGCCAATTATTTAATTAGGGAAATAAGTGATGCAATTTAGGACAAATTGAGCCCTATGAAAATAATTGTTACTCTAAAGGATGTTAATTGGGCCTAAATTGATTGATTTAAGGTTTAGGTTATATGATTTAGGGAATAGCGTTTATGGTTTATGATTTAGTGTATACTGTATAAGGTTTAGGTTTTAGGTTTAGGGACTAATCAAAAAGGTGATTAGGGACAATTCAATCTCATTGAACCTATGGATCACTAAAAAATGTGATTTTGGGCTCAATCAACTCCAATGTATTTATAGATTGAACCAATTAGTCAATTAGGGAAATAAAATGATGTAATTTATACCAAATTGAACCCTGTGAATCTAACTTTTACACTAAAGGATGTTAATATGGGATATTTTTTTTGGTTTAGGGTTTAGGGTTTATGATTTAGGGTTTAAGGTTTAGGGCTTAGGGTTTAATGTATAAAGTTTAGGGTTTATGATATAGGGTCAAACTTCAAAGGAAATTAGGGATAATGTAAGGTTATTAAACATATTTATGACTAAAAAATATAATTTTAAGCTCAATTATTCCCCATGTCATCATAGATTGGGCTAATTAGTAAATTAGGATAATTAGTGATGTTAGTTTTGGCCACATTGAGTCTTGTGAACCTATTTCATAGTGTAAAAAATGTTAATTGGGTGTAAAATTATTGGTTTAGGGTTTAAAGATTTTATGATTTAGGTTTTAGTGTTGAGGGCTTATGTTTTAAGGTATACAGTTTAGGGTTTAGGGTATACATTATAATCACAAAGGTAATCAAAGCCAATTTAATCTCATTAAACCTACTTTTGACTATAAAATGGGATTTTGGGTACAACTATCCTTAATGTCATCATAGGTCAAGACAATTAGTCAATTAGGGTAATAAGTGTTATGATTTAGGGTAAATTGATCCTTATGAAACTAATTATTACCCTAAAGGATGTTAATTAGGTTTAAACAATAGATTAAGGTTTTATGGTTTAGGGTTTAGTGCTTATGTTATAGGGTATAAGGTTTAGGTTTTAGGGTATAGGGTCCAATCATGAAAGTAATTGGGAATAATTATTCAATTGGGGAAATAAATGATTTGATTTTGGCTAAATTGACCTTTGTGAACATAATTATTTATTTAAATGATGTTAATTTGGGCTTAGTCAATTAGTTTAGGGTTTAAGGTTTACAATCTAGGGTTTAATATTTAGGGAATACTATTAAAAGTATAGGGTTTATGGTCTAATTATGAAGTCAATTGGGGATAATTTAAGCTTATTCAACATATTTATGATTATAGAATGTGATTTTAGGCTCATTTAGCCTTGATGTCAACATAGATTGAGTCAACTAGTCAATTGAGGATATTAGTGATGTAATTTGGGCCAAATTTATCCCTATGAACTTAATTCTTAGTTAAATTATGTTAAATAGGGATAAAATGATTGGTTTAGGGTTTAAAGAGTTTACAATTTAAGGCTTAGGGTTTAAGGTATATGGTTTATGTTTTAGTGTAAAGGGTCATTTCACAAAGCCAATTAGGGCCAATTTTAGTGTGTTTAACATACTTATGACTATACAATGTGGTTTTGGGCATATTTAGCCCCATTATCACCATAGATTGAGCCAATTAGTCAATTAAAGAAATAAGTGATGTGATTTAGGCCAGATTGATCCTTATGAAAATAATTATTACTCCAAAGGATGTTAGTTGAGTCTAAATCAATTTATTTAGGTTTAAGTTTTCTGAATTAGGGTTTAGGTTTTAGTGATTAGGGTATATGGTATAAGGTTTATGTTTTAGGGTAGAGGGTTAAATAATGAAGGCATTCGAGGACAATTAAAGCTTTTCATTCCAATTTGTGACTATGGAATGTGATTTTGGGATTAATTAGCCTGAAAGGCATCATATATTGGTTTAGTTAGTTGATTGGAGAAATTAATGATGTGATTTGAGCCAAACTAAGCATAAAGAACCTATTTCTTACTCTAAAGGATGTTAATTTGTGTTAAATCAATTAGTTTAGGGTGTAAGGTTTAGGATTTAGGGTTTAAATATTAAGATGTAGAGTTTAATGTACAGGGTTTAGGAATTAGGGTATAAGGTCCAATCATAATGGAAAGGATTTTTTAATTAGATATTAATTGATATGGGTGTTAAATTAACAATTAATATCTAACGAAGCAAAAAATGCTTAAGTTTATCAAAATCTTATAGAAATATTCATGATCCATAGAAATAAAAAAAGTGGGGTGTGTGATTTCTCTTTGGGATTGTCATTAGAAATGTACCTTGGAATTTGAAATCATGTTTTATATGATTTTTTGCACTATATGATTCCTAAATGCATTAGGGGATCGCTAATGCATGTATCCCATAGTGTATGCCATAAGGCGTGCATATGGGATGGGGTGGGATCAAATTGGGGCACTTTTTGAGAGATGTTATCATATTATTTTATCATACCTACATCCCATAATGTAACCTTCATACCTACTATTATGTCTCCTTGAAATATTGAAATCTTGAAATATGTCTAAGTTTGAAACCCTAAAATATTGGAATCTGACTAAGTCTAAAATATGATAGGATCCTCCAAAACCTAGAATTTTCATTATAGATCCTAGAGGTCTAAAACCACTCTCAAAAATATTGAAAGTATATAAACAAAATATAAATTAAAGTAAAATAAACTATATGTTCATATCTATATGTAAACATATAATTAAATTTTTATTTTATTTATATACTATTCATGCCAATGTAATAGTAAACTATGTCGCATACAAGGTTGTATAATAATAATATCACGTACATGGTTCTAAAGATTAAAACTATGTACTTAGTTTTAAATAATAAAACTATGTGTGATGTCTTGGATAATAATTATGAAGCCTATGTGCTATGATTGTGTATGAACTTTTTAAAAACTACATACATAAAAATGTTAAAGTTGGTTTGAACATAGAAAATGTCTTCTTTTTCTCCCTAACTCTGTGCACTTTCCCCCTCATGGGATAAGAGAGAACTAACTAAGTAATCAACAATAATAGTGTTTATTTCCTTACACCCCTCAATATTTATCATAATATGCAACTATATTTGAGATAAAGATATCAAAACATTCCTTACTATAACATTATCTTGTATTATTTTTTACAAACTCTTATTTTATGTACTAAGTCATTTATCCTTATGCAATATTCTCCAACTCCCTTATTATCTAATATTCTCAAAATTTCAAAATAAATTTTAATATTTTGGATTTTTTACATCTATTACATTATTATATCCTAGATATGAATTTTATAATGTATTTCATACATCATGGGAATTCTTTCATACTAATATTATTGGATAAATCTTTGGATCTATGAAAATCTAAAGATATAATAAAGCTTGTGCTTACACATTTTCTTAATTTTGTGTCAAGGTGTTCAAATATTGGGGTGGTGTGTACCCATGTATTAATGTTGATATAATACCAAATGAATGTTTAATTTTAAATTAAAGCTATGTATCAACCAATCTATCTCATAATTATTAATATTAATCTTATTGTGTTTTAAGTATGATTATTGATTTAATATGCACTGAATAATTTAAAAATATAAAAGACATGATTTTTTGTCTTAATTAATTTATACCGAAAATAGATTAAGAGATTAAAAATGAAAATATGCTTCCCAATTTGAATAATATGCCACACTCTCTTGTGTAAAATTATTATTTATAAATAAGGATAAAACAAGCCTATGACAAGATAACTTGCATTACAATTTATGTATAAATATAGTATAGAGTATAAACTAAATTAATAAATTTAATAATAAAATAATTAATCTAAAAATAGAGTCAAAGATAATTTAAATTAAACTAAATTAAATCAAATTGACTTGCATTCAAGACAAGGTCAACATGCAAGAAACCTTATCAACAAGTACTCAAACCATAAAAACAACTAAACTATGGCATCCATAATTACATATAATGTTTGAATTGAATTAAATAAAAATTAATTTCACTTAATTAAAATTAAAATGTGAACCCCACATATTGGAAACCCATTTAAGTACTGAAACTATTTTTTTTTAATTCCTTAAAGTGTCTAATATTAACCAAACAACTAATTTTGGACATAAATGAATTAAATAAAATTAATAAAAACATAAAAAACAAAATAAAATAAATATAACACTAATACTTATGTTCCCAAATTGGCATCATACTCAAAATTCCCTAAACAATAAATCTGGTCAGTAATATATACATAATGTGTGTGTGTGTGTGTGTGTGTGTGTGTGTGTGTGTGTGTGTGTGTGTGTGTGTGTGTGTGTGTGTGTGTGTGTGTGTGTGTGTGTGTCTAATATTAACCAAACAACTAATTTTTGACATAAATGAATTAAATAAAATTAATAAAAACATTTAACACTAATACTTATGTTCCCAAATTGGCATCATACTCAACATTCCATAAACAATAAATCCGGTCAGTAATATATACATATATATATATATATATATATATAGGATGTTTGGCCTTGATGTTGTGTTGTTAAAGATAACTCAATGTGTAATAATATATATATATATATATATATATATATATATATATATATTATTACACATTGAGTTATCTTTAACAACACAACATCAAGGCCAAACATCCTTGTTATGAAAATATTATAGATTTAAATTTAAACCTTGAGGAATTTCAATACAATTGACATCACTTACGAACCTAAATATTTCTATTTGCTAGCTAGGCAAAATTATGTTAATAGAGTGAATTCCTTATAACACTATGAGAAAAATTATCTATGATTTGATGATAACTGCATAAACAAAATTCAACAAGTACATGATGGCATAGTGAGTAAGAAACACTATGGAGTGGTTCTTATGACCTATTTTATAATTCTCATTTGGTTAATTTTGGGTCCAAAAATGGGGATACACCATCCTCTCCCCCTTAAAAAGGTGTTTTCCTTGTGTTTATGGAAATAACTATTGGTAATTGGCCATTTTATCTAGACATACCTATGCCAACCACCAACAATATCTGAAATAGAACTACATATATTCATAAATTTTCAATTAATAAATTTAAACTAGGAATAACGGTTGGTAAATTAAGAAAATTCATACACTTAATCCATTTTACTATAGAGAGGTGTCCCCACATATACCTAAGAATTTTATTACAATAGGCTACAATAACCCACACCAACTATATTTTCAATAGAATCTCTTAGTATAGTGTGAAATTATCCACTAAAATTATTATGATTTCTATATAAACTTAATAAATATTAGTTACATAATTACAACATAATAAAATAACCCTTATTACTATGGTTACCTTTCTTTCAATATTTTCCATCTATGGGTTAGTGAAAAATCACACACCAACTACATTAGATAAAGGAGGAGACATTCCAGATACTCAAATGAGACCATACAATTTTTCCAAATTTAACTCCAAAACTTTATGAGCTCATGATGGTCTAGCGAAACCAATACCACCATTTAATTTTAATCATCAAGGGCATATATCCATTCACCCAAGTCCCCATTTAACTTATTGAAGATGGTCCCTAGGATTATTTTTATACTTATTGATAATATTTTTTATAAAAAACATAAAATTATGTATTATGCTTTACACAAGAAGAAAAATTATATTTCAAAACATTTTCACCAAACATAAGAATATCTAGTTTAATTAGGAAAGTACTTGCCTTTCAATGATTATTCTATACTTATCAGTACCAACCAACCTTATAGTACCATCTAGGTACCTAAATTTATTAGTAAGTATTGTATAGACATAATATTTTCAAACATTACCACTTACTAACACTTTATATCTTCCATAAATCCATCGAGTCTCAATTTATCTAAGTGCATGCCTTAAGGGGTGTACTAAGAAAGATGTGTGGAGACCATTGGTGCTTTGTAGGATTGTTTTCCCTTTTTACCACTTTCTATCTACATACTTGTTTCCTAAAAACTATTCCCATAAGCTGTAATTCCTATTTTTCACCATCATCTAGCCTTTTACCATATTCATTATCTCTTTTCCTAACCTAAACCCATTTTAGGTATTTTATATGACTATGTCAGCCACATTGACCTTGTATTATTATTTACAAAGCTTACTAAGATCTAATTCAGCCATGGCCAACATAATTCATAACTTAGTATGTTTTTTTCCAATTACAATACTAGGTTGACTAGGTCGACCTTGTTAGCCTAAAATTTTGGAAGAGTTTTGGGTCAGGTCTTCTTATATAAATACATTCATTTTAAAATATCTATAATAAGAGAAAAATAAGTAGTACATATTGTGCATATGCTTATCCACCATTTTATTTGAGGAGAAATCTTAGGGTTTCATATATTATTTATAGCTACAAATCTTGTCTTGTGGAGAAGTATTTCAGATGCATTAATAAGTTTTGTAGCCTAGATCTGATTTATCCTTGTCATCCTTACATACCACAACAACCTATTGTGAATAACCTTGGCCAAGGGAGAGATTGAAGCTTGATGGGTTCATCTTCTAAGGTAAGTATTCTTCACTTTGTTCCTCCTTTGTAAGAGTAGATACATATGCATTTGCACTTCTCTTCCATCCATTAGGATTCCATATACATTGACATGAGTATATGTATTTTATGCATGTTTACTTTTATTGTTTATTACCCACTATTTATGTCACAAGATTTGGTGAGCACTAGATTAGATTTTGTTCTATTTTTTTATTAATTTAATGAATATGAAAACATATAATCTAGTTTGGATTATTACATAGTTTTTCTTTACTAGAGGCTTTGCAACCCTCACTAGTGATATTATTGTGGTAAGAGATACCTTGGCTAGGTCTAGTGGATCCATATTAAGCATGACCCTAATTATATAATGTATCCCCAATCAAAAGTGTAACTAGGATCTATATTCTCTGAATTAGGATTGATTTATATATCTATTGCATTTCCCATTGCATACATTCTGGTGAACCTGACATGAATCTAAGCCCTACAATTTTTCTTTCATGCTTTCATATATAATATTTTATTATTTTTATATACTTTATATACTCTATCAACCAATATAGTATAGTTATAACTTTTGTGTGAAATTTTAGCACAGTCATATCAAAATGACTCGATTATTTATGTGTAAGTATTCATTAGATATAAGGTACTAGATTAGACAGGTTGACATAGTACTCTTTTTCAATCCTAGATAAAAAAACTATGTTGAATAAGTTGAGGTATTATTTAAGTAAACATCTAGATCAAAAAACTAAGTTGGGTAGGTTGACTTAGTATTTCAATCAACATTCAGATCAATATACTAAGTGAAGTAGGTCAACTTAGTCTTTCAGTAAACATTCAGATCAACAAACTAAGTCAGGTAGGTTCAATTAGTCTTTCATTCCTCATCCAAATGAACAATCTAAGTCATTAAAGTTGACTTAATCTTTTAGTTATCATCTAGACCAACAAACTATGTCAAACAGGTTGACTTAACATATTATCTTGCTTCAACACACAAGGTTTTCCATAACAAGGTCAAACCAATCAACTTAATTTATAGAAATTGAAATCAATATTAAAGGCACTTCTACATATAATTTTCAATCCTAATCATATTATAAACCACTAGTGTTCCTCTCTTTCTCTATCTATTAATTCAATACTTTATTATAATTATATTTTGTATAAGTTTGTACTCTTCAAAACTACAATCCTATAAAAAAAATAAGATGACTTGGTTCACTTAGTTATATATCCTATATTCTATATAAAATACTAAGTTGACCTAGTTGAATTTATTCTTAAAGACCCTTTCTTCCACAAAATAGTAGCAACCCAATCAGCTTTTTTCTATACTATTTACATATAGTGTCATCTAAACTGTCTTTGTACCATTCTTAATTTGGGAATTAATAACTATTTTCCAGTAATTAATTCACACATTTATTTTTAGTTATCTACAAGCTTAGAGTATCTCACATAATCTAAATAGGTGGTTTTTAAAATTTCCTTTTAGTTAAAATATTTTTCTCTTTTTGTGCACACTGTCAAATCACATAATATTCAAAACATATTTAACATTTGTCTTCCCAAGGCTTACCTACTTAGATTTCATAATAAAGTGAGTTGACTTAGTTTTTTGTCGAACTATAAACACATGGTTAATGGTGTATATTGTCAAAGTATCTAACATCCTTATTGCAAATGGATTATGAAGTAAGGGGGTATGCCCCAATACCATGCTAGTACCATTGCCAATATAGATCCCTTTCATCCTAAACATCTAAAAACCATCCATAAATTTCTTTCTAATTCCCTATTTTCATCCAACTTCCTTATCACACTTAAAATAACACTTTATAGTAATTTAACAACACTCAAGATGACCACTTATTAAGCAATTACTTTTTAGTTGACTAATTACTTTCTAATCATTATGTGTTGTATTTCAAAAACTTGTATTTTCCAACATTGGTTCAAGGTTTTGTACTATGTGCCCCAATTGGATCATCCTCATTGATCCAAATACTTATGTGTGTGCCTCTATTTCATCTTTAATTATATACAAAATATTTTCCTAATTTTTACATATTATCTTCTGCTCAATGTAGTTTTTATAGATTGAGTTTTCCCCTATATGTAATAGTAAGTCAACCTTGTCAACCCTATACTATTTTTTACCAATTAGTTTATAGTACTAAATTGACTTGGTTGACCCTATACTCTTTTTTCTCCAATCAATTTATAGTACTAAGTCAACCTAGTCATCGTTATATCCTTCTTACTCAGTTTCCTACCCTATTTTTAGTACCAAGTCAACTTGGTTGATCCTCCACTCTTTTCTACTATTTAGGTTACATTACTAAGTCAACTTGGTCTACCCTATTCTATGTTTTGCTGATTTTTTATTCATTTTACATCCTTATATCTAAAAAGTACATGGTCAACCTTGTCAACTTTGTACACCTTGGTTGATAACATTTTGTGTATGGTTATCTAGTCTTATTGCATAATTATGTCATCTTTTTATCCTTTGATTACTTAATAACATGGTGGCGAATCCTCTGAGTAGAGGGGGTGATCTCACAGACTCTTGGGTGGATGGAAAGGATGGTGGTGGTGACAGATCTGGGGGTTTTTGTTGGTGGTGTTGTCAGTTATAGGCAGTGCATTTTTTAGGATCCATGGTGCAGGTGCACGGCACAAAAATGATGAGATCTTTTTTTGTGTGATGGATGCCATGGATTAGTTGGGGAAATACCCTATGGGAGAGCCGCACAATGTGTTATTTAGTAGCCTTAGTACTGAACAAATCCCTAACTTTTGTGGTTTCTTTTTTTGCTATCACATCCTATTAACTGGGGTTGTTGCTCATTTTGAGGTGCTTCTAGACATTGGGGATTTCTTCGATGATTGATTTCCATGGAGGCGTTTCCTCTGTAGAGGGGGAGTTTGGGCAGATGATCAAGCGAATGGAATGGGCATTGGTGGCACTGGTTCTGGGGCTTATTTCTTTGTTTGTGGTGTTTTTTTTGTGGGTAACACATTTTTAGGGTTTGATGGATCAAACCTGGGTTTGGCCATCATTAATGCTAGATCTGACAGTGTCTTCATCATTCTTAGTGACAGAGAGACCAAAGGTATTTTGGGGTTGTTTAATGTCACGATTAATGCTTATTGCTTATGATATATTTTTTTAGCATTATTTCAGGTTGTTAAACCTAGTTTTGTTTAGGTTTCAGGTCCTTGTAAAACCTAGTTTTATTTTACTATTTTTTAGTGGGTTTGTCTTCCTTGGCAGTTTGTAATGTTTTATCTTTCTTGATCTGTAAAGGGTTTCAGGGCCCCTTCAAAACTTTCTTTTACCTTAATCTAAAACATTGAATAATTAAGGATTTTTATAATGTCACTTATTTTATTACTTTAGATAAAACTATTCACTTTATTATTCATCTTTTCCTAATACAAAACCAATCACTACACAATGTAATATAGTTGAGGTCCTTCATCATAGCCATCCTCCCAATACTAATGTTTATAATCCTACACCCAATACCCTTCCTCCCATAAACACTAATAATCCCCCTCTGAATAACACTAATACCCTACCTTTGAATACTAATGCACAAATTTACACAACTCAAATTCTTGCACAAATAGTTCAAAAAATGAACCTCATGCAAATAACTAATCATTCCTAAATAATTCAAATGTTGGAAATATGATTATCATTCATGTCAAAAGGGACACTATAGATGCCATTGATGTCAAAAGGATCAGGTAGGATTAATGGAGAGAAGATCATGTTTCACAATTGCACTGTATAAAGTTATCATGCTTTTACAAAGATCATCTATGGACATTTACAAAGGAAACAAATATAAGATCTATTATGGGTTTTTCATGAGCATCTTGAATGTATGGACTATAAGTTTAATTGAAAAGAAATAGGATCAAAATTGAATTATTTTTTCTCTTAGACTAGAGAGGGATTCTTAGTAAAACCCTAAAGGTTTAAGATGGGGCATTAACAAGCACTTTATATTCTGATAGTGACTACCTTGACCTAGTAGCTTAAGTTATAACTTAATCCTTTGTTATCACTGTAAAATTGGCCCCTCAACCTAATAATTACTAACTTGAGTAGTGATCAAAGGACTTAATATTTCCTAAGTCTTAGACTTTATATTATATTTAAGATTGATCAATGGTTATCAATTCATTACACGTAAATGATCCAATGAAGTGAAGTAAAATAAAATTGTCAAAAGGACCTCTAGGTTTATTCGTAAGTAACAAGTGTCATAATAAAAAATCATAGATAGTTAAGCTATGGTGTAGTTTAAATTCAAAATATAAAAAAGTAATGTGAAGCTGCCAAATGTCTCAATAGTAGGAACTGATAACTATATACAAAAGGCATGCACTTACACAAAGTGTCATATACTCAAAGGCTAGATAGATGTAAAGATCAAGCTTGTCAGTACTAATAATGAGTGGGTGATCATGTAAATGAGATCCAATGGAGAGAATGGACTCAAATTCTATAAAGTGATTGAGGTTTATCAACACAATGATGAGTTAAAGACCAAGTAGATTTGAGAAGATTGATGAAGTGAAATCAATCCAAAGATATAAGAATTAGTGACATGAGGTCAAAATGTTTAAGTTTAATGACCAAGTCAACATAAAGTTTATGTAAGTTAAAATATCTAATGGCACATGGAATCTTGGATTAAGAAGATTGATGGATGCATTTTAAAGATGAAAAAGCTAAAGTTTGAAAGTATACAAAGATATAACAAACAATATAAGTAGGTTAGAAGCTGATCAAATCGATGTATTTTAAAGTTGAGTCATTTGAGTGTGGACCATTAGTTCAAGTCACCAAAGGTAAAATCAATGACTAACATTTAAATTCATATCCAAGAAAATGTTTAGTTTTAAGAATATGTAGGAACTTGTGTATAAGCTCTATAGCTTGACATAGACAATGAGATTGATAGATCCAACTGATCAAATATACATTAAAGAGGCTATGCATCAAAACTTGAGTCTAACCAATGATATAGATAGTAAAAATACATTAAATTATGGCATGATGCATGGAATCAATATGCAAGAAACTTATATTCCAAGTCATAATGAACTAGAGTCTAAAATTGGCATGATGTGTTACAGTTTGAGTGTGAAAACACTAAATATATAGAACCCTAGATCCATTGCTTATATAAATGACATCTATAACACATGAAGATGTTGTTGGAGCTATTCTAATTATGTAAAATAGAAAATATAGTGATATATAGAAGTAGAGTGAGAGAGAGATGAAGTGTGTCAAATAGAAATTAATAAAGACATAAAACCAGAGGGGGCAGAGAAGAGTAGAGTGGCTGGGGAAGGAAATGAATTGTGTGTAATAGAGACATATCTAGACATAAGAATAATGGAATAGAGAGGATAAGAGATTAATAAAGGCATAAAGAGAATGTGTAGAGTATGATCAATTATAGATTAGACCTGTTACAAAGAATAGAGATCTAGATTCATGTATGAATCTACTTTATAAATTGGAGTTGTAGCTCCATAGAAAAGTTTGATAGGTTGTTACCATCAAATAAGCTTAGTGTGTGGTCAGATTAGGGAGTGGGTTCTTCCTTAGAGTTGGTATTCTTAAATCAGGGGATTGGTGTCTCCTTAGGATTGGTGTCCTTAAACATTGTAACTAATGAGGTTTGCTAGTGAGGCTTTTAATTATGAATCTAGATTAAAATAGTAGCTTCTAATAGCTATTTTAACCATAGTTTTTCCATTTGGGTTTTCCACATATGAATTTGGTGTCAAGTATATTTGTCTGTGTATGTGATCTCTACATTTATCTTTTAATTTACATATGTTTTTTAATTTTATTTAAAAGGATTAAAGGACTGGTTTTAGTTGATCTACTAATCCACCCCTCCTACTAGATACTTATGTTATAACAATTGGTATCGGATCCTAGGGTTCCTTGAAAGAAGCTTAATCAGCTCAGGTAGATCTTGGAATAGTGAATATAATGGCTAGTCAAGAAGGATATTTATCAAGCAAAGCACCTCTCTTCGATAAATCTAACTATGCATTTTGGAGCATAAGAATGGAAGCTTAGTTTATCTTCATTTGGTTTTGATGTATGGATGTCTATGGTAAATGGATATATAGCCCCTACTATAACTCCTATTGATTAGGATACCAAGAAGGCATATGAAATCACTTCTAAGGCAAAGAATATTATTCTTTATGGACTATCAAACTTAGAGTTTGTCAAAGTAATGCAATGTCAAAATGCTTGAGATATCTAGAACAAAATGAAGATAATATATGAAGGAGATGATGAGGTAGATCAAGCTAAGATACAAAATTAAAAAGGAAAGTCTTAGAGTATTAATATGAATGAAGATGAAAAAATTATAGACTAGTTCCTTAGGATAGATGAAATAGTCAATGTAATTAGAGGCTTTGGAGAAGAAATGAAAGATTCCATCATTTTCAAAAAGGTTTTAAGATTTTTTCCAACAAGATATGATTCAAAAATATTTGAAATAGAGTAATTAAGAGATATAGATAAATTTACTATTGATGAGTTACATGGGACCTTCACAACCTATGAGATGAGAATGGGGGAGATAGACACCTTCAAGAGATAAACTACATTCAAATTAGCCAAGTAATATAAGGAAGAAACATCTAGACCTCAGTCTAAGGAGACTCAAAATAAAAAAGGATTAGTTAAAATAAAATTGAAAAAATGTCTAAATGTCTTGATAAATATAATTAGATGGTGATTAGCATAAATACACAAGTTGAAGAGTCTAACAAAATAGAAGATGTAGTCAAAATGGAACTACAATCTAAATATTATGAATGTGTGAATCTTGAGGTAGAAATAGTGGCTTTGAGAAAAGAATATGAAAAATCTAAAGGTCAACTAAATAAAATTCTAAATTTGATAGGAGGATCAGACATTATTGATGAACTGATCAACTCGCAAAATCCCTCAAAAGAGAGATCAGGTCTTGGTTATGGGAAGGGAAAAAGTTCCACAACTAGTACATATACTAACATATATGAAAACTTAAAATCAGAAGGAGAATCAAGAACAAATAAAGATAAATATTATAAGGACATAAAAATAGACTCAAACACAACTATTGTGAAGAAAGAAGAGCCTAAAAATAAGCCTAAAGGAAAGAAGAAGACAAACGTAGATACTGCAGATAGATACACCAGAGTGAGAGACTTGAAGAAGCCAAATATTAGAAAAGTTCCTCATGTTACACCAAAAAATACTATGACCAGGTATTACTCATATTTTTATGGTTATTTTTATAGTTTTAATCATTTTGGTCATAAGGATATTAATTATACAGTTTTAACTATAAGAAGAATCAATCTTGTAAGTAAAAATTCATTTTCACCCTTCATAGATACAAATGTAATGTTCTATAATTATAATAACTTTGGCCAGATAGCTAAACATTGTATAACTAGATTTGTAAGATCAAAAGTACACAATGTAAAGAAAGACATGCCTCCTAGTTTGAGAAATGTTTCAAAATTTTCTAAAAAGAAGCTAAATAAGAAACCCAAGGATGTGTGGAGAATGAAAAATCTATCCATGATTGCTCACACTGCACTCCATACTAATTAGTAGAATTTATGGGTGATAGACAATGTTTTCTCAAAGCATATGACTGGTGGAAAGATTAATTTCACCAAACTAAGCAAATGTAAGGAAGGATCTATCAGCTTTGGACACAACACAATAGTAAAGAACAAAGGTATATGAACCTTGAAAATAGATGTTAATCTTATTACACATGATGTCATTTATGTTGAAGGATTGAAGCATAATCTACTAGGTGTCAGCCAAATGTGTGACAATGGATATAAGGTGACATTTGATGTAAAATTTTATAAGTTAAGGAGATCTAGAAGAATAGTTACATAAGGTAAAAGGAATAAAATAAATGTATACAATCTTGTTGATGTAAATAGAAATAGTTACCTCATGGGAAAGATTAATGAGAATTGGTTATGGCATAGGATAATAGGTCATGTCAACTTTGATAATCTATCCAAAATAATCTCAAATAAGTGTGTAAGACACATGCCCAATATAATCAAAACTATAGATAATACTTGTAAGGAATGTCAACTAGGCAGGCAAAAAAGAGTCAGATTCCAAACAAAGGAGTATGTAATTACAAAGCCTCTAAAATTAGTTCATACTAATCTTTGTGGTCCACTAAGATAAGAATATTTAAAAGAGAGAGATGATTCATGTTATTTGTAGATTACTACTCAAAAATGACATGGGTGACATTTTTGAAGGACAAATCTCAAGCCTTTGAGAGATTCAATATCTTTAGATCCATGGTTGTAAATGATATTAGACAAAAAATCAAATGCTTAAGATTTGATAAAGGTGGAGAATTCACTTCAAATGATTTCATAGACTATTATGAGAAGCATTAGATCAAAAGGCACTACTTTGTAGTAAGGACTCTATAGTTGAAAGGAGTTATTGAAAGAAATAATATAATAGTCAAGGAAATGGCTAGAAAAATGCTAAAGGAGGCCAAGTTACTTGATGCACATTAGAGAGAAGTAATCTATAGAATAATATACATCCTGGATAGAGTTCAACTAAGGGTAAATAGTGACAAAAATCCCTATGAGATTGGTATGGAAAGCCTACCTCTATTAACGATTTTAGAGTGTTTGGAAGCAAATGCTACATCAAAATAAAGGGGGACAAATTGGGAAGCTTTGAATTAAGAAGTGATGAAGGAATATTTCTTGGTTATTCCACTCAAGTAAAATCCTATGTATGTTACAATAAGAGGATACACAATATGGTGGAGAGCATAAATGTCAAGGTTGAGGAAAGCATAGAACATGTTAAACTTGACAAGGAAACCAATAATGAAAAGTTAGATCTCAAAGAAGAATCAGATAGTGAAGAGGCTGAGGAAAAGAATGAAAAACAACCTCCAAGATTTGTTTAAAAGGATCATCCTAAAGAGTAGATAATTAGAAATAAGAGTGAAGGAGTTTATACATGGAGAAGAGCTATAATGAACAAGAAGCAAGTAAGTTTAACTTGAATTTTTAAAATTGAGCCTAAGAGCTATGTTGAAGCTAGCAAGGATGAGAATTGCCTAAAATCCATGAAATAAGAACTATGCCAAATAGAAAAGAACAAAAATTGGTAATTAGTTCTAAGACCCTCAAACAAGAATGTGATAGGAACAAAATGGGTCTCTATAAACAAGCTCAATGATGGTAGATATGTTATAAGAAATAAAGTGAGATTGCTATGCAAGGGATATACACAAGTAAAAGGCATAGACACTGAGGAAACCTTTGATCCAGTTGCTAGATTGGAATCTATAATAATATTTATATCATTCTCTATTTACAATAAGTTCAAAGTGTATCAAATGGATGTAAAATCTGATTTCTTGAATTGGAACCTAGAAGAGGAAGTCTATATTGAATAAACAAAAGGATTTTAATTTTGAGATGAAGGAAAATATGTGTGCAAACTGAAGAAAAGACTGTATGGTCTAAAATAGGCACCTAGAGGATGTTATTCAAGATTGGGCCAATACCTAAAATAACAAGGTTTCAACAAAGGATGTGCAGATAGTAATCTATACTTTAAATTAAAAGGTGAACATATATTGATTGTTGTTGTTTATGTAGAGGAAATCATAATTGTTGATAGTAATAAAAAAATGTGCAAATAATTTTCTACACAAATGGAAATTGAATTGTAGATGTCTATACTATGAGAAATTTCCTTCTTCCTTGGTATACAAATAACATAATCTAATGAAGGGATATTCATCTCCCAAAGCAAGTATGTAATGAGATGCTTAATAAATTTGGAATGAAATATAATAAAATAGTTAGTACTCCCATGATAACTAGATGAAAGTTGAGCAAAGAGGAAGAGTCCCCTGATGTAAATCAGACTGTGTATAGATCAATAATAGGTATCTTGTTATACCTAATTACATCAAGACCATTTATCATGAAGGAATTGTGCATGGTTGCTAGATTTTAGGCTACTCCTAAAGATTCACATGTTAATGTAGTGAAAATAATATTTAGATGCATCAATATCACAATTGACTATGGCCTATGGTACCTTACAAGTGAATATTTCACTTTGATAGCATATAAAAATATTGATTGGGTAGGAAGTGTGGATAGTAGAAGAAGCACTAGTGGTGGTGCATTTTTCCTTGGAAACAAACTTAATTCATGGATGAGAAAAAAAGAGTTAATTACTCTTTCTAAAATAGAATAAAATTATGTAGTATCAGTGGCATGTTACACTCAAGTCTTGTGGATGAAGCAAACACTCAAGGATATCAAGGTTGAGTACAAATCACCAATTTCTATTCTTTATTATAATCCAAGTGCTATAAATATATCAAAGAATCTAGTGATGAATTAGAGAACCAAACACTTATCAATTAAGTATTAATTCTTAAGAGAAAGGGTTATAGATAAAGAGTTTACAATGGAATATGTGCCAACTAAGGACTAGATTGTAGACATATTCACCAAACCTCTTCCCAAAGAACAATTTAAATATCTAAGATAGAATTTGGGAATGGTGGCTCCTACACCACATCACTAAATCACTAGTGATAATGCATGAGTCTAACGGGAGTCTCATGGTATCTTAATTAATCCTTAGAAGAAGAGATAAAAGTCAACTCAAGTATTATACTTCTATAAATTAAAACCAATGAGTTAAAATTTATAGATTCTTAGAAAAACTCTTTTATATGATAAAGGAGGATAAATATTTGGACAAATAGTCAACTAAAGTTCATTTGTCATTAATGCCAAAAGGGGAAGAAGGGAAAATTTTCTCTGTAAAAGTTTGGAAGAGCATAGTTAGTGCCCAAGATTTGTTTAGTAAAATATGCCATTGCCTAAGTGAGAACAAGTTTTGTATTAAAAACTTTAGTTCATACTAATCAAAAGCCAATGAAATCAATGCCAAATGAGATGAATATCAGAAGATCAAATCATTTAGTTTTCCATCAATGACAAAGGGGGAGATTATTAGAAATATTATTATCATTGATGTTAAAAATATCAGACAATATTGAAGGAGAGAAGAACATGTTTCACAACTGCACTATGAAAAGTTGTCATGATTTTACAAAGATCATCTATGGATATTTGCAAAGGAAACAAATGCAAGATATATTATGGGTTTTTCATGAGAATTTTGAATATATGGACTATAGGTTAAATTGTGAAAGAATGATCTCAAAATTGAATTATCTTTGCTCTTAGATTGGAGAGGGTTTCTCAATAAAACCTTGAAGATTTAAGTCATGGCATCAACATTCACTTTATATTTTGATAGTGACTGGCTATAGCCTAGACCTAGTATCTTAATTTATAACTTAAGCCTTTTTTGTCATTTTAAAATTGGCCCCTCAACCTAACAATTACTAGCTTGAGTAGTGATCAAAAGACTTAATGTTTCATAAGTCTAATACTTTATATTATGTCTAAGCTTGATTAATGGCTATTATTTCATTATATGTAGATGATCTAATGAAGTGAAGAAAATTTAAATTGTCAAAAGGACCTCTAAGTTAACATGAAAGTTATAAGTGTCATAATCAAGGATCCTAGATAGTTAATCTATGGTGCAGGTTAAAGTTAAAAGGTTAACAATCAATGCAAGGATTCCAAATGTCTCAATAGGAAAAATTGATAGCTATGTATAGAAGGCACATGCTTATGCCAAGTGTGATATTATTAAGGGTTGGATAGATATAAATATTGACCTTATTAGTAGATATGATGGTGAGTGGGTGATTGTGTAAAGGATATACAATAGAGTGAATGGAATCAAATGCTATAAAGTGCTTGATGCTTATCATCATAATGATGAGTTAAAAATTGAGTAGGTTCAGCAGCATTGATATAGTGAAAATGATCTAAATATATAGGAAGTAGTGAGATGAGTTCAAAGTTTCAAAGTTTAACAACCAAGTCAAGGTAAAGTTTGTGTAATTTCAAAGATCCAATGACACACAGAAGCTCAGATTAGGAAGATAAATGGGCACATTGTAAAGATGATAAAGTTAAAGTTCAAAAGTGTATAAATATCTAATGGATAGCATGAGCCTATTAGAAGGTTATTGAATGGACACATTTTAATGTTGATTCATTTGAGTTTGGACCATCATATCATGGTGCCAAAGTCAAGATCAATGATCAAAATTTAAATTCATATCCAAAAAATTAATTAGTTTTAGGAACATGTATGAACTTGCCTATAAGCTCTATATCTTGACATAAACAATAATATTAATCAATCTAACTGATTAAATCCTACATTAAAGAGCCTATGTATCAAAACATGAGTCTAATATATGTTATACATAGTAAAGAGACCTATAATTATAGTGTGATGCAAGGAATCAAGATGCGTGAAACTTACAATCTAAATCATAATAAACTAGAGTCAAAAATTGGCATGTTGTGTTGTAGTCTGAGTGTGAACACACTAAAGATATGGAACCCTAGATTCATTGCTTCTATAAATTACATCTAGGACACATGTAGATGTTGTTAGAGTTAATAAAATTATGTCAAATAAAAAATATAGTGACACAATGTAGTAGAGTGAGAGAGAGATGAAGTGTGTCAAATAAAAAATTATAAATACATAAAACTAAAGTGGGTAGATAAAATTAGAGTGGTTGGTGAAGGTATTAAAGTGTGTCAAATATAAACATATCTAAATAAAGGACCAATGGAATAGAGAGCAGCAGAGAGGAAGAAAGGCACACAAAGAATGTTTAGAGTATGATCATTTGTCAATTAGACTTGTAACAAAGAAAATTATCTATATTCATGCATGAATCTAATTTTCAAATTGGATTTGTGGCTCCATAAAAAAGTCTAATAGGTTTGTGCTATCAGATAAGCTAAGTGGCTGTTTATATTAGGGAGTGGGTGCTTACCAAAAGAATTAATAAATATTTTAGGGTCCTAAAATCACATATGATGGGACTAAGGACCTTATTATCTTTATTAAGTATTTTGGTAATCTTTATAAGGAATGGGTCCAAACTAACACCTTTGATACCACCAATGCCTTATTGAAAACCTTTATTGGTGATGCAATTTAATGGTACAAAAAACTTCTTAGACATTATAGCTCATAACTCAAGGTTATTCAATGCTCTAGTGAAGGAATTCCAACATCATGATCTTATTAAAGATTTCCTTATCCATTTCATCAATGCCAAGAAAATTTTTAATGAATTTGTTCACACTTTCATCAAATGATGGAAGTCTTTAATTCACAAAGTGGACCATAACATGAATGATGATACTCTTTAAAAACTATTTGTTACTTATCTTAGAGCTCCCTTTCAATACAAATTTTGAATATTTTCCCTTGAAACTTTATAAGAAGTCTTAGTCCAAGTAAAAGGGAAAGACTTTTTTATGACTCAATTTGAAACACCTCAAACAACTACTGAATAACCTTTTAAATCATTTTATCATAACATTGATTCATCCAAGCCTCCAAAAACTCAAAATGGATCATCCATTTAAATTAATTTTACCCAAACCTCCTTCATTTGAGTCTATAACAAAATAAGAATAAATTTCCACCCTCTACACCTATGAACTTTGATCGTTCCACACCTCTTCCAAAATGGTACAGTCCTAATATGTTTTATTGGTGAAATGTTACTATAGGTCATTCTCATGATTCTTGTCATGATATTCACCAATTTATTATTTCTTCCTTACTTTTCTAATATTTTAATATTTATAATTTAACAAAACAACACTATGAATAATATATTCAAGCTTCTCAAATTCAATGTAAAAAATCACAATCACATCAACTACCTAATGAACAACTAAAATTATCCCATACCTACACCTCATCCAAAAATGTTCTTCAAACCACAATTGATCCTTATTCATACAACAATAATGAAAGGATAAATAACATGAACAAATTTAAACATATCATTTCATCCACTAAACCTCAACCTCTTAGGTCACAAAAACCAAAGGAGTTCCTAGTTTAAATGCCTACTCCAAAGTATATCATACATGGTCTTCTTTTACCTTATTTACCTCTTCATACCTCTCCTAAAAATCCTATGTCACATTAAACATCCCTAAAATATAACAAACCAACACATTTACCTATTTCCAAATTGACTAGAAACCTAATGTAGATCTTTTTAATGGTTCAATGTTACCTCACTCCACTTCACATGTTGGGGCATCTTGCAATGCCCATCTACATGTCTATTCAGACCTTATGGTATCTTGAAATGCCCATCCCTACATCCACTTACACATTAGGGAATATTAGTATGCCTGTATTATTATACAATCCATAATTACAAAAAAATCCATCTTCAATAAATATTCTGAGACACATAGGCTTGTATTTCACATGTTCATCTTTGATAAATATGTTAGGATTGATCTTAATTGTTATTTTTTTATCTAATGTTTCTTTTATTTTTTGAAATTTACTTATTTTAATTTCATTTTAATGACACCATTATTTACATTTGATTATTTGGTTCTATTTCACTTTATAGTTTGTGAGTTGCATTGTAATACCTTGGATAGGACAAGATCTTCCTCACAAACACACTTTACTAGCATCATTATCACCTTTGGGTTATTTAGTTTTCTTAAACATTACATTTTGCATTTTTTGTCATTTTGGTTCTTATATATATTTTTCATTTTTGTCTTTTTATGTCTTTATTTACCTTAGTATCCTTAAGATTATTTTTCCCCATTATTTAGAATTCACCTCATTGGTGTTCACCTCGTGAGTTGTAGTGTAAGACCATGGATAGGACCAGGATCTCCTCATAAATTAACACATTAAAAAAATATTTAAATTAGTTTTTGGGATGACTAATAATTTCATTGGTGCTTGTTATAGATTCATTTTAGGTTAGCATGGCTTCCCTAGTGACATGACTATCATATCATAGCCCCCTCACTTTCATAGCACTATCTTACCTCCTTGTGATCAAATACCTACATTTTTCATCATTGAATCACTTATTACATAAATGGGTCTTTCATGATCACCATATTTCCCTCATATCCTTTCATTTGAGGCTCACATTGATCAGTTTTGAGATTATACACTTACTTGTGGGCATGTTTAGGAGTCTTTAGACACCTTGCTCTTTAGGTCCTTTTATATAGTCACCAAGTATAAGATCTCTTGTGTTTTTCACCTATTTCACTCATGTTTGGTTCTCTAAATTTTTCTGGAGGAGGATAAATAAAAAATATAAAAAAATTTAGAAGTCCAATCATAAAATACAAATAAAAGACATTAATTCAAAGGAAAAAACAATATTAAAAGTTAGACCACACCAAAAGACAATATCTATGTTTGGCACATCTCTTATATTAGTGGAAACTAAAAATCAACAATTGGCCTCATTATAGAGCTAAGGAGGTTCATTGAGGTGTAGTATGCCAATAGACTAGGGTAGGAGGTCTCGTTATATCATATACTATCTAATGCCATGTACTTTCTCAAACAAGTACTGAAACTTCACAGTAGACTAATGACTCTATAAGGCATCGTAAGGAATGGGGAATTTTTTTTGGTATGGTAGGTCCATTTTAATTTTCATGTATATATCCTTCGTGCCCTGATTTATGTGCTTAACTTGTTAGCCCAAGCTTTATGTTCATTATTCAAAATGTCCTAAGTCCTTGGTGTTGATAGTTATTAGTCTTTCTCACTTACTTAGTGTGTCTCATTTTTGATAAGAATATTCACATCACCCATGTGGTGTTTCACATTCCTTATTTACATCATATTTTTCTTATATTCACCTTGTTGTATATTGATTTTAGCTAATCATATTCTTGATCACATCTACCTTATTATTTCTCTTGGTTTATATATTTTGAGTTGCATTGTAAGATCTTTGATAGGACCAGGCCTTCCTCATAAACACCCTTACACAATTTGTTTACCACACCATCTCATTAACATACTAGTTATATCATTAGGTAGTTGTATTTTCTTACATTGTATCTTCAAACAAGCACTAAGTTTGAGTTTTCATCCTTTAGTGCTTTTAATTTTCATTTATCCATCATGTTCTTATTTGATTTTTGTGGACTTCAATTATATTACATGTGAAATTTGGAATTCTTACATGTTTCTCCTTATGTATGACTTGTTCATGTATGTCTTCTATCTTGACTTACATTTCATTTTTAGTCATTCATGTTTTTATTTATGTTTGATTTGGAATGCTTATACTAGGGTTTAATTTTAATTTACTTACATATCTTTGTTAAAGTTTTCTTGCATTGATATTTCATTTATCATTCATGTTCTACATAATTACCAATGTGATTTAGTATGTTATATATTCATTTTCTGCATTTATGTTTTACATGCTTTCCAATGTGATTTTGTGTGTTATACAATCACTTGTCTTTCATTTTCCATCATTTTGTCATTCATTTGAATTTAATATTTTTTCTAGTTTGATAATTTTTCTACGTAACTCATTTCTAATTTAACCATCCTACATAAACTCACATTCCTTCTATTATTAGTTTTATATCCTTAGGGTTTCTAAAATTGAGGTACTGCACCTTCCATGATTAAGACTAAGATGTTTGCCTGAAATTATTTAGTGGAAAGGTAAGTTAAGGTATATATATGGTATTTTTAATTACTCTCATTTCATTTTAGAATTGGTTTTTGTATGTCATTTTTTAGTTCTCATTTTTGTGTGTTTCTATGTTCTTTCACAAAGTACCATCCCCTATTACACTCACCTAACACATGATGAGCTTTGAGTGGGACATATGTATACACATAATATTTTCAAACTTTACCACTTACTAACACTTTTTATCATTTAGGAACCCATCTCTTAATATATCTAAGTGCACACTTTAAGGGGTATACTAGGAAAGGTGTGGGCAAATCATTGGTGCTTTATATGAATGTCATCCCCTTTTTTGACATGTTATGTACACACTTGTCTCATAAAAACCTTTCCCTTAATCTTTAATTCCTATTTTTCACCCTCATCTAACCTTTTTCCATCTTCATTAGCCATTTCCCTAACCTAAACACCTTTTTGATAGTTTACATGACTATGTTGGCCACATCACACTATATTATTACTTACAAAGGTTACTAAGAACTAGGTTGGCCATGGTTAACATAGTTCATAACCTAGTATGTTTTTTCCAACTACAATACTACGTCTACTAGGTCAACCTTGTTAACCTAAACTTTTGGAAAGGTTTAAGGTTAGATATTCCTATATAAAAACATTCATTTATCCATTTATAAATGAATAAAAGTAAAATATATTATGGATCTTCAAGATTAGGGTTTCATAATTTCTTTAGAGATATGGACCTTGTCTTATGGAGAAGTCTTTTAGATGTATTGATAGGTTGTGTATCCTAGATAAAATTTATCCTTATTATCCTTACATACCACAATAGCCTATTTTGAATCACTTTATCCAAGTGACAGATTCAAGCTCAACAGTTTCATTTTTGAATGTACATATTCATAACTTTGTTCCTCCTTTCTAATATTAGATAGATATGCATTTTTACTTCTCTAACATGAATTAGGATTTCATATACATTGATGTGAGTATATTTCTTCTACGCATGTTTACTTTTATTTTTTATTACCCCCATGTTGTGCCACAAGATTTGGTTAGCACTATATTAGATTTTGTTTTACTTGTTATTAGTTTAGTGAATATGAACAAATATGACCTAGTTAGGGTTATTACATAGTTTTGATTTACTTGAGGCTTTGGAACCCTCTATAGTGATATTATTGTGGTAAGTGATCCCTTGAGTAGGTCTAGCAGATCCATATTGGTCATGACCCTGATTATCTAATGTATCCACAATCAGAAGTGTAAGTATGATCTATCTTCTCCTAGCTAGGATTGATTTATAGATCTATTAGATTTTCCATTGCATACAAGTATGATTTTTTTATTATTTCCTTATATTAAAACACAAGGAACCTAATGGTGTTTTATCAATCACTAAACTTATCTTTAAAACTCATTTATCTATGCATACAAGTGATGCACCATCTCATTTAATTTCAACATTTGAGTTTCTACCAAAATTGAATTGTAAATTAGATAAAAATATTCAATTTAGAATAGATATGCCTATGATAATAATATTACAATAGGTAGTACCAAATTCATCACACTTTTAGGGTAACAATTTTTGAACTAGCCAGCAACCATAGTGGTTGTCCTAATCATACTATGTCAAATTAAAATAATTTTGGTAGACCTTGATTTTCATGGGTTATCACATAAAGCATGCCAACATTATTTATTTCTATTGTTCTCATCATAAAAATAGACATAATACAAAACATACCTTAAATTATTTTATGTCAAACTAAGTAAGAACTAAAAAATAGACATTTAAATTCATGTTTAAAAATATCACATAACCTATTTCCATACCAAACATTGATGCTAATAAAAAAATAACTAAAATTAAACCTATAGGCTCTACAGATTGCAATAAATAATGAATATTGGATTACAAAAATCTATATTATATTCAACTTCATGGATCTCAAGTATAGTATCATTGTTTCCCATGAAAATGTTTGTTTTAGTAGGGTCCACTAGGTAAAAATTAGTTATCAAAAACTTTTCATGCCTCATGTATTAGATAGATCACAATGTTACTTCATAAATAAACATCCCAAATATTTGTTGAATTACCCAAACAATTTGATTTATCTTATCCTATTTGGCCCTCCAAGATTAAGATATTCCCTTTATATTTACCATGAAATCATACCCTAAACATCAAATGATTATTTTTCCATACAATTCATCAATAGATACTGACATTTATCCTTAATTCTAAGAGAAATTTTTTTATCACCCTTCCTCCATTTTACCTATCCATAAAATTAAATGGTAGATAAGTGATGGCTTGTCTAGATAAAAATTTATTTTGGAAAGGGTTGACTCATCCAAGTTTATTGGTGGATATCATATAATTATTATGGAAATTACAAAGTGTGAAATCTCAGCACCTCAGTAGTATAGATTATATCATTCTCTAATTCAATTCAAGAGGCTAAGTGCACTTCAAATATAATAACATACTCCCAATCAAATTAATCCAATCTTATTTGATCAAGATAACATAAATTCTTATCTTATAGATTCATAGGGTTGCAACCTAGGATTTGGTACCATTATAATGACCTTTTATCAAGAAAACAATTAGAGTTTCCTTAAAAAGAAAGTCTCTTCTCTCTCTCTATATATATATATATAATATAATATAATATAATATAATGATAAAAAATGATATATCTACTAAAAAAAGTCATAAATAAATCATATATAAAAATCATAACTTCCATTATCTCACTCATCAATGGATATATTTGTAAACTAGAACTATGTGGTAATTCATACACATAATGCTTCCTCAAAATATCATACATTCCATGATGTATTTTAAACATACCATAATATGTGAAAACTTATAAGAAAATAATTATAGTTAAAATATATTATAGTAATAAAATTAAAGTTACAGACATTCTAAAGTTTCATACATAGTATTCATTCACCCTAGTAATGACTCTAAGTCTTATGATAATATATCTTGATGATATCACTTATACATGGTATAATTACATGAGGTGAATTGAAGATACATATTCTTATATGCCTGAGTCATAATTATAACCCATTTTTTCCATGCCACCACTATTAAACTAAGATGCATCCAAAGAGAGAGAAACATTTGTAGTATAACCATACTCAATCTATATCAATCACCAAAGAAAACTTCTCCACTAAGCCCCATAACAGAGTCAATTCACATGAATAATTTTAAAAATTTGAGAAGTAAACAAATAAAAGTAAATAATTATAGTAATATGCTTTAGTGTATTTCATAAAATACATCTAACATAATTGAAGGTGCACGATCAGTGTCCTTTTATTTGGAAATATCTTAATCATAATACATTATAATTGAGTAAGTTTTTGCCAATAAAACCAACATGTATGATTATTTTTCCTAATTTACAGTAATATGTACTAATACAAATCTCTCTTAAGTATGGGGTTTATTACATTTAGCCATGAAATTGTTAACTAATTTTATATAATAAATATATAATCCAATCTTTCATGCAAATTGTCAAATTTCCATAGTAAAAATTATATTGATTCACATTTTTTTTAATATTTAGAAACCAATGTGTGATGTGAAAACTAAGAATATAAATTTAATATCTAGGAACAATGGATGATAAATTCAAAACACCTAATCTATCCTAAACTACACATCACCTCTCACTAGGAAAAAGATACAATTCAAATGTAAATACGCATTGAACTATATCAAATTATACCTCAAATTGAAATAAAATTAAATTCCTTGACATTTATTATATTATTCCAAATGACAATTGATGAAATTTATAGTTTATTTATATGTTGGATCACCTTCCATGCTCAATATAGTTTTAATAATGGCGTTATAGGATACTTATGAGATAAGGTGGCAACATATGATTGTTGGATTATTAGTAAAATTTTTTAATGGGAGTAAAGGTGGTTATATATAATTTTGTGGAAAATATAAATGGATATGATTTATCCATAATGGAATAATATCAATAGCTATAAAATTGTGTGAATATGACTACTTGAAAATATGAATTAAAATTTCATATATTTTTCTAGAGAAGAATGGGTGAGGGGATATAGAAAGATTACAGCTTTATAGAGGTCATTAGGGTTAGTGAATAAATATTATATTTTTATTATGGAAAATATTTATAATAATAATGGTGGAGCTAGTTGGTGTTATTAGAGGGAGGAATTTAAATTCCTAGATACTGTGTAAGATTAATTAGATTCTAAATGATGTGATAAGAGGGTGATAATATTAATATTAATTGATATAGAGCGAGGGGAAATATTTTTATGATGTATATAATGTTAAGGGGATATTATTATAGTTTAATTAATGTTATTAATGCTTTTATTTATTGATTAATAATAGATATTAGTAGTAGATGATTGAGCGGATAATTTTAGATATATACATTTTCCCATCATTGAAAGAGTATTGTGACTAAAAGAAGTAATGTAATTTGAAATAGGTGATAATATGGGTGAATTATAGAATCAATAATAATTATTATAGGTTATTTCCCATCAAAATTTAATGATGGGAGGAACAAGACATATGGCCACTTAATAGAAAATGAGAGGTGGGATTTGGGGATAATAGATAAAGGAGTTAGGATATATATGATAGATGGAATATGAGGTTAGATATGATTATAATTGTTGATTGATTGTAGTTATTTAACTAAAATTATATTAAATGAATTTATTTTATTATGTCCTTAACAAATACCTATGCAATGGAATGAAAAGATGATAAATTTAAGACCCTAGACATGCCCCAGTCAATGATGTATGAAAGGTGAAATCCATAATATTGGATATATTAGATGGGTGTTAAGTGATTATATGGGCATCAAAAAATTATAATTTACCATTGGTAAGGATACATACTATATATATCTATGAGGAATAATTAAATTAAATAGATGGGTGTTTAAATATTTATAAATATCCCTAATGAGGACACCAGGTAGAGAGAGTTATGAGTAGTGATTAAATTGATTAGATGAAAACTAAAAGATTTGGACATATACATAGAGAGGACACATGTCAGATAGAGATACAAGATTAGATATTAATGATTCTTTTAATGAATGGGGGCAATCATGTTATAAAATTACTGATTGATAATTGAGTAAGTAGTCACATTCTTGAGTTTCCTTGACTGATATTATATGCATGGGTGTAGAAATAACATGCTTGAATGCACTTGATGAATTGTATATCAAAAAATAGACTTGAAATAATATGATTATTATATATTTAAAAATATATAATGATGTTGAAAAAAAAAACATGATAAATTTATATTATGTGATAAGAATTCAAGTGGACAATGGATAAAAGAAGTGAGTTGGATAATGTGATTGAGTTATCCTCGAATAACACATGTGACCAAACATTTCCTACTTAATAATAAATACCTTAGGATGATGTATTTATACCAACATTATAATAATAATATAACATGATGATGAGAGAATGCCCTTTATTTTCCCTAGGAAGCTTAACTAGAAGAGTGATGGGAAATAGGTTAATGAGAAGAGTTATAAATATGAAGGTGAAATTAGATGTTCATAAAATAAGTAAGAATAAGGATAGGAGAGTGATGAGGATAAGAATGAGGAATTGTGAGAAAAAAATTATAATAAAACAAAGAAATAAGAAGAAACAATGTTTGAAAATGGATTAAAATAGGGTGAATGTGGGTTTAAATAAGGGGAGGCATAAAGCTATTCATTTTCACCCTACCTTTTTTTATATTGTGATATGGATTGACACAAGGGAGAGACATGGAGATGGATCATATTCTACACCAAAACCATTAAGGAGAGAGATCATGGGAGCTATATATACTTAAGGACCATAAATACCTAATGATTACCCTAAACTTATGGATTATTTTCATTTATTATAACTAATTAGGTCTGGAATTAGGACAAGTGCAAAGTCACTACAAATATTAGTTTTTGTCTTAGTGATTTTACCACGATGAAATGTGAATTATTAGTCATAAAAAATGATTTAATGATGTAAATTAATTAATCCATGATATTTTGTTGTATATTACTGGTTATTCATTAAATAATGGATCTATGGGGTGGTAGCAGATTTGTGACTAGTGAATTGGATTCCCTAAAAGGTTAAATCAAAACTCACATATATATACAAGTAGATTCACTTGGTGAATAGTGAATTTGAAAATGGGTTAGCATATTTGAGAATAGATCTAACATGAATCCATGTCTACCAAAATGTGGATTTGTATAGTAATTAGTCAATTTAACATCGACAAAGGCGAGTTTACATTTATTTAAAAAGTGATGTTTCTAGTTAAGAAGTGAATTTGACATTGATAAAGTGAGTTCACTTTGGGAAGATAATTTTTACTCAAATGGAGTTACTAGAATATGTGAGAAACAATATTAGTTAATCAAATAGATAGAGAAGTGATAAATTAATATGTATAAAAGTTAGTAAAGTAGATAGACTAACATACTGATGTGTGATGAATGTAGGAGAGGTTACCCATTATTACTTCACGAGGATGATGATCAATGGTTATATGACAAGTTCATTAGTTGATGAACAAGGATTTTGACATGCTATAGTTGGTGTTTCTATACCATGTGGTGTTTATTCCATTAATTATGATAGATAGGGAACTTATAATAACATTGGTGCATAGGTGGCACAGTGAGACAAACACATTTCCCTTTATTAAAAGTAAGATGATAGTGATGTTGGAGGACATATGGCACATATAATAAATCCCTACTATAATAGACCATATTTACTATATGTTAAAGGTGTGGACCATGATATTGCAACAACTAGTATGGTATTTAAGGGTGGGCCTATATAGGGGTCGACTAGATATAGATCAGTGCCTGTAGATGGTAAATATTGATCAGCTAACTTTTATGGTCATGGCTATAGTTATCAACATTTTACTACCTAGGAAAAGAAGGTGGTTATTTCTTATTGGCCTATGGGATGTGGTGGTGGATATGGTATAGATGGAGTGAGTGTTTTCTTAGGGTCTAGTAACTTTTCCACACTTATATAGGGATATGCACTTATCCATTTACATAATAAGTGATAAAATTGGTTCAACCAATATCCTATAGAGATGGTTATGGTAGTACATGATTATCAATTGGTTTTAGGGAAATGATAATTAAGAGTGATATTTGATTTGGTGATTAATGGCTAGGAGATTATGATGGGTGCCCATAGGGGTCATGCTCAGGATTTTCTATTTTAATAGAAAACATTAATGAGATGATTCTAGTTTAGATCACTTGTATGTCATATTGGTAGATATAGTGGGGATAGATAGAGGATGTAACCTATATGCTATTTATGATCACTGAGTGTTATATTATAGGTGAACATGTCATGTTTATGGAGAGTATCAACTGAATAGGGTGATATGGCACTTTCAAATACAATAAGGGGTACCAAAAAGACAACATATTTTTTAACAAGTGACTAGGTAGAGGGGGATATGAGGGCCCTAGTGGTTGGTGATAAAATGATATTTGATTTTAATGTGGTGGTATCAATACCTTTGTATTTCCAATAAAATATCCCAAACCTATGGGTAATAGGATATTTTGATACTTAGTGGACATAAAGAGATCTACCCATATTTACATATTTAATAGAACAATCACAAAGGATAGAGGATAGTATTAGTGATTTGATGTGGATTTTTATCTACATAAAATGATTGTGAAACATATTGAATATATAACTAATGAGGAGGAGGAAGGATGGAAATGGGAAGGGGATGGAGATGAATAGGGTACAGATACATATGTCCATGTACAACATGTATAACCAAGGGATGGGGATGGGAGACGATATTAGATTCCCATTTAACATATTATATGACTAAGGAGATATGGAGATGTATATGTGCGACTAACATAGATGAACATGGATAATTAAGGATATGGTACTAGGGGATGTGTGAGATGAGTGGTGATATAGTATTATCATAAGAGAGGGATACCCAAGGTGTGTGAGCTCTTAGGCACTCCCTAGTTTTCAAGGTTATACTCAACATAGATGATAGTTATGATAGAGAGAGATTATTTTCAATTATTTATTTATTTTATTATTCATAAAGGACATGGATTTGAGCATTTATTATTTGGTAAGGTCATTGCATAGTAATAAGACTGGTCCTTCTCATACTAGATCAGTGGAGGATGATGCTCTAATTAACTGACTAGAGGAAGAGATTGCTACCAAGGGCAAAGAGATAGTTGGGATCTCATCTATGGGTATACTAGAGATAGATATACTATAGAGAGATATTGACATATATCTACATTATAAACTAATATTACTAATTTTATGGATGCATTTGGTACACATCAATGTTTCTTATCACAAGGTCTAGGATAGTTGGGTAGGTAGTTGACTATAGTTATGCTAGAGATATAGTATTAGAAATCACTATATGATCATGTCATGTTAGCCAAACATAGGGTTGCATCTTATATAGATAATCCATACAACATATTCTTCTAGATCTAGAACTTCAACACAATCTGTTCACCCACTATCAAGGCCACCAATACCTCTAAACATTCAGAGTTAGATGTGACTTAATGATGTACTATGCATTTTATATTTTTGGAACATGTTCATCTATGATGCATGATGTATATACCATTTTTCACTTATTCATGGATAATAATAATAATAATAATAATAATAATAATAATAATAATAATAATAATAATAATAATAATGATAATAATAATAATAATAATAATAATAATAATAATAATAATAATAATATTATAATATATATGATGATGATGATGATGATTTCACATGGATTTGATTTAGACTCTTGATTTTCATGATCGATTGGTTTTTTCTTATGTGTGATGATGTATGGATATTTGTGGATGTTTATGGTTTGTATTAGGTTTCATGTGATGTGATGGATATATATATATATATATATATATATATATATATATATATATATATATATATATATATATATATGAGGATTTTATTGATGATATTTGATAATGTGACATGTTATATTGGTGGATTTAATGATGATTATTTTACTTTTTAAGTTTCATGTTAGCCTGTTTATCCTTGATATCAATGTGATGATGTTAGATTAGGTGATGATAATGATGATGTTATCATAAAATGTTATATAAATAATTTAAATGATCATGTGATATTATATTAGTTATATGATTATGTGATGATACAAGATGTTTAATTTTACGTGGATAAACATAATGTAGATAGGCCATTGAGTAGGTAGGTATGATGACATGTGTGATATGATGATAGCTAGGATGACGATGAAACATATATGGTTTAGGATATGATTAATTTGAATTGGTAAGTGGGGATATCTTGAGCCATTTTTATTTCAAAAAATAGTTTTTAATGTAGCATTAGGAAATATTCACCATGATTTATGTATAACCATGATGACTTCTAGACATAATTCATCTTGGAATTATGCAAAAACATAAAGAAAATTTTCAAGTATCATTGACTGTGATTCACCATTGGTATTTGATATATTGAGATGACACCATTACTTTATACCACTACACACAATAAAAACAAAAGATAAAAACATAGGAGAAATATCAAACAATATGAAATTAACTATACCAAAAATGCATAATGCCATACATACAATGAAAAAATATAGAGAAAAGTCAAAAACAACATACACAATTATGCAAAAACACAACTATGATTGTTTTTATGAAACATCCTTTGTCATGTCATCAATATTAGGGATGAGAGAATGGTCAAATCATGACTCAACTTAACCTTATTGAATTATTCCCCCTAGGCCTTGATATAATTTAGAGGCTAAGATATAAATATACACATAATGAATTTTTAAATAATGATATTGGATATTAATTCTAAGGGTTTCATGATGAAGCAATAAAATTCATAGGATATGGGTATGCAGAATTATATGAGTAACCATTGAGGATAACATAAACACACAATAAAATTTAACAAAATGAAATATAGACTTAGTAGCAAATAAGATTGACCAAGGGATTAAATAACATAATTATTGGTGATGACAGACAAGGGAAGTGATGTAGAGAACCTCTTTCATACTCTACCTAACCTAGTTTTGACACTTTGAATCAACAACTCATGCAATCAACCTTAATGATATCTTTTGTCTATCAAGTCTCCCCCCTTAGTTTTATGTCTTATTATTTTTTTAATTATTATCTAGGATTATTGGTGTCATTCAATCTACCTTTAGGCTCTACCTATATCTTTCTTGAATCTATAAATCTCATATTTAATTCATTCTCAATCTTTTGCCTTCCTCTCATATACTAATCTCTCTCTTGACTAGAGGCTTCTTTGACCAAACACCTAGATTCTTTACCTAGACCTTATGTGGTCAATATTATACTAGGCTATCCTTTACCATCCTTAACAAACTTTGTTAACATAACCCACACCTATTTACACCCTCAAGTTCCTTCTTTACTGTCAAACCCATGAAAATTCCTTTGTAGCTAGTAGTTTTTGATGATGGAAAATGTACCATAAATGAATCAACTCTTTAATCTATCATAAAGGTCAATTTGGAATCATACCAATCTAATCATGGGGTTCTAAAGGTTTTTTTATGGTCCTAAAGATGTGAAGGGTTTTTTAATAATTTTTGGGAAATAATCTATAAGCTATCAAATATATCTTATTCCATTATAAAAATGATAAATCCATTTAGTCAAATCATGAGTCAATTAAGATAAGAATATATAATCTATTCTATTTGATAGAGAAAAACTATATATAGATAGTCCCTTGAAGAATAGAAATCTAATTCATTAAGCATTCATATATTCAATAATATATTGTTTCTTGATGTAATGTTCTTCAAATTAATTCCAAAAGATAAAAGTAAAGAGAAGAGATACATTAAAGATAAGATAAAAGATAATATATTCAAATATGTAAACAAGAGAGAGACAATAAACAACTAACAAACAACTAAATAAATAAATAAAAATAAACTAAAGAAAAGTAAACAAATAATTTCTAAGAAAAGGAAAACGAATGAATAAAATACAAAAGTCTAGATAATTAAACTAATATGATCAAATACAAGCTCAAGACAAGATAAAAATTAAAAGTGGACGATTAAAAAAATCAACTAAAACTAAAACTAGAACAAAAATAAATCTAATAAACTAAAGAGCAAATATCAAAACTAAAACTAAACTAAACAAAAAGTTAATCCAAAGACATAAACATATCTAGAAATCTATTAAAATTAAGTCTAAAACTAAATAAAAGAAACTAAACAAGAACTAAGCTATGAAATAACTACCAAAAGACTAACCTAAAGAAAACATAAAATATTATTAACTAGAAAATTAAAAATAATTAGAAAATAGAGATTTAATACTAAACACTAAAGAGATAGAACTCTAAAATATCTAAGGAGAAGAATGATTAAATAAATACCTATAGTCAATGAAATAAAAATTAATTATAAGGAAGAGACTAAGGAACTAATAAAAAACTAAATAGAAATGAAACTAAACTAAAAAAACCAAAAGGTAAGAAGATAACTAGAAACAAAAATAAAATCAGATTTAAAGAAAACTAAAAATTGATTTCTATAAAAATTAGAGTCAAATAGATTAAAATAAAGCATGTGAGTCTCAAAGGAGATGCATCTTAAAAAAAATAGATAACTTTAATGAGAAAACTAACATTCTTCATTTAAAAAAATTGAATGACAACTTTGCAATCAAAATAAATCAATGAAGTGTCATAAAATAGAAAAATGATCATCATTATTTAGGTTGAATACTTGGAATCTATGCATACGACTACAAATAGTAATTATCAAAACATGTTAAGCTTATCAATCTTCAAATAATCAATATTAAATGATCAATAAAGCTCAATATAACTGTGTTGTATAATCAATTACGTAATCATTAGATAAATTACCATTGCGTCTATCTACAAAAGTTTTAGTATCTTGGAGAAGTTACATAAAAAGAAGAGAGATGAACGATTTCCTTTAAAAAATGTCTAAGTCCTCAATAAATGTTATTTTTATTTCTTTAAATGAGTTGATCTCTTCTTATACCTTCAGAATTAATTGTAAATAAGTTATAACTAACTTTAATTAGTTATTAATGTATGTTAATTAATTGAATTTTAAAAAGTCAATTAATTATAACAATTATTAGTTAAGGATAGGTTTATTTAAGACTTTAAAAGTCTTAATTGATCAAGTTTATTGACTATAGACTAGGGTTACTAATCTTAATAGGTGGGGACCCTTATGATTCATAATATAATATAATATATATTTTAATCATAAATAAATAGCTTAAATATAAATAAATCCTATTTATATTAATCCATAATGCATATCAAATATCTTAAGCATATATATTTATACATAAACTCAAAAACTACTGCATTTTCCAAAATTCATCAAAATATATCAAAGTCTAAAAACTAAAGTAAAAATCTAAAATATTAAGATCTATCATGAAAAATTTCAATGATAAAACAAAGTTTATTCCTTGGATGACTAATAATCATCTGAATAATATAAAACCTAAATTAAATATTTGTCTTGTTCACAAAGATAAACATTATACTCCATCTTTATTGGAAGAAATGGTACCAATCTTGTTCCTAAAATAGTTGTGCTATTATCAATCTCCAATTTGATTCTTTTCAACATCCTGACCTCCATTGGTGTCTCTAGCTTAGATTGAATTTAAAATCTCTCTTTTTTAATTCTATTTTTTACAGTGGAAGGTGGAATGGCTATTGTCTTCCTTCTACCAGCATAATTGAAATCTCAAATTCAATCTTTTAGATCTCAAGATAAGCTCACTATGGGCAGGAACTAGACTCAACCATTTACATTTCCCAGTAGGATTTACATGAGAGGGAGAAGATATATCTTAAGGGATGGACAAATTCTTATAGTTTTTATCATGGGCAGTCTCTATTTCAAGTTATATGGATTGATTTGTAGGTAAGACATTAACAACTAGTTCAATTCTTTTAACATTAGGAGGCTAAAGTGGACATTTTTGAGGCTCATGATCAAAATGGAAATATTAAATGATTTGATAAGGTTTCCATGATCCAAACCTATGGCCAAATAAATATATGTTACCTCTATATCCTCTATATACTCTATTTACTGGATTAGCAAGAAAATTACTTCGAATGTACCAAAAATCAGGATCGAAAGCATCAAAGTGTATGGACATTCTCATTCCCCTATGGAATCTATGGAAAAATTTTCTTCCATAAAAATCACCCCTATGGAAACCTCTATTGGGATTGGGATGGTTAGTATCACTATTATAACTTTGTATCCATCCCCTATTATCATTACTTCTTGTTGAACCAAGTTGATCCCACCCTGACATTATGATCAATCTAAAATGTAACAATCAAATTTAAGATTTTGAAAACAAAAAATATTAGAAGGAAACAACATTTAAAACATATCTCAAGAAACTAAAATTGAACCATATCAAAAACTTCAAAGCACCTATCTATATCAAAATCTGCATTGAATCCTCATTTATGATCACAATTTCATAATTTTAATTAGAAAAATTCTAAATGCAATCAAGAATCTATCAAAAATAACTCACTATTCTTTTATAATGACTTTGCTTTATACTAATATGATCTAACAGCCCTGATCACCTTAAAATTTTTCTCAAACTAAGTTATTCCAAATGAGAATTATCAAGGAATTATAACTTGTATGCCCATTTTCAGAGTAAAACCTAAGACTTCAAAATTGAGATTTAATTTTAAATAAAAATATCATTTAGCTGAGTCCTTAAATTCACCTCTACATATATTCAATATTATCCATATATATGGCTATAAAGATTTATATCATTTTTAAAATGACTGAATGATTCCTTTCCACATAATGATTTCATGTTCCAAAACTGTCAACCCAAAAATCATTTATAGTGAAACTATAAACTTAGATATTTCTAAGATACACACACACACACACACACACACACACACTAAAACAAACAAATTAACCAACTAAAACAAATATCCATATTCTTTTTCTTCCATAAATAACCATACTAAAACAAATTCTTGAAGTTCCAAATTTTAATACTTCTAAAATATACAGGCAAACATCATTAACTTTCAATGTGCATGTAAACTATCATACCACCATATGTCAAAAATACTGATACAAATTATTGTATGCATGTAAAACCTCTTCTAGGATTTAATGATTATAAATATACCATATGAACATATATATTTTATAAATATTTTGATATTATTCCATAAAAATAGCCAACTTTGTTTATTTAGAACTCTCTTATAAATCAACATATGAATGTTTCTAAATGAACAAAATTACCTGATAGAAACCCAAGCATGCATCATTACTCTTCAAATTTTCAAAATTACTCTGAAATGTGAAAGATTCATTAATAAAATTTTAAGGTTCAAATAGATCTTCATACAAATGCTTTCAAATATATCATTCTAATTTTCTTGTGTGAATCCCCTAAATATATAATCAGATAACATAGCCTCAAAAAGTGATATAAAATCCCTTGAAAATTAACATATCTTATAATTTTTATATTGGAATTTAAAACAAAATTTAATTATTTTGACTTATTTTGAGTATCATAAGCAAAAAACCTAACCAGTTAATAACAACCATTCATGCTGAAAGAATACTATCAAACCCATGAAATGAAAACCTTAAAAATTAATAGTTAAACCATCTCTAAAGATTGAAAGAACTATTAAATATATATATTCACATAGAATAGGAGAACCCATCATATTATTCCCAACTTAATTGTCACCTCCTTCAACAAGATGGAAAAGACACACATGTACCACTATCTCATTAGCTAATAGTCTAAAAACAATCTGAGATCCATAAATCTTCTTTAAAAACAATTATATATTCTTCAAAACCTAAAAATAATAACACAAGATAGAATTTCACTTTACATGTTGAATACTTTTTTTTCAATAATATTCATGCACAGGGAAAAATCATCAAATCATGCAACACCTTTCAACATTTCTAATATACATAAATGACTTGTCTATACTTTCAAATCCCAAAACATGTCAAACTAGAGACTCATGTAATAAAAGGTTTACAAGACTGAAAATCATTTTTTCTTCTAGAATATGAACATTTAGGAAAATATTGAAAATATATCATAGAAATAACTAATGTATAGTGTTATTCTTACTAAACATATGGAAGCTTTGTTGTATGAATAGAAACCATCAATTCAATCAATGTATCTTTTAAATGTATACACAACCTATCAATATATTCTCAAAAACCCTTAAAAAACAACTACCATATCTTCTTAAATAATTTGAATTTAGATGAACTCACACACTTTCCACATTAGAATTCATATCCCATCATAAAAAAACCATTCAGGAAATACTAATAACTTCTAATCATACTCATGAAGATTCAAAATAGAACTATTTCTTCACTATAAATCACAAGCTTTCATAAGTAGCCATGATATTTTCAAAAAAATGTGATTAAAACTTAGTTGATCATACCTAGCATCATTTCCTACAATTTTATTGACTAAAAACCTCTAAATTCCCCTTGAAATCAACAAACTAGAGCTTTGCTTTGATGAGAATATTTCAAACAATAAACTAAAAACCAATAAATTCACAAGTTATATCCACCAACTCTTATAGTAATAAACCACATGTCATGTTCAAACCTCATTAGTTCACATTAAATGAAAACTATTTTAGTAATTCCACTAAGTCATCATTCAACACAACTCAAATTTAGAGACAACTATTTATTCATACTAAAAATCTACTAATCTCCACTATTCAAGGTGAAATAACTATGAATTAACTCACCATACCACCAAATTGCATCGATTATCTTGAAACATCAAAGATATGTTCCTTATTAAATATTAATGACAACTAACTTTGCCATGATGAATTACATTTACCAATCAATCACCAGCTCAACTGAGTCAATAAACATGTTTTGAACTTACTTCATAATCAATCCATGGGGCCTTAAGACATAGTAAAATATATAAACTTCATGATGGACCTTGTATATTCATAATTTTCTAATCCTTACACCATAATATGAAGGATTTAACCACATTATATGTCTTTCAATTGATTTCAAAGATTTAACACAATTAAGACTAAGCCATGAGAGTATACAGATTATCATAATCTCATGACCACCCTATAACATAGAAAATATTCCATGAAAAAATATTGAATCGACTAATTCTCCTCTTTGATATATGAACCTTTATGCCCAATGAAATAAAAATAATGGTATACATGCCTTGAGGGTTATGTTCATAGAATTTGAATACTTATTCAAATCTCAAAACAACTAAGACTTAGAATGTCAATTAGGTAACCATGTAATTTGGAAATCAAGTCACATACTCAAAGGAATAAGATTGAAAGCTATACAAACTAGAATGATAGGATCATTAAATAAACTTAAGCATATTAATACTTCAAATATCCATTAAATCACAATAGTAAATAAAGACGAGCCATAAACTTCTATATTCTGAAAATAGTCCTTTTTAAACAAATGTATTACCTTTTTTTAACTTGAGTGTTTTCCAAAAGAAATAATCATCAATATCACCATAATATGTTCTGATCCATTTATCAAATCATATAATTTATTAAAATCCAAGAATTATTATAAATCTATTTAGACTAAAAGTACATTTCCACTGAAACTATCTCAAAACTAAACTGAACTGAACATCAAAACAATTGAGCACATTCACAACTATATATGCATATTTTATTCATTAGTCCACCATAATTTTCAAAACTACTTAGAACATAAATATGAATTCGTCAACTAATCATGTTTATTTCATAATAAAAAAATACATCTAAAAATACTATCAATTAATAGGGCCCCTGACATAGTTTTAGATTTTATGATAGGGTCATCTCTATGGCAGCAAGTATTAAAATTTTGAAAAATTTAAGGAAGTGTGAAAAATAGGCATAACACTAGAGACCTTGCTAGTGAACATTGTGTAATAAATTTGAGTATAAAAAAAATTATATTATATAAAACAAAATTCTCTTGAGAGTGTGATCCAAGAAAATCATTTGTCAAGTAGCTAAGTGCTAACCCCTTAAATAATGAATTTGAGAAATGGATGAATTGTTCAGCTATTATGGTACAAAGAAAGTAAATTTAAATAACAAAAAGGTTTAAGATGGATGCACAATATAATAAAAATACATTAAGCATAAAATCTAAAAATTATGTAATACTCTAATAACCAAATACTCTAAAAATTATTACAAAAACTAAATGTGTAAGAGTAACTTCAAAAAATCAAAGATACTTACAGAAACTTAACATATTCCTTGTATTATTTCGTCATAATGTGATATTATCCATCCATAAATTTTCATTGATCATTTCAAAGCAAAGTGCAATAAAAAAAATAGGAAACCAAAATAGAATAATGAACTGAAATGAAAAAAAGGCAAACAAAACGAGCAAAAAATAAAAAAAACTAAAATAAAAGCAAAAAACAAAGTAAAAAGAAAAAATTGAAAGATAACAAATCATGGAATGGTTTTAAATGATGGATATTAACTAAATAACCTCGCCAATTTTCTTTAATCTATTACAAGTGAAAAATATTATTTTCAAGAACTATTGTAATTCTATAAGGTCCAAGCCATAATGAATCAAACATATGATGTTTCTCAAGATCCTCATGGGATTTATCCCAATATAAGACTAAATCACCAACATTAAACTTTTTGTTAGAAACCTTTTTATCTAAAAACATTTTTACTTTTTTCTTAGTTCTTTCTAATTTATATAATTTTATTTCTTTTGATTCGTCAAGAGCTACTAAATCATGAAATCTTTGTTCAATTAAATTTGTGTCTTCATCCACATATTATAAAGTAGTCCTAGCTAAAGAAATATAAAGTTATATTGGTAAAGTAGGTTTAAACCCATATGATAAAATAAAAGGTGAATAACCAATTTCTATGTTAACAATAGTTCTATCAACCCATAAAGATTCAAAAAATTTGAGATGCTAATTATTTTTTTTATCACAAGCTAGATTATTCATAATAGAAATAATATTTTTATTTGTGGACTTAGCTTGTCTATTTACTTGTAGATAATACTTATATGAATGACTAGATATAATAAAGTATTTTTACAATAATTTATTTGAAATTAATTGAATTACATTATTTAAAATAATCTCATATGGAACTCTGAATCTTGAGAAAATTTGGGTTTTTTAGAAAAGAAACTACTTCAGTTGTTATAGAAATTTTAAGTGCTTTGACTTCAGGCCACTTGGTGAAATAATCAATAGTTTTCAGAATATATCTATGACCTACTAATGAAGGTGGATGAATATCTAAAATAAATTCAATTCTCTATTTTATAAAAAGTTTTATAGAATAATTGGATTCAAAGGTATTGCAAGCAATTTATCTCTTCCAACAAATAATTGGCAAGGCATACAAGAACAAACCAAATTATAATCATATTGAAACAATGTAGGACAATGATAACCTACTCTCAAAATATTATAATCAATTATTTTTGTTTTATAATGTCTACCACAATTTCCTTCATGACATCACCTAAGAACTTTGTAAGTTTGATTATGCAGAAGACATCTCAATAAAACTCCATCTCTATTATGATAAAATAGAAAATATTCTAACAAATAAAAATTTAACACTTTTAGTCTTAGTGAACATCTTTTCTTTTTATCTAAATTATTAGGACAAGACTAATTTTTAAAATGATAAACTAAGTCATGGTAACAATGTTCTTCAGCTAATAAACATTTCCATTCATTTATTTCAAGATTAAACTTAAAATTTTTAGAAAAATGAGCAACATTCATTGTCTTTAAGTGAGGTTTTTCTTTTAAGTTTTCATCAAATAATAAAACTAAGATATTAATATTTGAGATAACATTTTCATTTAATTGTTTTTTTAAGTCATTATCTTTAATAGTTTTAGAATTTTTAAATTCAAGATTAAACTCTTGAATACGTAAAATCCACTTAGCAAGCCTTCCCTAAATGGTTGGCTATTTTAAAATATAAGACAAAAAAATTAAATTAGATTTCACAAAAAAATTGTTTCCCATCAATAAATAATAAAAATCAAATAGGAAACTAATGAGAAAATGAATTTATCAATAAGGGGGTACCTAGTTTCTACATCTTTTAAAACATGGATCATATAACTGATTGGTTTTTCTTCATTATTTTAAACTCTAAATTTATTAGATCTCCTATAGCCATTTTATTAGTGTTAACATAAATAACAAATGATTTCTTCAAAGTAGATTTAGTAAGAACAAGAGCACTTGCAATAGCATTTTTAGTAAAATTAAACGTTAATTCAACAACTTCATCCCAAATATATGTTTTATCTTTCTTAAGTAGTAATTGTAATTGATTATATTTATCAATAAAATCAAAAATAAATATTTCAACAAAGTTTATCTTACCAAAGAAAGGCCTCAAAATTGATTGATCCTTGGGAGGAGATAGTTCTTTAATTGCTTTAACATGTTTGGGATCAATTGAAATACCTTATTTACAAATTATATGTCCAAACAATTTACCTTCAATCATACTAAAAATAGACTTCTTTGGATTCAAATAAATGCCATATTTTCTACATCATATGAATACATCACAAAGATAATCTAAATATTTTTTTTTCTCTTTTTAGAATGAATGGTGAGATCGTCTAAATAAACTTTAATAACTATGCCTATTAAATCATCAAAAGCAACATGCATGACTCTTTGTAATGTATCCCTTACATTAATGAAACTAAAAGTCATTTTATTATAAGTGAAAGTAATTATACATGTGGTGAAATTAATTTTATTTCTATCATCAAGATTCACAAAATTTTGATTATAATCTAAAAATCCATCTAATAAAGACATCATTTTAGATCCTACAACTTGCTTCAAAATTTGATCTATGTTTGGTAGAGGAAAATTATACTTTACACTATATTTATTTAGATATCTAAAATCAACACATAATCTAATGTCAAAATTTTTATTTATAATTGAAACTAGATTAGCTACCTATTCTAAATATGTTATAACAAAAATGACACCAGCATCAATAATCTTATCTAGCTCTTTGTTAATGGTGTCCTCTCATAAAGGGATGATTCTTTGTATTTTTGACATAACAAGTTTGATACCATGTTTAATAATATTAGTATCATAACCATTAAGTTATTTATATAAAAATGTAAAAATATCAATAAAATCTTTAAATGATTTAATGAATTTAACTTTTTAACTTTTAATCACCTAAATTCTTAAATAAACATACTTAGGATCTTCTTGAGTGCATAAATTTATGAGAGTGGTCTCACTTATGATTCCCTTTGATGGCTCTTCTGTTCAAAATATTTTAGGCTATTCATTAGGCATGAACATAGATTTTAAACCCAGTAGGTAATTTTTTAGTACGGAATTACAAATAATCACCATAATTTAGTACATAGAATCATGATCAAATTAATTACCTTTAAGGAATAAATTTATATGCTCATCACAACTAAATATAATCCAACTATCATTTAAATCAGGAATATTGTGATTAAAAACTTCAACAAAAGTAAAGTCTATGGTAATTTCAACCTCACTTAGAGTTGGATTAGAAGCATAAACAAGAAGCTTATCATCTCTTACATTAAATTCCATAAGAATGTGTGTGATATTAAAAACTTCTAAATTTAAATAATGACCAATTTTTTATGTATAAGGGTGGAAATGAGTTTTATTAGTCTTATAAATCTTATGAACTTGTTTGAGTACTAACTTTGAATCTCCAAAAACATCCAAATATTTAATATTCAGCTCTATGGCCTTTTCTAGTCCCAAACATAATTCTTCAAATTCTAATGTATTATTATAATTTTTGAAATAAAAATTCAAAGCATAATGAAAAAGTTTACCTACTAGAGAAATTAGAAAAATTCTAGCACCATTACCTTGTTGAGAACAAGCTTCATTAAATTACAGTAACCATAGAATGTTCTTTTCAAACATTTCTTCATGTTATTTTTTCTCATTCATCTAAATTCATCAATTCAAAAGTTCTAATTCTAGTTTCAATGTAATAAATATTAAATGAAAAAATTGACTCAATAGGGGCACCAAAAAAATATTCCCTTTTGATAAAATAAATTTCATTTTTAAAATAAACTCATGTGATATCTTTCCTAACAAAAACTCCTACTGCTTTGACCAATTTCTTCCTAATAGCATTGCATAATTACTAGGAATATTCAACACTTGAATATTAATCATACATCTAATTCATTCATCTTGTACAATTTTAATGACTATATCATGAAACATACCACAAATCTTAATTTTTATCCTACTATCTACTTCACAAGATATGCCTAATTGATCTACAATGGACTTAGGCATAATATTTTTTAAGGCACCTATGTCTAAACTGTAATTATGAATTATTTTATTGATAATATTGATTGTGACATAGAAAAGAGAGATGTAATCAACAAGAAGGTCAAAATTTTGAGCATAAAAATGTTCATAATTATTTTTATCTTGTAAACTTAAATCATTTGTAGGATTTTTAACTACTTCATTAATCTTATCAAGCTATCCTGAAAGACTACTTGTTTGTAGTAAAGCAAATCCAATCTTAATTCTTGACAAATCATCAACTATATTATAAGTTTTAGCATAATTTTGTCTAAAATTTTTATATTTATAATTCTAATATTGGTTGTTATTATATCTATTTGCAAAAGCATTATTTTTTGCATCATCATCATTAGAATTATTAGCATTCTTTTGAGTTGATTTTCTTTTATCTATTTTTCCTTTACCATTACGATAATTTATATCATTTATTATTTTATTATTTTAAGGGGAATTACAATCTTTATTTCTAGTATTTATAACATAAACATTCTTATTTTCTGAGGGATCATCAAGAGCGTTTATATTATATGCTAGAACTTCAATTATTTCAATATTTCTATGAAGAAACTTATTGAATTTAAGAACTTCTAGACATGTATTAAAATTATGATATAGTTAACAAACATTACAATAATAAGCAATATAATCATTTTTATTTTCTTTACTATTCTTATTTTAAGAAGTTTTATCACTAAGTTTTCTTTTAACATCGATCAACTCATTACCTAGACTTTGTATGGCCTTTAATATTTTTGAATTATCTAAATTTAAGCCTGTAGAAGACCTAAATTTAAAAGTAATTCATTTAATATTATTTTCATATTCAATATAGAAACCTAAAGTGTTATTTTATTCTATAACGTATTTATCTCCTAAAGCCATTCTATACTTTAAAGGTAAAGCATTGCAAAAATAATGTCTAGATAACTTCTTAGAAGGCTTAAGATCATAAGGGATATTTTGAAGTAGTTTAGTGAATCTAGAAAGGAAACGATAAATTTTCTTACCTAGGTCAATATAAAAAATCACAAGATCATTGACTAGATCAAAATATTTTTTAGCTTTCCCAAAGGATAACTCTATCTAGTCTTCAACATCTCTCCAAGTATCAATAACCTTAGCAAGCAGACTAACAAATGTGTGATAATTTTTTCCTTCTAATGTTTGGGCAAAAAATCTTAAACATTTTTTTCATTAGTTATTCCAAGAGTCTCACAAACTAATCTAAAAGATTCTAAGTGATCTTCCTAATAGTTTCTAGCAATAGCAAAAAACATTTGGTATATTCAATCCTTTAAGAGAAAGTAACTTACTAGGATAGTTCCCAACATTAATTGGATTATCAAAAATCCATAGTGTTATAGTTATTTGATTTTTCTCCTTAGCTTCATATTCACCTTCAGTAAGATCATCTTGATCTCTATTATTTTTCAACCTGTGAACCATATCCTCTAGTCTCTACTTTACTACTAGTTTTTCTCCCACTAGTTGATCTCCCATTGGAAGCTTTAGTAGTTTCTACTTTAATATAATGATTGTCTTAAACCTAATGTTCTTGATCTAAGTGAAATTTGTAATAGCATTTTTAATAGGTGAAACAAAATCATCAAATAGAAAAGAGTAAAAAATAAAATGAGTTCTAGGTATAGTATTAGAAACTAAAAATCTTGCTCTATGTTCCTTAATTATTCTATTTAAATTCAAACTATCATGTTGAGTCTCGTGTGTAAGATTTTAATACCAATCAATTTTAAATTCTGTAATATCTTTTTCTTTATTTATGACTTCAATAACTTGCTGAATTTTTTAAAGATGATTTTACCATGTATAACATGTTAAAAATAAATAAATATCAACTTGACCATTTTTTATATCTAATATAGATTGGATAATAAAATATTGTTGACATATAAGTACCAAGAACAAGAAGAAAACAAAACTAAAAGCAAATCACATTTTTGAACAACTTCTCTAGTAGAGTGACCAAATTTTTTGATGATGGAAAATGTACCATCAATGAATCAAACCTTTCACCTATTATGAAGTTCAAGTTGGAATCATACTAGTCTAATTGTGTGTTCCTAAAGGTTGATTTATTATCCTAGAGATGTGAGGGATTTTTATAAATTATGGGAAATAATTAATAATCTATCAAATATAACTTATCCTATTATAAAAATCAAAAATCCATTTTATCAAATCATGAATCAGCTAAGATAATAATCTATAATCTATTCTATCTGATTAAGAAAACCCATAAATTAGATAGTCCCTTGAAAAATAGAAATCTAATTCAATAATCATTCATATATTTAATAATATCTTATTTCTTGATGTAATTTTCTTCAAGTTAACTCCAAAAGATAACCAAAAAGAGAAGAGATAGATTAAAGATAATAGAAAAGATAAGATATTCAAACATGTAAACAAGAGAGTGAGACAATAAACAATTAACAAATAACTAAACTAATAAAGAAAAGTAAACAAATAATCTCTAAGAAAAGGATAATGAACTGATAAAATACTAAAGTCTAACTAAATAATCTAATCTAATCAAAGACAAGCTCAAGACAAGATAAAAAGTGAAAGAAGAAGATTAAATAAATAAACTAAAACTAAAACTAGAATAGGAATAAATCTAATAAACTAAAGAGGAACTATCAAAACTAAAACTAAACTAAACAAAAAGACTATTAATCGAAAGACTTAAACACATCTAGAAATCTATTAAAATTAAGTCTAAAAATAAATAAAAGAAACTCAATAGGAACTAAGCTATGAAATAACTACCAAATGACTAACCTAAAGAAAATAGAAAATATTATTAACTATAAAATTAAAAAGAATTAGAAAATAGAGATTTAAGATTAAACACTAAAGAGCTAGAACTCTAGAATATATATAAGGAGAAGACTAATTAAAAAAAGACCTATAGTTAATGAAATAAAAATAAAGTACAAGGAAGAGACTAAGGAACTAATAAAAAACTAAGAGAAAATTAAACTAAACTAAAACAAGCAAAAGGTAAGAAGATAACTAGAAATAGAAATAGAGTCTGATTTAAAGAAAACCAAAGATTGAGTTATATTAAAATTAGAGTCAAGTAGATTATAAAAAAATATGTGAGTCTCAAAGGAGAGTCATATTAGTATAAAAATATAAATTTATTGAGAAAACCAACATTCTTCGCTTACAAAACTTGAATGACAACTTTACAATCAAAATAGATCAATGAAGTGTCATAAAAGAATGAAATGATCATCATTATTCAAGTTGAATACTTAGAATCTATGTATAAGACTTTGAATAGAAAAAAAATAAAATTAAGATTAGCAATCTTTAGGTAATCAATATTAAATGATAAATAAAGTTGAATATATCTATGTTGCATAGGCAATTACTTGACTATCAGATAAAGTACCATTAGATCAATCTACAAAAATTGTACTATCTTAGATAAGTTACAAAGAAAGAGGAGAGATTAATGATTAAATTTATAAAATGTCTAAAACCTCAATACATGTTTTTGTTATTCTCTCTATAAATGTGTCCTTGATCTCTTATTATACTTTAAAAATTAGTTTCAAATAAGTTATAACTAATTTTAATTAGTTATTAGTTTATGCTAACTAATTAACTTTTAAAAATTCAATTAATTATAAAAATTATTAGTTAGGAACAGGTTTATTTAAGACTTTAAAAGTCTTAAATGATCAAGTTTATTGAATATAGACCAAGGGTACTAATCTTAATGCGTGGGGACACTTATGATTAATAATATAATAGAATATATATTTTAATCATAAAACAAATAACTCAAATATAAATAAATCATAATTATATTAATCCATAATTCATATCAAATAACTTAAGCATATATATTTATACCAAAACTCCAAAACTACTACATTTATCAAAATTTATTAGTAATAAAACTAATTTTATCCTTTGAATGACTAGTAATAATCTGAATCAGACAATAACTCAATTACGTGTTTGTCTTGTTCATAAAGACAAATTATATTCCATCTCTATTATAAGAAATAGTACCAATCTTGTTCCTAAACTAGTTATGTTGTCATCAATATCTAATTTGATTCTTTTCAACATTCTAACCTTGATTATTGTATCTGGCTCAAATCGACTTTCAACTCTCTTTTCTATAGTTCTCTTTTCTACAGTGAAAGGTGGAATGTCTATTGTCTTCCTTCAACCAACATAACCTTAAAATACCAAATCCAATAATTTATATCTCAAGATAGGTTCACTATGGGTAATAGCTGGACTCAAACTTTTACATTTCATAGTAGGTTCTATATGGAAGGAAGAAGGTACATCTAAAGGGATGGACAAATTCTTATATTATTTAGTATGGGTAGTCTCTATTTCAAGTTTTGTGGCTTGATTTGTAGTTAAAGGATCAACAAATGGTTTAATTATTTTAGCATTAGGAGGTTGAGGTGGCAAGTGTTGAGGTTCAGGATCCAAATGGTTAGATGAACTAATTTAACAAGGTGTTTAGGCTCTAAATGTATGGTTAAACAAACCTTTGTTACCTCTATATCATCTATATACTTTGTTTACTAGATTATAAAAAAAAATACTTAGAATATCCCAAAACTTAGGGTCAAAATCATCAAAATGTATGGATATTCTTGTTCCCCTATATAATCTAAGGACCAATTTTATTGCACAAAAACCACCCCTAGAGAAATCTCTATTGGGATTGGGATGGTTAGTATCACTATTGGAACTCTATCTCCATCCCCTATTATCATTACTTCTTACTCAACCAGGTTGATCCCACCCTGACACTATGATCAATTTAAAATCTAACAATCAAATTTAAGATTTAGGATACAATAAATATTTAAAGGAAACAAAACTAAAAACATATATTAATAAAATAAATTGAACCATATCAAAAACTAAAAACCATCTATCTATATCAAAATTTATATTGAATCCTCAGTTATTATAACAATTTCATAATTTGATTTTAAAAAACTTCAAAATGCAATCAAGAATCTAAAAAAAATAACTCACTATTCTTTGATAATGACTATTTTTTATACTAATACAATCCAACTAGCCTAATCACCTTCAATATTTTCTAAAACCAAGCCATTCCAAATGATAAGTATCAAGGAATTCTAACTTCTATGTCCATTTTCATAATAAATCCTAAGACTTCAAAATTGAGATTTAATTTTAAATAAAAATCTCATTTTAGTTGAGTCATTAAAATATCCTTTGCATATATTCAAGATTATCCATATACATCTATAAATATTTATATTTCTTGTAAAATGGCTGATTGATTCCATTCAAATTTCCATGTAATGATTCCAAGTTCCAAAACTGTTCCAAAAATTATTTATACTAAAACTAAAAACTTAGATTTTTTTGAGATGATATCCGTATTCTTATTCTACCATAAATAACCATACTGAAACCAATTCTTTAAGTTTCAAATTTTGATACTTCTAAAATATAATGCAAACATCATTAACTTTCAATGTACATGTAAACTATCATACCACAATATGTCAAAAATACTGATACACATTATTTTATTAATGTAAATCCTCTTATTAGATTCAACCATTATAAATAAAACATATGAATATATCTATTTTATAAATATTTTGATATGCTTGCATAAAAATATCCAACTGAGTTTATTTGGAACTCTCCTATAAATCAACATATAAAAGTTTTGGAATGAATAAAATTTGTTTCACAAAAACCAAAGCATGCATCATTACTCAAATTTTTTGAAATTACTCTAAAATGAGTATGATTCACTAATTAGATTTTAAGGTTCAAATAACTCTTCACACAAATTTTTTCAAATATATCATTCTAATTGTCTTGAACGAAACCCCTAAATATATAATTATACAACACAACATTAGAAAGTGAAATAAAATACATTAAAAAGGAACATATCTTCTATTTCACATACTGGGGTTTAAAAAAAAATTAAATCTTTTGACATATTTTAGTATCATACACATAAACCCTAACTAGTTAATAACAACTATTCATGCTAAAAGAATACTATTAACCCATGAAATGAGAACCTCAAAAATTAATAGCTGAGCTATCTCCAAATATTTAAATAACTATCAAATCTAATGATTCATGGAGACTAAGAGAACCCATTAACTTGTCCCCAACTTAATTGTTATCTCCTTTAATAAGATGGGAAAGACACACATGCACCACTATCACACTTTCCAATAGTCTAAAAATAATTTGAGAGTCATACATCTTCTTCAAAAAAATTATATATTCTTCAAGACCCACAAAAAAGCAAGGTAGAAGTTCATTTTGCATGTTGAACACTTGTTTTGCAATAATATCCATGTATAGGGAAAAATCATCCAATAATGCATCACTTATATGACATGAAGCACCTTTGAACATTTCCAGTATACCTAAATAACTTGTGTATACTTTCAAATCCAAAAACATATAAAACTAAATACTGATTACCATAATACTTATGCAACAAAAGGTCTCCAACAATGAAAACCATTTGTTCATCTAGAATATCAATGTTTAGTAAAATGTTGAAAATATATCATAGAAATAACTAAGCTATAATGTTATTCTTACTATAGAGATGGAATATCTATTTCATGTATGTAAACCATCAATTAAATCCCTATATATTTTAAATTTATGTGCAACTTATCAATATATTCTCAAAAACCCTTCAAAAATAATAACCATATCTTCTCGAATAATTTGCATTCAAATGAACTCACACACTTTCCACATTACCATTCAAGAAATAATGATAACTTCCAATCATACTCATGTATATTCCAAATAGAAATATTTATTCACTATAAATCACAAGATTTCATAAGCATCAATGATATTTTCAAAAGAATATAATCAAATCTTGTTCAATCATAACTAGTATCATTTCCTACAATTTTTCTTATTGAAAACCACCAAAATTATCCACAAGCTCAATGAACCAGAGCTCCACTTTTGCCAAAGTATTGAAAATAATGAATAAAAAGCCAATAAATTCCTAAGTTATATCCATCAAATCATCTCTACAACAAATTTCATTTCATGTTCAAACCTCATTGGTTCACAGTAAACCAGAAGTACCATAGTAATTTTGCCAAGACATTTGTAACCACAAATCAAATTTATAGATAACTATTTCTTCATACTAAATATCCACTAATTTTATCTATTTGAGGTGATATCACTTCACATTAACTCCTTATACCACCAAATCTCTAGGATGATCTCAAAACATTAGAGATATGTTCCTTATTAAATGTTAATTCCAACTAACCTTACCATGATGGATTACATTTGAAAACCAATCACTAGCTCAACTATGTCAATAAACATGTTTTGGGCTTCCTTCAAAATCAATCATGGGGCCTTAAGACTTTTTGAACTACACAAACTTCACAATGGACCTTGTATATTCACAATTGTCTAAACTTGACACCTTAATATAAAGGGTCTAACCATGTTATAAGTCTTTGAATTGATTTCAAATATTTAAGACAAGTAAAACTAAGCCATGAGAGTATACATATTATCATAATCTCATCAATGTCTTATAACATTGAAAGTTATTCCAAAATCTTGAATCAACTAATTCACCTATTTGATATATGAACCTTTATGCTCAATGAGATAAAAAGAATGGTATACATGCCTTGAGGGTTATGTTCATCAAATTTGAATACTTATTCAAATCTTGAAACAACCAAAACATAGAATGCTGATTAGGTAACGATGATCTTCAACCATGTACCTTGGAAATCAAGTTGCAAAACAAAGGAATAAGACTACAATATATACAAACTATAATGATAACATCATTAAATCATATTCAGCACACTAATACTTCAAATGTCCATTATATCACAATAGCAAACAAGGATGAACCATAAACTTATGTATTCTAAAAATAGTATTTTTTAAATAAATTGCCTTTTTTAAAATGAAGTCTTTTCCAAATTAAATACTCATCAATATCACCATAATCTATTATGATCCATTAATCAAATCATATCATCTATTAAAATCCAAGAATCATTATCAATCTATCTATATTGAAAGTACATTTCCACTAAAACTACCTCAAAATTCAATCAAACTAAACATCAAAACAATTGAGCACATTCATAACTATATATGCATAATTTATTCATTATTACACCATGATTTTTGAAACCACTTAGAACATAAATATGAATTCATTAACTAATCATTATCATTTCATAGTAAAAAAATGCATATAAAAATACTCTTAATCAACAGGGGCCCCAACATAGTTTTATATTTTATGACAAGGTCATCTTTATGGAAACAAGTATTAAAATTTTGAAAAATTTAAGGGGGTGTAGAAAATAGGAATAACACTAGCAAACTTTCTAGTGAACTTTGTGTAGTAAAGTTGAGTAGAAACAAATTACATACGATATGCAACAAAATTCTCTTGAGAGTGTGATCTAGGAAAATTATTTCTCAAGTAGCTAAGTTCAAACCTCTTAAACAACAAGGAATTTTTGGATGGATGCGCAATATAATAAAAATACCTTAAACACAAAATATAAAAATGAAGTCATACTCTAAGAAGCAAATACAACTCATCCATATTGTTAATTTATTATAAAAAATAAATTTTTAAGAGGAACTTATGAAAATTAAAGATAATTAAAACAACTTCACATCTTCCTTGTATTCTTTCTTCACAATGTGATATTATTCATCCACAACTTTTCATTGATCATTTTAAAACAAAGTAAAATAAAAAAACGTAGAAAAATTAATTAAAAGGGAAAAAAATGACAAATAAAAGGAGTATAAAACAAAATAAACTAAAAGAAATCAGAAAATAAAGCAAAAAAACAAGCCTAAAGATAACTAATCATGAAATGGTTTCAAATGATGGTCATTAGCTAAGTAATGCAAGCAATTTCTTTCAAGATCTTACAAATGAAAAGAATTGTTTCTAAAATCTATGGAAATTATATAAGGTCCAAGCCATAATGAAGTAAATTTATGATGTTTCTCAGGATCCTCATGGGCTTTACCCCAATATAAGATTAAATCACCATGATTAATTTTTTTATTAAAAACCTTTTTATTGAAAAACATTTTTAATTTTTGTTTAGATCTTTCTAGTTTATACAATATTTTTACTTTGTATTCATCAAGAGCTAATAAATCATGCAATATTTATTTAATTAAAATGGTGTCTTTAAATACATATTGTAAAGCAGTCTGAGATGAAAAAATATAAAGTTCTATTATCAAAGTAGCTTCAAACTCATAAACTAACATAAAAGGTGAATAAGTAGTTGCTAATTTAAAAATAGTTCTATCAAACCATAAATCTTAAATTGTTTTGAGATGACAATTATTTTTATTATCACAAACTAGCTTCTTCATAATAGAAATCAAATTTTTATTTGTGGACTCGGCTTGTCCATTTCCTTAGGGATAATACTTATATGAATGACTAGAAATGATAATGTATTTTCCTAAGAATTATAAGAATTCATTTGAAATGGACCGAGGTCCATTATTTAAAATAATCTCATATGGAACTCTTAATCTAGAGAAAATTTGGTTTTATAGAAAAGAAACTACTATACATGTTACTGAACTTTTAAGTGTTTTGGCTTCAGGCTACTTGATGAAATAATAAATAGCTATCAAAATATATCTGTGACCTGATGATGAAGGTGGGTGAATATTTGAAATAAATTCAATGCGTCATTTGGTAATTTTTTTTCAATAATAACTGGATTTAAAGGCATTACAGGTAGTTTATCTCTTCCAACAAATAATTGTCAAGATATACAAGAACGAGCCAACTTATAAGAGTCTTGAAACAAAGTAGGTCAATAATAACCTACTCTCATGATCTTATAAGTAATTATTTTTCATTAATGACATCCCCTAATAGTTTTTTAAGTTTTATTATGTGTAATACATCTCAATAAAACTCCATATTTATTATGATAAAACATAAAATAATTTAATAACCAAAAATTAATGCTTTTAGTCTTAACAAACATCTTTGCCTTTTATCTGAATTATTAGAACAAGACTAATTTTAAAAATAATAAACTAAATCATGATACCAATCATCTTCAACTAATAAACATTCCCATTAATTCATTTCAAGACCAAACTTGAAAATTTTAGAAAATTAAGAAACCTTCATGGTCTTTAAGTGAGGTTTTGCATTTATGTTTTCATCACCTAATAAAACTAAGACATTAATATCCAAGGTAACATTTTGGCTAAGTGTTTGGATAATTCATTAACTTTAATAGTTTTAGAAGTTTCAAATTCAATATCAAACTCTTGAATGCATAAAATCCACTTAGCAAGCCTTCACTAAATGGTTGGCTATTTTAAAAGATAAGATAGAATAGGTACATTAGATCACATAAAAACATTATTTCCCATCAGTAGATAATGAAACATAATCAAAGATTAAATTAATGAGAAAAAGAATTTCTCAATAAGAGGGTACCTAATTTTTGTATCTTTTAAAATTTAGATCATCTAATCGATTGATTTTTCTTCATTATTTTCAAAGTCTTGAGTTATTATATCTCTTATAGCCTTTTTAGTATCGTTAACATAAAGAATAGATGATTTATTCAAATCAGGTTTAGAAAGAAAAAGAGCACTTGTAATATCATTTTTGATAGAATTAAAAAATCTAATTCATGAACTTCATCCTGAATATATTTTCTATCTTTCTTAAGCAACAATTGTAATGGATTAGATTTGTCAGTAAAATTAGAAATAATTTTTCTAAAAAAATTTATCTTACCAAAGAAATACCTCAACCTTGATTGATATTTTGGAGGAGGTAGTTATTTAATTTCTTTAACACATTTGAGATCAATTGAAATACCTTATATATAAACTATGTGTCCCAATAATTTACCTTTAGTCACATCATAAACTGACCTTTTTAGATTCTAAAAAATGCCAAATTTTCTACATCTTGTGAATTCTTCACGAAGATGATCTTTTTTTTTTCTTATAATGAAAGGTGAGATCATCTAAATAAAATTGAATAACTATGCCTATTAAATAATCAATAAAAACATGTATGGCTCTTTGGAGGGTAGCTCCTACATTCATCAAACTGAAAGACATTCTATTATAAGTGAAAGCACTTATACATGTGGTGAAAGTAGTTTTATGTCTATAATAAAGATTAATAAAAAATTTATTATGACTTGAAAATCCATCTAATAAAGACATCATTTTAGATCTTATAACCTACTACAAAATCTAATCTATTCTTGGTAGAGAAAAATTATCTTTTACACTAGCTTTATTTAAATCTCTAAAATCAACACAGAATATAATGTTACCATTTTTATTTCAAACCCAAACTAGATTAACTACTCATTTTGAATATGTTATAGTAAAAATGACACTGGAATCAATCATCTTATCTAGCTCTTTGTTAATGATGTCATGTAACAAATGGTCGATCTTCATATTTATTGCCTAATAGGTTTGAAACTAGGCTTAATAGTAATGTCATGTTTAATAATATGAGTATCATAAACCTTAAAGTCTCTATATGAATAGGAAAAAACATCAATAAACTCTTTAAACAATTTAATAAATTTAACCTTTTCATTTTTAGTCACTTGAATTCCTAAATAAACATAATTAGGATCTTCTTCAGTGCAAAAAGTTACGGGATTGGTCTCACATATGATTCTCCTTAATGGCTATTATTTTCTAGAGATTTTAGGCTAGTCATTAGACATGAACATAGATTCTAGACTCACCAAACTAACAGGTAATTCTTTAGTACTTTAATGAAAATAATCCCCATAATTTAGTACATAGTCAACAAGATCAAAGTAATTGATTTTAAGAAGTGAATCTATATGATCATCACAACTAAACATAGGCCAAATATCATTTAAATCAAGATTTTTAAGATTAAACACTTCAACAAAAGGAAAGTCTATAGTAGGTTCAATCTCACTTAGATTTGGATTAGAAGCATAAACATCAAGCTTATCATCTCTTACATTAAATTATCTAAGAATATGTGTGATATTAATAGATTAAAAATGCTCAAGTAATGACCAAATTCTCTTAGGAACTTGTTTGACTACTAACTCTAAATCTCTAAAACTTCCAAATGTTTAATATTCAGCTCTATGGCCTTTTCTAATCCTAAACATAATGCTTCTAATACTAATAAAAGAAGGATGTACTCAGAATGAGGGTCAAATTTTTGAGCATAAATATGTTCATAATTAGTTTCCTCTTGCAAAGATCAACTCTATGATTTTTCACTGATTCATTAATCTTATCAAGCTATCCCAGAAGATTAGCTACTGACAGAAAAGAAAATTCAATTTTAATTATTGACAAATCATCAATTATATTATAAGGTTTAGAATCACTTTGACTAGATTTTTTAGATTTATAATTTTTATGTTAGTTGTTATTATATCTAGATGCAAAAGGATTATTTTTTACAACATTATCATTAGAATTATTAGAATTATTTTAAGCTAATTTTCCTTTATCTATTTTTTCTTTATCATCTAGAGAAATTCTATCATTTGTTATTTTATTATTTTTAGGGGAATTATAATCTTTATTTCTATTATTGATAACATAAATATTCTCATTTATCAAGAGATCATCAAGAGTGTTTATTTTATATGCTAGATATTCAGTTATTTCATCTTTTCCATGAAAAAACTTCTTAAATTTAAGAACTGTTAGACATGTTTCTTGATTATGATCTAATTCATTAAAAAAAAGTAATATAATCATTTTTATCTTTTTAACTATTCTTATTTGAGGAATAAGGTTTATTATTAAGATTTATTTTAATAGGGACCAACTCATTACCTACACTTTGTATAGCCTTTAATATTTATAAATTATTTGAATTTAAGATTGTAGAAGACCTATATTTAAAACAAATTAATTTAAAATTATTTTCATATTCAATACAAAAACATAAAGTGTCACTGTATTCTATAATTTATTTATCTTATAAATCCCTTTTATACTTTAAAGGTAAAACAATGCAAAAGTAAAGTCTAGATAACTTTTTAGAAGGCCTAAGATCACAAGGGATATTTTAACATAGTTTAGTGAACCTAGAAATGAAATGATAAATTTTCTTAGATAGATCAATAGAAAAATTCACAAGATTATTGACAAGATCAAAATATTCTTTAGATTTCCCAAAGGATAACTCTAGCCAATATTCAACATCTCTCTAAGTGTCAATAACCTTAGCAGGTAGGCTAAGAAATGCATGATAAGCTTTTCCTTCCAATGTTTAGAAAAAAATCTTAAGCAATTTTTTTTCATTAGTTATTCCAAGAATAACACAAAATAATCCAAAATCTTCTAAGTGATCATCCCAAGATTCTCCATCAGCACCAAAAAACTTTGGTATATTCAATACCTTAAGAGAAGGTAACTTACCAAGATGGTTTCCAACATTAATTGGATTAGCATAAATCTATGGTCATATAACTATTTGATTTTCTTCTTGAGTTTTTAATTCATCTTCACCTTTAGTGAGATCAACTCAATCTCTATAATTTTATAACCTATGAACCAGATCTTTTAGTCTCCACTCTATTACTATTTGTTCTCCCACTAGTTGATTTCCCATTGAAATATTCAAAATTTTCTACTTGAATAGAGTGATTATCTTAAACTTGATGTTCTTGATCTAAGTGTAAATTTATAATAACAATTCTAATAGGTGAAACAAAATCATCAAATGGAAAAAAATTGGAAAGAAAATGAGTTCTAGGTCTCGAATTAGTAGCTAAAACTCTTATTCAATCTTCCTAAATTATTCTATTTTAATTCATAATATCATATTGATTCTCACATATAATATTTGAATACCAATCAACTTCAAAATTTGCAATCTCTTTTTCTTGATTTATGACTTCAATAACCTATTGAAGATTTTAGGATGATTAGACCATACATTACATGTTAAATTGAAAGCAACATCAACTTGATCATATTCTATATCTATTATAGGTTGAATGATAGGAGGTTGTTGACCTCGAAGTACCATGAGAAAGAAGAAAACAAAACTAAAAATAAACAAAATTTTTGAATGATTTCTCCAATAGAGTTGCCAAATTTATTGATGATGGAAAATATACCATCAATGAATCAACCCTTTCACCTATCACTAAGGTCAAGTTGGAATCATACCAGTCTAATTGTACGTTTCTAAAGGTTCACTTATGATCTTAAAGATGTGAGGCTTTTTTTATAAATTCTAGGAAATAATCAATAAGTTATCAAATATAACTTATTCCATTATATCAATCAGAAGTCCATTTTGTCAAATCATGAATCAGTTAAGATACGAATCTATAATCTATTCTATATGACTAAGAAAATCTATGAATTAGATTGTCCCTTGGAGAATACAAATATAATTTAGTAAGCATTCATATATTCAATAATATCATATTTCTTGTTGTAATGATCTTCAAGTTAACTCTAAAAGATAACTAGAAAGAGGAAAGAAAAGATATTCAAACATGTAAATAAGAGAGACAATAAATAACTAAAAAAAAACTACACTAATAAATAAAAAAAACTAAAGAAACGCATACAAATAATCTCTAAGAAAATAAAAACAAACTTATAAATTACTAAAGTCTAAGTAATATAATATGATCAAAGACAAGCTCAGAACAAGATAAAAAATAAAATTGTAAGATTAAATAAAGAAACTAAAACTAGAACAAAAATAAATCTAATAAACTAAAGAACAACTATCAAAACTAAAATTAAACTAAACAAAAAGACTATTAATCTAAAGACTTAAACAGATCTAGAAATCTATTAAACTTAAGTGTAAAAATAAATAAAAGAAACTAAAGAAGAACTAAGTTATGAAATAACTACCAAACGACTAACCTAAAGAAAACAAAAAAGATTATTAACTAGAAAACTTAAAAAAATAGAAAATAAAAATTTAAGACTAAACATTAAAGAACTATAACTCTAGAATATATCTTAGGAGAGGATTGATTAAAGAAAGATATATAGTAATGAAAAAAAGGAAAGTACAAGGAAGAGTCTAAGGAACTAATAAACAACTAAAAAAAATTGAAACTAAACTAGAAAACCAAAAGGTAAGAAGATAACTAGAAACATAAATAAAATCATATTTAAAGAAAATGAAAGATTGAGTTATACTAAAATTAGAGTCAAATAGATTATAGCAAAGCATGTGAGTATAAAAGGAGAGTCATCTTAGATTAAAAAGATAAATTTATTGAGAAAACCAACATTCTTCCTTTACAAAACTTAAATGACAACTTTACAATCAAAATAGATCAATGAAGTGTCACAAAATAGCAAAATAATCATCATTATTAAGGTTGAATAATTAGAATCCGTGCATACGACTAAAAAATGCAATCATCAAAAGATGTTAAGGTTAGAAATATTTAGATAATCAGTATTACATGATAAATAAATTTGGATATATGTGTGTTGCATAAGCAATTATTCGACCATCAGATAAGGTACCATTGGGTCTATCTGTAAAAGTTGTACTATCTTAAAGAAGTTACATAGAAGGAAGAGAGATGAAAGATTGACTTCAAAAAATGTCTAAGTCCTCAATACTATTATTGTTCTTCTCTCTTCAAATGAGTCCTTGATCTCTTCTTATACCTTCAAACTTAGTTTCAAATAAATTATAGCTAAATTTAATTATTTATTAGTTTATGTTAACTAATTTAATTTTAAAAAATTAATTAATTATAATAATTTATAGTTAAGGATAGGTTTATTTAAGCCTTTAAAAGTCTTAATTGATCAATTTTATTGAATATAGACTAGGGCTACTAATATTAATAGGTGGGAAACATTTTTATTAGTAATATAATAGAATGTTTATTTTAATCCTAAAATAAATAACTCAAAAATAAATAAATACTATTTATATTAATCCATAATGTGTATCCACTAACTTCAACATATATATTTATACCATAACTCCAAAACTATTGCATTTTCTAAAATTCATCAAAATATATCAAAGTCTTAAAACTAAAGTATCAAAATTAAATATCAAGTTCTATTATGAAGAAGTTTAGCAATAAAACAAAGTTTATCCCTTAGATGACCAATAATAATATAAATCAGACAACACCTCAATTACATATTTGTCTTGGTCATGAAGATAAACATTATACTCCATCTCTATTGTAGGAAACAATACTAGTCTTCTTCTTGAATTAGTTGTGCTATCTCCAATCTCCAATTTGATTTTTTTCAACATCCTGATCTCTAATGTTGTATCTGGCTTAGATTGACTTTTATTTCTCTTTTTTGTAGTTTTCATTATTTGAGTGGAAGGTGGAATGTCTATTATCTTCCTTCTACCAACCTAACCTTAGACTCACAAATTCAATATTTTATATCTCAAGATAGGCTCACTATGGACAACATCTAGACTCAATAATTTACATTTTCTAGTATGCTCTACATGGGAGGGAGAAGGTACATCTAAAGGGATGGCCAAATTATTATAGTTTTTAGCATGTGCAGTCTCTATTTCAAGTTATGTGGTTTGATTTATAGGCAGAGGATAAATAACTAGTTTAATCATTTCAATATTAGGAGGTTGAAGTGGTAAGTGTTGAGGGTCATGATCCAAACAATGAGATGAACTATTTTGAGAAAGTGTTCAAGCTCCAAACATATAGCCAAATAAACCTTTGTTACCTCTATATCATCTATATACTTTATTTATTGGATTAGTAGGAAAATTACTTAGAATGTCCCAAAACTCAAGATCAAAAGCATAAAAGTGTATGGACATTCTTATTTCCCCATAAAATCCAGGGCCAAAGTTTTTTACATAGAAACCACACCTAGGGAAACCTCTCTTGGGATTGGGTTGGTTAGTATCACTATTATAACTCTATCCCCATCCCCTATTATGATCACTTCTTGCTGAACCAGGTTGATCCCACCCTGACATTATGATAAATCTAAAATATAACAATCAAATTTAAGATTTTAGAAACAACAAATTTCCAAAGAAAAAAATTGGAAACACATCACAACAAACTAAAATTAAACCATATAAAAGGATAAAAACCATCTATCTGTATCAAAATTATCATTAAATCCTTAGCTATTATCACAATTTCATAATTTCATTTTATAAAACTTCTAAATGAAACCATGAATATGTCAAAAATAACTCACTATTCTTTGATAATGAGTATGTTTTATACTAACATGATCTAACTGGCCTGATCACCTTCAAAAAAATTTAAAACTAAGCCAGTCCAAATGAGAAGTATCAACGAATTCTAACTTCTATGTCCATTTTTAGAATAAAACCTAAGACTTCAAACTTGAGATTTAATTTTAAATAAAAATCTCATTTCCGCTGATTCCTTAAAATCACCTATGCATCTATTCAAGATTATCCATATATATTTATAAATATTTATATCATCTCCAAAATGGCTAGTTGATTCCATTTAAATTTCCACATAATGATTCTAATTTCCAAAATTGTCAACCCAAAAATCATTTATACTAAAAATAAAAACTTATATTTTTATGAGACCATATACATATTTTTATTCTACTATAAATAACCATACTGAAACCAATTCTTGAAGTTATAAATTTTGATACTTCTAAAATATATAGGGAAACACCATTAAATATCAATGTACATGTAAACTATCGTACCACCATATGTCAAAAATACTGATACAAATTATTTTATGTATGTAAATCCTCTTATGGGATTCAACCATTATAAATAGACTATATGAATATATATATTTTATAAGTATTTTGATATGCTTCCATAAAATATCCAATTGAGATTATTTGTAACTCTCCTATAAATCAACATATTAAAGTTTTCAAATAAAAAAAACTTCCTTGATAAAAACCCAACCATGCATCATTACTCTTCAAAATTTTCAAAATTGCTCTAAAATGAGAAAGATTTATTAATTTAATTTTAAGGTTTAGAAAACTCTTTACACAAATGCTTTCAAATAAATCATTCTAATTATCCCATGTGAATCCCCTAAATATATAATTAAACAACATAGCCTCAAAAAGTGATATAAAATCCATTGAAAAAGAACCTATCTTATATTTTTTAGATTAGGGTTTAAAACAAAATTTAAATCTTTTGACTTATTTTAAGTATCATGCATAGAAACCCTAACAAGTTAATAACAACCATTCATGATGAAATAATACTACCAACCCACAAAATGTGAACCTAAAAAATTAATAGCTGAACCATCTCCAAAGATTGAAAGAACAATCAAATCTACAGATTCATGGAGAATAAGTGAACCCATTAATTTATTCTCAACTTAATTATGACCTCATTGAACAAGATAGAAAGGACACACATGCACCACTATCACACTATCCAATAGTCTAAAAACAATCTGAGAGCCATACATCTTGTTTTAAAATAATTATATATTCTTCAAAACCCAAAAAAATAACATAAGATAAAGTTCACTTTGCATTTTGAACACTTTATTCTTAATACTATCCATGCATAGGGGAAAACCATCAAATCATGCATTACTAATTTGACATGTAACACCTTTCAATAATTCCAGTATACATAAACAACTTGTCTATACATTGAAATCCTGAGACATATTAAACTAGAGACTGATTACCATCATACTCATGCAAAAAAGTGTTTCCAAGATTGAAAATCATCTATTCCTCTAAAATATGAACGTCCATGAAAATGTTGAAAATATTTCATAGAAATAACTGATCTATAGTGTTATTCTTACTAAACAAATGAAATATCAATTTCATGCATATAAACCATCAACTAAATCCTTGCATCTTTTAAATTTATGCATAGCCTATCAATATATTATCAAAAACACTTACAAAATAATAACCATATCTTCTCAAATAATTTGCATTCAAATGAACTCACAAACTTTCCACATTATCTTTCATATCCCATCATAAAAAACCATTCAATAAATACTAAGAACTTCCAATCATACTCATGCAGATTCAAAATAAAACATTTTTTTCACTATAAATCACAAGCTTTCATAAGTAGCCATGATATGTTCAAAATAATATGATCAAAACTTGTTTGATCATACCTAGTATTATTTATTGCAATTTTCCTAACTTAAAACCTCTAAAATTCTCCATGAACTTAATGAACTAGAACTCTACTTCTATGAGAGCTTGAAAATAATGAACCAAAAACCAAGAAATTCACAAGTTATATCTACCAACTCTTCTTTATAACTAACCACATGTCATGTTCGAACCTCATTGGTTCACATTAAACTTAAAATACTTTATTAATTATACTAAGTCATTTGTCATGATAAATTAAATTTAGAGATAACTATTTATTCATACTAAACATCCACTAATTTTTGCTATTCAAGGTGAGATCACTTCGTATTAACTCCATATACCACCAAATCTCTAGGATGATCTCAAAACATCAGAGATATGTTCCTTATTAAATGTTAATAACAACTAACCTTGCCAAGATGGATTACATTTTCCAACCAATAACCAATTCAACAAAGTCAATTAACATGTTTTAGGCTTGCTTCTTAATTAATCCAAGGGGCCTGAAGACTTACTGAACTATATAAACTTCATGTTGGAACTTCTATAGCCATAATTGTCTACTCCTTACACCATAATATGAATGGTATACAATTTTTATAAGTCTTTGAATTTATTTCAAATATATAAGACAAGTAAAACTAAGCCATGAGAGTATACAAATTATCATAATATCATGAACACCCTATAACATTAAAAATTATTCCATGAGTAAAACTTGAATCAAATAATTCACCTATTTGATATATGAGCCTTTACGCTCAGTTGTTATCACTCAAGAGTGCACCCTACTTGAAGATGTGTAAAACACGCCCTCCCTTCAGCTGATATAATTGGAACTTTTTAGAGTGTGGGTGAATCTATGTTGAGAAGAACCTTCAAATAGGGCTAGTTCCCTTAAGATTTATCTATTAAGTCTGAATTCTATGATTTCAAATTTTAGGTGAAAATGGGAAGGAGAAAATGAAAGGAAATCCTAATTATAAGGGTGATGCACCTAAATTGTTCATATTATCTAAAGTTACTAAAATTAATTCACACATATAAGCAATAAAAAATCTCTTTTTTTGTCCTTAAGCATAAATATTTTAGATGAATAGTTGAAAACCTCTTCAAATGATATGTAAAATGTGAGATAGAGAGAGATAGGTGAGGAAGGGACCTACTAAAAAGAGATAAATCTCACTTACATGCTGATGCATAATAAAAAACACACTATTCTTCTATCAAAACCCAGATACAAAATAAAATATTCTTTATTGATATATGGTCTAGCTTACAATTTCTCTCTTCAAAATTAAGGAATTTTTTAATAATGGCTTAATTGATCCAATATATATGTTTCAAAACCTAATTATAGGAAATGTGGAGTTCCCTAGAGATAAGGATTAGTCTTAGTTGATTAACTCAAGATCTAAATCCATTTACAATATTTAAAATATTCAATAAAAGCTTCTCCCTTTTAAAAAATTGCATGCCTCTCAAAACTTGGTATAATAATATGGTGGGCCCATTTGAAAATATAATATTTAAAATAAACATACACTCTCCAAAAATCACCAAACATACATGAATCCAAGGTTGGCATGGAAGTAAGGAAGTAGGCCCATGTGATAATTAAAATATCCTTTATATGGAATTATATGACAATATTTATGTGAATAACTTTATTTTTAACAAGTTATAAATCTTCACTTGATGTGCATGGAAACCAATAGTGCATGTGGTAAGCTTTGACAAATAGTCAATTGGAGTTCAAGACTAGTCAACTCTAAATAACCTTCTCTTGCATGAAAATAAATATTGAGGAATGAAAAGTGCATGAATTTTCATGATAATATAATATATATCTTATATAAACTCCATTGGAAATATTTGAATAGTCATACAATGCCAAACTCCACTTAGCCTTTTGAACAATTAGGCCAACTAGATTAGTTAAGCCAAATATGTCCATTTTACAAACTTGGACACCATAAAACCTAAAAAATAAGCCATGAAACTTGTAAAAATAACAAATTACACCTTAAAAACAATTATTCATCAACAAAATTATGATTTTGATGATAAAAACTTTGCCAATTAGTCAACAAGCTTGACTAGGCCAATTTTGTTTAAAATTCCAGCAGACTAGCCATTTTGCTTGAGCTGGTAAGGAAACTCTTAGGAATATTTCTGACCAAATAAATATTTTGAGATGAATAAAAATTTCAAATATTTGAGCTCCAATTATTATATTCTATTAATTTCCTTGTACTTCATTTTACATGCCTTTTTTCACAAATAACATAATTTATGACATCACCTGTACAGATCCATCCATTAAATTTACATTTATGGAATCCTATCATATTTTAATTGATGTTTTAAAATATTTTAGTTTGACCCATGGTTATTTTATTCCAATAAAATACAAATTTCTCAAAATTGGTTTTTAAGGTGCTTAGGAAGGTTCTGAAGCTAGAAATACAAACTAATGATTCATGAGGTATATAAATCCAAATCATAAAAAAATTACATTGATTTTAAATATATTTACTCTTCCGACATCCTTTAAAATATTGGGCTCCCATGCAAAATATATGAAAAATTACCATGTGAATGAAAATTTCCTATGGGGAATTGACTGCATTCTAGGCTGCCTACACTCTTAGTGACTGTTCATAAAGCATAGACAATAAACTTGTATAAAATTTTAATTAATTATAATTAAATATTGGTCTTAAAATCATATTAATATCATTCAAATCAACTCCACACATGGTGAATAAAATGATCTCTTAATAGGTGGCTTGGAAAGGTGCCTAGAACTGTAAAAAGTGAATAGCTTCACTAAAATTAAAATAGATATTTAAAAGATTCAAAAATATTTAAAATGTCATTATATTAAATTTACCATTCTATAAAAATAATATAAAATTTGTTTTCCATAAAAAACACAAAAATGCTTTTTTGGCTTAAGTGTATATTTGCCTGCAAAACACTGTGTGAGCATAGTTTGCATTAAATTTGGCTTTTTTACAGTCTATATAGGTCTTATTATGATTTCAAAACATCATAAAATGCTTATAAATCATTTAATTTTCACTATAAGATTTTGAGGCACTCTAATATGAAACATGCTCCAATGGTGACCTCAAACAAATAAGCTGAGGTCTGAGACAAAATAACAAATATGTTCACTTTTCCAATGGCTATTAAATTTGTTAAAATGATTTTAAAACAAATTATGAACTTTTGCATATAATTTTAGGTCCTAACTCCACCTATAACTCCCAAAATCCTCAAATTTCTCCAAAATTTGACATCTGTGCATGGACTGTTTGCATTTTTGATTGATATTTCATGTTTTAGAAGTGTTTTCATGATTTTTGAATTATATAAATATCAAAATCATCTTCATTAATTTTAATATTCCTTTTATTATTTTATAAAAGTCCTTTATCCCTATTTTTAGGCATGATAAGACCTCTAAACAAGGCAATTAGGCTTGAAAAAGACTATGTTTTCATATTTAGAGATGAATAGTGATCAAGATTGAGAATATTAGTGGAAAATTTCATCCTTAAGAGATGTTTTTAGACTTTTTAAAGAAAAATATCTCTCCACACATTTTTTCATAGCAATTTGACTCATTTATACAAGGTTTTAGGCCTTGAACTATGCATTAATCCGTACATGTCTTATAAGTGCAATCCTCATTAAAGTGTATGATTTGAATTTTCATTGAATTCCATAAGACATTCATTAGAAACCCCTTGGCTTATACTTGTTTCAAATGGTTGAGTTTGCATTTCCACATTTGACTATATATGAAGCTTGAGTGGCACTTACCCTTAATACTTCTCGTGACAATGATTAGCCCAATGCTATGATGATCATAAATTTTGCTCTAGACTATATCCTCCTTCATCCATAAAAATTTTATAAATGGTTTTATTCTAGTGTAGTTCTAGTTTTTCAAAAGAGACCTGTAGGTTGTCACTTTGTATGGATGTAGACCTAGTTTGAGTAGTCTTTCATTAGCCCTTACCAAGGCTCCACATATTGGTATCCCCTTACTTTAAGGAGTCCATCTCAAAACAAAACCACTTTTAATAGGATAGAAACCCTTAAAACATCAAACACCTTAATTGTGGATACAGATTGTCTTATAGGTGCACTTAGTAGTGTACAGACTGTATGCTCTATATAGGCTGTAAGAGTCCATCATAGTGGTTGTAGGTGATGCTTATAGGTTCCTATACTCTTTCTCATGCTTGACCATTAGGCTCATTGCTCCTAAAACTCATTATTAAGTTTGTTTAGTCCATGATCTTAGTAATTTTTGTAATGTGTCACTTGTATAGATGAGCCTCTAGGGTTTCATTTAGTCTTTCATTGGCCCTTCTCAAGGCCTTACATGTCTCATGACCTTCATTATCATTAGGGGTTTTATAAACATCCCCTTGAGTATACTACCATTAAGGACTCATGCCTAAACCAATTGGAAATAATTCACTTGTTGAAGCCTTGCACCTTGCCTTAGCTATAGGTTACTCTTGTGTCTTATTTTAGCTTGAATGTTCTTGATTTAATTCACTTTGAAAATTTTAAATCTTCTAAAGAATTAAAAATTCTTAGTCATAGTGCAAAGCACCAATCTCCATCTCATAACATATAGAATCTTCAATTCAGCTACAGGTGTAATGTATGGATATAAGTTAGCTTTCTACCTATTAAGCCTTTCATTAATTTGAATGAGTCCCTTTCTCTCATATTCACTTCATGAATCTATTCTTCCCAATATCACTACCTCCTTACCAATCAAAACTAGCCTCCTAGATAGGTCCAAGACCATTCCTATTTCCATTAGGCCTCCTTATAGGGTATAGGCTTGTAGTTGTAAGTGTCTCCTTCACAATGATAGTAGGTGCCATTTTCTTAGGTTTTATATCTCTTTACTTCAATTAGGCCCTTTAATTTAATGCCCTTTATTCTAGTATTATTTATATAACCTTTATTCTAGCATCCCATATGTTAATGAGACTATTATTATGTATCACTATAACCATGAATGCAATCTATTCAATATTGATGTCCCTTAAAACTCAAAATACTACTTTAACTTTCATTATTGTATGTACCTATTGTAGGTCCTCATCCATGATTGTAATTTGACCTTGAATAGCTTACAAACAATCCTTGTCATGCTCATAATGCTCCTTGATCTACCTTTGGATCTTTAGGGTAAAATCATTGAATGGAGGTGAGGTTGAGGGTGATAGGAATGAAAAAAAGATGAAAACATATAATGAAGGGTGTAAAAAAGATGAAAACATAGTGATAATGGCTTGGATAGACAATGGTATGGAAATGGAAAAGAACATGACAAGACAGGGAGAGGGAGAGTATGTAAAGGTATACCAAAACATCATATCAACACAAGTTTGAGCCCATTGAAGGAGGGCATAAGGCCAAAAATAAATCATATTTTTCTTTATAAAACCTTAAAATATGCAAAAAAATTCCTCAAATTATGCTAGATAGGCCCCTTGGAGACACATTGAAGCATGGAGATGGCTAAGTAAAGGATATCTTGGAGGATTTCATAGATAAACTATTTTAAAAAATGAAAACCATGATATAAACCCTTGACAACATGAATTTATTGAAAACTTAGAGATGACTTCTCCTTTCATGACCATACAACTTTTCCTTATAGGCTTGCTAACTACATATTATGACTGACTAACTTTGTGGGATTTTTTTGAACTTTAATTGGATAAAAAACACATTTATAATGACATGGATAGATATCAAAAGTCTTTAACATTGTGGAAAAATTTGAATTTTTATAAAACTCTACCCAGGTGAAGAGAAAATGAAGAAAAATGACTACCTTTATGGATGCTAGGTAGTAAAAGTTTCCCTAAATTCAAATAGATGTTTTTTGAGCCTAAAGAATCCAATTGAGAAAACTATTGAACCATCAAGGATCTCTATGAGTTTAGTTTCTTCACCCCAAATTAGACTAGGTTCATGGCATATGGGTCAATAAGAAGGGATTAATATCCTTCCTTAGGTTATTCTAAGCTCAAATTATCCACTCTAGGAACCTCAAATTGGGGTTCATCCATATAGTGGTCTAGCATAAATGAGAGTTGTTTACATGTCCTTGTTGTGGTGTCTTTGGAGGGCATACCCTCCTCTAGTAACTTGTACTATTAGAAAAGTTATAGGCATGTCTCTTTGTGTCAATAAACAAGAAATCAAAAGAAAGATGTTTCAGGACCTATATGATCATTAAAATCCATGAAACTATTGTAAAAGATTTAATATGTCCTATAAATAATCTCCCCTACCTTGTATTGTATAGAAACCATATGGATTCCATACTTCTCTTGCAAATAGGTGAAAGAAAAGTCTTTTTGCCCTTTTAAAAGCTAATTTATCCATCTCTACCACTTGGAATGGAATTTTGGAGAATAATTTCATGGATATCATGCAAATTTACATATTTTTTACCCATTTAATTATCAATTTGGCACGTGGGAAGGGTAAAAGGCTCTTTTTGGCTAAAATAACATATCAAATGACTTTATCATGACTTGAAACTTAGGACTTAAGATATTTTGACATTTTTGAACATTAATAAATATCTTTTGGCACAATTTTATAACTTGATATACATTTTATATGATTTTTACTCCATTTTCTGACATTTTTGGCCAAAATTTTCACTTTTAGGCCATAATTCACTAGTTTGACCAACTATGAAGAGGTAAGTATTGGATTTCTAAAAGTTTCATATGATATAGGTAGTAATTTGTCCATGATATTCTAAATTAATAACACTAGTGAGATACAAATAATGGTATACATGGATTGAGGGTTATGTTCATTGAATTTGAATACTTATTCAAATCTCAAACCAACCAAGACTTAGAATGTCGATTAGGTAACCATGATCTTAAACCACGTCATTTGGTAACAAAGTCATAAAATCAAAGGAATAAGACTGCAATATATACAAACTATAATGGCAACATCATTAAATCAACTCAAGCATAGTAAAACTTCAAATTTCCATTATATCACAATAACAAATAAGGATAAGCCATAAACTTTTGTATTCTAAAAATAGTATTTTTTAAGAAAATACATTTTCTTTTCTTAACTAAAGTGTTTTCCAAAGGACATAATCATCAATATCACCATAATCTATTATTATTCATTAAATCAAATAATATCATATATGAAAATCCAATAATCATTATCAATCTATCTAGATTGAAAGTGCATTTCCACTAAAACAACCTCAAAATTGTACCAAACTAAACATCAGAATAATTGAGCACATTCACAGCTATATATGTATATTTTATTCATTAGTCTACCATGATTTTAGAAACCACTTAGAAAATAAAATATGAATTCATAAACTAATCATTATCATTTCATAATAAAAAAATGCATCTAAAAATACTATCAACCAACAGGGCCCCTAACATAGTTTTAGATTTTATGGTAGGGTCATCTCTATGGCATCAAGTATTAAACTTTTGAGAAATTTAGGGGGGAATAGGAAATAGGCATAACACTGGTGACCTTGCTAGAAAAAAATTTCTTATTAAATAAAACAAAATTCTCTTGAAAGTGTGATCTAGGTAAATCATTTCTCAAGTAGCTAAGCACGAACCCCTTAAATAATCAATTTCAGCAAGGGATGAATTGTTCAGCTAGCATGACATGAAGAAAAGGAATTTAAATAATAAGAAATTTTGAGACGGATGTACAATCTAATATAAATGCCTTAATTATAAAATTTTAGAATAAAGTAATATTCTAACAACCAAATACAACTTAGACATATTGTTCATTATTAAAAAAACTAAATTTGTAAGAGTAACTTCTAAAAATGAAAGATACTTACAACAACTACACATCTTCCTTGTATTCTTCCTTCATAATTTGATATTCTCCATCCATATCTTTTTATTGATAATTTCAAGGCTAAGTGAAATAAAATAAAATAGAAAACCAAAGTAGAAAATTCAACTAAAATAAAAAATCACGTTAAACAAAAGGAGTAGAAAATAAAACAAACCAAAAGAAAGCAGAAAATAAATAAAAAACAACAAAGCAAAAGATAACTAACCATGAAATGGTTTCAATAATGGCCATTAATTGAGTAATAAAACTCATTTACTTCAATATCCTACAAATTAAAATTATTATTTTCAAGAACTATGGCAATTATATAAGATCCAAGTCATAATGAATCAAACATACGATGTTTCTTAGGATCCTCATGGGCTTTATCCCAATATAAGACTAAATCACCAACATTAAAATTTTTGTTAAAAACTTTTTTATTAAAAAACTTTTTAAATTTTTTCTTAGCTCTTTCTAATTTCTGAAATATTGTTGCTTTAGATTCATCAAGAACTACTAAATCATGTAATCTTTATTCAATTAAATTTGTGTCTTTCACTACATATTGTAAAGTAGTCCTAGCTGAAGAAATATGAAGTTATATTGGTAAAGTAGGTTCAAACACATATACTAACACAAAAGGTGAATAACCAGTTGCTACTTTAACAATAGTTCTATTGGCCCATAAAGCTTCAAAATTTTTGAGATGCCAATTCCTTTTATTATCACAAACTAGCTTCTTCATAATAGAAATCAGATTTTTATTTGTGGACTCAGCTTATCCATTTATTTATAGATAATACATAGATGAATGACTACAAATAATAAATTATTTTCCTAAAAATTCATTTGAAATGAACTAAGGTCTATTATCTCAAATAATCTCATATGAAAATCTGAATCTATAGGAAATCTAGTTTTTTAGAAAAGAAACTACTTCACCTATTACTAAACTTTTAAGTGCTTTGGTTTTTGGCCAATTGGTGAAATAATCCATAGCTATCACAATATATATATGACCTACTGATGAAGGTGGTGAATATATTAAATAAATTCAATGCCCTATTTTGTGAAAGGTTTTTTGCGAATAATCAGATTCAAAGGCATTACAGGTAGTTTATCTCTTCCAACAAATAATTGGCAAGGCATATAAGAATGAACCAGCTTATAATCATCTTGAAACAAAGTAGGAAAATAATAACATACTCTCAAAATATTATAAGCAATTTTTTTTGTAGCATAATGTCCACTATAATTTCTTTCATGACAGCCCCTAAGAACTTTCTATGTTTGAATATGTGTAAGACATCTCAATAAAACTTCATCTCTATTATGATAAAATAGAAAAATTTTAGAAAAATAGAAATTTAATGTTTTTAATATTAATGAACATATTTACCTTTTATCTAAATTATTAAGACAAGAATGATTTTTAAAATAATAAACTAAGTCATGGTACCAATCATCTTTAGCTAATTAACATTTCCATTCATTCATTTCAATATCAAACTTAAATTTTTTATAAAATTAAGCAGTCTTCATGGTCTTTAAGTGAGGTTTTGGATTTCAATTTTCATCAACGAAAAAAACTAAGACATTAATATCTAAGGTAGCACTTTTAGCAAAGTGTTTTGCTAATTTTATTACCTTTAATAGTTTTACAAGTTTCAAATTCAAGATCAAACTCTTGAATTCATAAAATCCACTTAGCAAGCCTTCCCTAAATGATTGGCTATTTTAAAATATAAGATAGAATGGGTACATTAGATCACATAAAAGATTTATTTCCCATCAATAAATAATGAAGCTTAATCAAAGAGGAAATAATGAGAAAATAAATTTCTCAATAACGGGATACTTAGTTTCTACAACTTTTAAATCTTGGCTCATATAACCGATTGTTTTTTTTTTTTTCAAAGTCTTGAGTTATTATAGCTTTTATAACCTTTTCAGTACTGTTAACATATATAATAAATGATTTATTAAAATTAGGTTTAGAAATAATAGGAACACTTGTAATAGTATTTTTAATAGACTTAAAAAATCTAATTCAAAAACGTCATCCCAAATATATGTTTTATTTTTCTTAAGCAGCAATTGTAATGGATTAGATTTATCAACAAAATCAAAAATGATTTTTATAAAAAAAATTATCTTACCAAAGAAAGACCTCAAAGTTGATTAATCTTTGGGAGGAGGTAGTTCTTTAATTACTTTATCACGTTCAGGACCAATTAAAATACCTTTTTAAGAAATTATATATCCCAATAATTTACCTTCAATCACACCAAAAACAAACTTCTTTGGATTTAAATAAATGCCAAAATTTATACATCTTGTGAATACTTCATGAAGATGATCTAAATGTTTTTCTTTTCCTTTTTATAATAAATGGTGAGATCATCTAAATAAACTTGAATAACTATGCCTGTTAAATCATCAAAAGTAACATGCATGGCTCTTTGGAAATTATCCCTTCCATTCATTAATCTAAAAGGCATTATATTATAAGTGAAATTACCTCTACGTGTGGTGAAATTAATTTTATTTCTATCATTAGGATTCACAAAAATATGATTATAACTTGAAAATCCATCTAATAAAGGCATCCTTTTAGATCCTTCAACCTACTTTTGATCTATTCTTGTTAGAGTAAAATTATCCTTTACACTAGGTTTATTTAGACCTCTAAAATCAACATATAATTTAATGTCACCATTTTTTTTTTCTAACCACAACTAGATTAACTACCCATTCTAAATATGTTACAAGAAAAATGACACCAACATCAATCATCTTATCTAGCTCTTTGTTAATGGTGTCCTTTAACAAAGAGTTGGTTCTTCACATTTTCTACCTAACAAGTTTGACACTAGGATTAATAATAATGTTATGTTTTATATTATTACTATCATCACCATTAAGGTCTTTGTATGACCAAGCAAATACATCAGTAAAGTATTTAAATAATTTAATGAATTTAACCTTTTCATTTTTAGTCACTTAAATTTTTAAATAAACATACTTAGGATCTTCTTTAGTGCCTAAATTTATGGAAGTGGTCTCACCTATGATTCTCCTTGATGGCTCTTTTATTCTAAAGATTTTAGGCTGGTCATTAGGTGTGAACATAGATTCTAAACTCACCAAATTAGTAGGCAATTTATAAGTACTTAATTGCAAATAATTACCATAATTTAGTACATAGTCATCATGGTCAAAGTAATTGCCTTTAAGGAATGAATATATATGTTTATCAAAACTAAACATAGGCCAATTATCATTTAAATCATAAATCTCAGGAAAAAAAATTTCAACAAAAAAAGTTCTATAGTAGGTTCAATCTCACATAGAGTTGGATTAGAAGCACAAAAAACAAGCTTATAAACTCTTTTATTAAATTCTCTTAGAATATGTGTGATATTAAAAGATTCAAATTTCTCAAGTAGTGACCAAAAATTTTGTTTATAATGGTGCAAATGAGTTTTATTAGTCTTATAAATCTTATAAAATTGTTTGACTACTGACTTTTAATCTCCAAAAAATTATAAATGTTTAATATTCATCTCTATTGCCTTTTCTATTCCCAAACACAATTCTTCAAATTCTATTTTATTTTTAGCATTTTTGAAATAAAATTTGAAGAAATAAAAAAAAATTACCTAAAGGGTAAATTAGACAAATCCTAGAACCATTACTTTATTAAGAACAAGATCCATCACAGTAAAGTGACCATATAATGTTCTATTTTGAACATTTCATCATGTTGATTTTCTGGTTCATCTAAATTCATCAATTCATGAGTTCTAATTCTAGTTTCAATGTAAGAAATATTAGATGAATAAGGTGAATTAGTAGGGGTACCAAAAAAATCTTTCCTTTTAATAAAATTAATTTCATTATTAAAAACAACTCATATCATATCCTTCCCAACAAAAACCCCAATTACTTTTGATAAATCTCTTTCTAACAACATTGCATAATTACTAGGAACATCAAACACTTGAACATTAGTCATACATCTAATTCATTTATTTTGTATAATTTTAATGACTATATCATAAAACTTACCATAACTCTTAGTTTGTCTAGAATCAAAACTAGTAAGCTTCCTACTATTTTCTTCATAACATATGCCTAATTGATTTATAATAGACATAGACATAATATTCTTTGAGGCACCTATGCCTAAAATACAATTATGAATTATTTTAGTAGAAATCTTGACTGTGACATAGAAAAGAGGGATGTAATCTATAGGAGAGTCAAAATTTTGAGCATAAATATGTTCATAATTATTTTCCTATTACAAACCTACATCATCTAATATTTTTCACTACTTCATCCATCTTATCAAGCTATCTTGAAAGACTAGTTGCTTATACCAAGGAAAATACACCCTTAATTGTTGACAAATCATCAATTATATTATAATTTTTAGCATCATTTTGTCTATTTTTTTCTAGATTTATAATTTTTATATTGGATGTTATTATATCGAGTTGAAAAAGGATTATTTTGTGAAACATTATTATTAGAATTATTAGCATTATTCTGAGTTGATTTTATTTTATCTATTTTTCCCTTATCATCGAGAAAAGTTCTATCATTTTCTATTTTAATGTTTTGAGGGAAATTATAATCTTTATTTATATTATTTATAACATAACCATTCTTATTTTTTGAGGGATCATCAAGAGTGTTTCTATTATATGCTAAATCTTTAGTTATTTCATCTTTTCCATGAAGAAACTTCTTAAATTTTAAAACTGCTAGACATGTGTCTGTATTATGATCTAGTTCAAAAACATTAAAATAATAAGTAATATAATGATTTGTATCTTCTTTACTATTCTTATTTGAGTAATAAGGTTTATCATTAAGTTATCTTTTTAATAATGACTAGATCATTACCTATACATTGTATGGCCTTTCATATTTTTGAATTATCTAAATTTAAGCCTATAGAAGACATGTCTTTAAAACTAATTTGATTAAGATTCTATTTATATTCAATATAAAAACTTGAAGTGTCACTATATTCTATAATTTTTTTATCTTCTAAATTCATTTTATACTTTAAAGGTAAACCATTGCAAAAATAAAGTTTATATAAATTTTTAGAATGCCTACAATCACAAGGGATCTTTTGATGTAGCTTAGTGAAGATAGAAATGAAATGATAAATTATCTAACCTAGATCAATAAAAAAATTCACAAGGTCATTGATTATATCAAAATATTCTTTATCTTTCCTAAAGGCTGACTCTAGCTAATCTTCAACATCTCTCCAAGTGTTAATAACCTTAGTAGGTAGACAACCAAATGCATGATAAGCTTTTCCTTCCAATGTTTAGAAAAAAATCTTAAGCAATGTTTTCATTAGTTATTTCAAGAGTAGCACAAACTAATCTAAAAGCTTATAAGTGATCTTCCCAAGATTCTTTAGTAGCACCATAAAACTTTTGTATATTCAATCCCTTAAGAGAAAGTAACTTACTAAGATGGTTCCCAAAATTAATTGGATTAGAAAAAATCCATGGTGTTACAACTATTTGATGCTCTTCCTGAGCTTCTACTTCATCTTCACCTTTAGTGGGATCATCTTTATCTCTATTTTTTTACAACCACTAAATTAGATCCTTTAGACTCTACTCTAGTACTAGTTATTCTCAAACTAGTTGATCTCCCATTGAAAGCTTCAATAGTTTCTACCTAAATAGAGTGATTATCTTGAACATGATGTTCTTTATCTAAGTAAAAATTTGTAATAGTAGTTTCAATAATAAAAATAAAATCATCAAATAGAAAAGAATCAAAAAGAAAATGAGTTTTAGGTCTAATATTAACAGCGAAAACTATATTTATATCTTCCTAAATTCCTCTATTTGAATTCAAAATTACATGTTTAGTCTCACATGTAAGAGTTTGAATACAAATTAGTTTCCAATTATCCAATCTCTTTTTCTTGATTTATCACTTAAATAACTGATGAAGATTTTTAGGATGATTATACCATATATAACACATTAAATTGAAAGCAAAATCAACTAGATCATCTTATATACATATTCTAGGTTGAATAATAAGAGGTTGTTTCCAAGTACCATGAGCAAGAAGAAAATAAAACTAAAAACAATTTAGATTTCTGAATGATTTCTCTAGTAGAGTCACCAAATTTGTTGATGATGAAAAATGTACCATCAATGAATCAACCCATTTTCCTATTGCAAAGGTTTAGTTATAATCATATTAGCCTAATCATGGGGTTCTAAAAGCTCATTTATGTTCCTAAAAATGTGATGGATTTTTTCATAAGTTCTAATAAATAATCATTAAGTTATCAAATCTAACTTATTCCATTATTACAATCAAAAATCCATTTTGTCAAATCATGAATCAATAAATAGAATAATATATAATCTATTATATCTGATAGTGAAAGCCTATAAATTAGATAATCCCTTGGAGAATAAAAATATGATTCATTGAGCATTCATATATTCAAAAATATCTTGCTTCTTTCTGTAATGTTCTTCAATTCAAATCCAAAAGATAACTAGAAATGGAAGAGATAGATTAAAGATAAGGGAAAATATAAGATATTCAAACATGTAAGTAAGAGAGTGAGACGATAAAAAAATAACAAACAACTAAACTAATAAAGAAAAACAAATAAAATAAAAGTAAAAAAATAATCTCTAAGAAAAGGATAATGAACTAATAAAATACTAAAGTCTAATTAAGTAATCTAATTTGATCAAAGACAAGATCTAAACAAGATAAAAAGTAAAAGAGGAAGATTAAACAAATAAACTAAAACTAAAACTAGAAAAAAATAAATCTAATATATTAAAGAGTAACTATCAAAACTAAAACTAAATTAAAAAAAAGACTATTAATCCAAAGGCTTAAACAAATCTAGAAATCTATTAAAATGAAGTCTAAAAATAAATAAAATAAAATAAATAGGAACTAAGATATGAAATAACTTCTAAATGAGTAAGCTAAATAAAACATAAAAGATTATTAACTAGAAAATTAAAAAGAATTATAAAATAGAGATTTAAGACTAAACACTAAAGAGCTAGAACTCTAGAATATATCTAAGGAGAAGACTAATTAAATAAATACCTATAGTTAATGAAATACAAATGAAGTACAAAAAAGAGACTAACAAACTAATAAATAACAAAATAGAAATGAACTAAACTAAATAAAACAAAAGGTAAGAATATAACTAGAAACAAAAATAAAATTAGATTTAAAGAAAACTAGAGATTGAGTTATATTAAAATTAGAGTCAAATAGATTACAATAAAACATGCAATTCTCAAAGGAGATTTATTTTTTAAATTAAAATAAATGGTTATTAATTCACCATATCATGTTATGGTTATTTTGTTATGTTGTTTCACCCATGATCTCTACTCTAGGTTCTTTGTTAATACATCATCCTATTTTTTAGGATGTAGGTATGCTATTGTTTTGAATATTTAATAGTCCTTGTAATTTGAATATGTAAGCTAAATAATAATATATATTTTTTGAACATTTGGTTTTAGAGTATGAGGAAATAAAATTGGATTCAGGTAAAGATAATAAGAGGAGGAATCCTAAAGTAATCTCTCCTGATCCAAGTAACCTTTCAGTGGGAGGAGCTTAATCACTTCTAAATATACCAAGTCTTCATGAAGTGAAGTGATATTATATTGACATATAATCCTCATAGCAATTGAATTATTAAATAGTGTTAATATTCTATCACATCTAGGGTACTCATTACTATAATTCTTAATGTAAGTATTAGAGACTTAGAAGCATGCATCATTAAAAGAATATAATAAAGATTTTGAGGAGCCATAAATTTATAGAATTTTAATTATAAAGCTTAGTTGGATGCTAAATTCTAAACTCCAAATTACTTCCACTCTCTAGCCACACATTTCTATAAATCCATGATGTAAATTCACCAAGATGTATATCAATTATTTGGCAGCAAGCCATGTATCAATAACTTGTTTTTAATAGTGAGTTATAGGCTATGTAAATTTTGAAGTGTTGGAAAGGATTTAGGTTATAAGGAGATAATGAATTTGTAGTTTATAGACCTAGTTAATTCAATGCAAAATCATGGTGAGATTAAACCCAATGTGCATAATCATCAAGCTCTCCTAATGATGAATTGATGTATTAATCTAGATATAATAGTGAATGGTGATTTGGTATGCCATCATGCTAGTGAATAAAGATTGGTGTAATCACGTGGATGATTAAAATATCTTCAAATTCCATGGTATTTCACAAAAATGTATGGTTTGCATATTATTAAGCATTCAAATATAAGTTTTGTTATTTTTAGGATTGATATGATGCATAGGTGGGTTGGTAAGAAATTATTTTGGTAAAAGAGAGGTCATAGGTTCAAATCCCCTTAAACTATTTTTTTGTAAGAAAAACCAACTTTAGCAATTTCACCAATTCTAATTATAACTAGATAAATTTAGATAGGAATGTAATAATAAATTGAAATTAAAAAGGGGAAAGACAAAATGAATTTTTTTTGCTGAAAAGAGGCCAAAGAGCCCAAAATGAAGAGAACAAATGTTTTTTTCATTTTATAAAAAGCATTGTAATTTTATTTTGAAAAATATTGTAATTATTTTACATATTGCACAAATTCATGAGTTCTCAAACTTGGCGTAGTATTCGGTCATAGCTATGCCTCTAACTCACATTCATGAGTAATGTCATCACACTTGAGTTACTGCATACACAACCTAGCATAACTATAATAATGATGTTTGGGAATCATCATTTTAAATCATTGGGGATAAATAAGGCACATGTAATCATATCCTTCCCTTCATCTACCCATTCATTTTAATTAAAGGGTGTAAATCCTAACTTGTGGTATTTCCAGGTATATAGTGAAGCTACATGCACATATGCAATAATACATATAAGTAGGTGATATTGATTGAATGAACCCTTTTTATTATTGTATAAGTACCATATATCAATCTCTTTCAAGTAATTTTATGCTTCTTTCATGTACCTTTGAGTATATACATAGGGTGAGCTTCTTCTACATACTGACCAGTATACTAGAAGGGTGCATATAAATAAAGGATTGGTATCTCAAATTGATAATATAATGAAAGGGAGACCTTGATACCTAGAGTGTTAAGGAACAAATCCATCACCTTTGGTTAGATTATACATAATGGCTAGAAATGGGCCAAAATTCTTTCTACCAAACTCATAGCTTATTCGTAGCAACAACTATGCCACTTAGAAAATGAAAATCAGGACACATTTAGAATTTAAATACATTTATCCTATTTCTAATAGAACTCTTACCCAACATGCTACTAACATTGATCATCAAAGTAAGTTTTATAAATCCAATCAAAAGGCAAAGTTGATAATCATGTTTGAAGTATTAGATGAGTTATAACCTCATATCAATGAGGCCAAAACAATAAAAGACAATCAGGATAAGCTCTAAACAATCTATGAGGCCAACAATGAAGGAACCATTCTTCATATTGCAAATTTAACTTCATTCCCTCAAATTGAAGTCTAGTGAAAAAGTGGATTTTTTTATATCTTATGTTACAACGTTGAGGGCTTCACTCCAAGCATTGGGTGAAATAGTGTCAGATACATCTCTTGTACCTATTATCCAGATTGCACTGCCACACTCTTATAGGATCTTCTTAACTACTTTGATAGTCACTAAATATAAACCATCTTTTGAAAATTTGGTAAGCATGTTGCAACAAGAAGAGTCTATGCATACAAAATAAGAATAATTAGAAGAACATGTTCTTACGTCTAATCAATAGAAAGGAAAGAAGCATATCAAGTCTTGTAAACCAAATCAAGGTCAACAAAATCATTAATAAGGGGATAAACAATAAAAGGTTTACCTTATATGTGGAAAAATAGGCCATGAGCTAAAGAATTATTGGTATAACTCATTTACACAAGGCTTTTTAGGCTGAAAGAATCCCAATCACCAACAATCATCTCATCCATATAAAGGACAACGATAAAAGAAAGGGCATTAGAAGAATAAATCCAATCAACAAGGAAATATTACTGAATAAGAAGATACCCACTCCAATGAGGACTTCCTATAAGCTATATAGTCTCATGATGAATCAACATTATAAAATTTTATCTGGTATGTTGACTCAAGTACAACTTGACATATGCCTAGAAAACAAGATTTGTTATACAATATGAATGAGACTTTCCTAAAAAATCATGTTTCTTTGGGTGATGACTCATATTATAAAGTTCAAGGCATTGGTAATATTTACATACCACATGGGTGACATGATTGCCAAATATCAGATGTCTTGTATGTCCTAAGACTCATAAAGAATATTCTATCAGTCAATCAACTACTTGACCACAACTTTAAGGTTAAATATAATTACAAAAGTGGAAAAAATATGTGTTTGATCAAAGATAAGTCAAAATGATCTAGAATAGTTACACGAGCCTCAGGAGTTGGTAAAATGTTCCATCTTAACTTTATTTAGTCAAACAATCAAGCACTTGTAGCTTGAGATTCAGAATCAGCCAATCTATGGCATCAAAAACATGGTCATGTTAGTTATGGATACCTCAAATCACTCAGTAATCAAAACATGGTCCATGGACTTCCTCAATTAAATAAAAATATAGATCTCTACACTAATCATCTAGTAGGGAAACAACATCAGACATCTTTTAGTCAAAGTTCCTCAAGAGCATCTAATATGATTGATCTAGTGCATACCCATGTATACGGACCCATGAGATCTAGTCACTATGTGTTTCAGTATTTCAAGCTCTTTGTTGATAACTACTCATGGAAGATGTGGGTATACTATCAGAATACCAAATACCAAGCTTACAATATTTTCAAAGAGTTCAAAGCAACAATTGAAATATAAACCAGTCATAATATCAAGTCTCTCCACTCAGATCAAGGGGGATAATTCAGCAATAAATATTTTTTTGGTTATTTGAAATAACATGGCATTCATCAACAAATGAATCCACCATACACTCCAAATCATAATGGTGTTATAAAATTATGAAACCTCACTCTAACGGAAATGATGCATAACATAGTTAAAGATTCAAGTTTAGCATGCACATATTGGGTAGAAGTAGCAAAAAAATGATTTTATTTGTTGAATAAGTCACCCACTATAGTGCTTCATAATATGATTCCACATGAAGCCTAGATAGGGTATAAACCTTCTATTTATCATGTTTGAGTTTTTAGATGTAATACTTATATGCATATTCCTAAAAAGAAGAGAAAAAACTAGATACAAGATCCATGATTTATATCTTCTTAGGGTATAGTGAAGATTCATTAGACTATAGAATGATGGACTCTAAAATGGAGATCTCCATTAGAAGTGATGTAGAGTTTTATGAGAAAATTAAAACTAGTTTGCCTTCCACAAACTCATATGATTCAATAATTAGATCTCTAGATAATTATAAAGGTCATAACCACACTAAAGGTGATAATGATGATGAGGATGGTCATTTTGTTAATGAAGATCAACCCATAATAACATTTTAATGTATGCCTAAATGGTATGCAATTACATTAAAAAAAATTCTAAACTAGTTAGAGTTTTAAACACATTGACTACTGGACCAAGGAATCATAACATGACTCAAGAGGTGTTAATGAGCATATTTATATAATCAGTACATCCCTTGATAATTTAAGAATCCCTAGATTCTAAACCTTGGAAGGATGTTATGGATTTAGAATATCAATCACTGATGAAACAAAAAACATGGTAGCTTTTAGATCTTCCACTAGGGAAGAATCCAATTGGCTATAAATGAGTCTACAAAATGAAATACAAAGTAAATGGTAGTATAAAAAATCATAAGGTTCGAATCATGTCTAAATGATATAAACATAAGGAAGGCATAGATTATGAGGAGACATTTTCTCTTATAGCCAATATCAAAACAATTAAAATCATATTTACTCTGGCTACATAATTTGGATTAAAGATCCACCAAATGGATGTAAAAAGTGCATTTATCAATGGAGATCTAAAAGAAGTTTATATGACACAAATATAAGGTTTTATCCCACTTGGTAATGAAGGAAAAGTATGTAAAGTCATAGAATCTTGGTATGCTCTCAAAGAGGTTCCCCAAGCCTAGTACATAAAGATCAATGAACATCTCATCGAACATGGATTCTAGAGGTGTCCTTACAATCCAAATCTCTACCTATAATAACAAGGCAGAGATATTTTAATTATTGTAGTATATGTCAATGATCTAGTCATCACTAGTAGTTTAGAGAAGATGACAAATGCAACTAAGAAAGATATTAACTAATCATTCAACATGATAGATCTTGAGCTTCTACACTATTATCTTGGAGTAGAAGTCTAGAAAATTAAATTCCACATTTTTGTATCCTAGATGAAATATGCCAAGATAACACTAATGAAATGTAGGATGATGGATAATAATATAATTACTACACATATGGAGATAAGGCTTTAATTGTCTCATATAAATCCATTACCATAAGCAAATATAACTCTCTATCAACATTTACTTAGGAGTGTTAGTTACATAACATATACTATGCTAGACATTGATTATGTAGTTAATATCTTCCATGGTTCATGTGGAAGCCAAACATGTCTCACTTAAAAGCAACAAAGTAAATACTAAGATATATTAAGGGTACAATAGACTTCATCCTATAATATAGAAGAATGACAATTTCTTTTTGATAGGATATTTTGACTTAGATCATGCAATAAATATTGACTATAGAAAATCCACTTTTGAAACATGTTCTTTTTAGGATTTGGTCATATATCCTAGGGGAGTAAGAAATACAACTTTATTTCTCAATCTTTCATTGAAGTAAAATATCATGTTATAGGATGAACTTTTTCCAAAGCAATATGGTCATGTCTCATATTGGAAGGATTATAAGTACCACATAAAACACCTACCATCTTGTATTGTGACAATGAGGGTATTCTCTAACTTTTTCAAAATCCAATATTTTATGAAAATGCAAAAAACATTGAGGTATATTTCATTTTATTCACGAACATGTATAACAACATAACATCCAATCCTAGTATTGTCCAATAGAAGAACAACGTGAAGATGTCTTCACCAAGTAATTTGGATGTGACAAATTTGAGGCATTTAAAGAATTTCTCTCATGTTCACTTCAACATATGTGAAATTAAGGGGGAGAATGTTATATTAAAATAAATGGTGATTAATTCACCATACACATTATGGTTGTTTTGTTATGTTGTTACACCTATGATCTCTATTCTAGGTTCTCTGTTAATGCACCATCCTATTTTCTATGATGTATTTGTGCTATTATTTTGGCTATTTAATATCCCTTATAATTCAAATATTTAAGATGAATACTAATATATTTTTAATCAACATCATTTTATCAAAACATGTTAATTTTATTGAAAAAACCAATATTATTCCTTTACAAAACTTGAATGACAAATTTACAAACAAAATAAATCAATGAAGTTCCACAAAATTGAAATTATCATCATTATTAGGTTGAATAATTTGAATCTATGCATAGGACTATAAATAGCCACCATCAAAATATGTTAATATTAGGAATCTTTAAATAATCAATATTAAATGATAAATAAAGCTAGATATACTTGTGTTGCGTAATCAATTACTCAACCATTAGATAAAGTACCAATGGGTTTATCTATAAAATTTGTACTATCTTAGAGAAGTTTTATAGAAAGAAGAGAGACCAATGATTGAATTCAAAAAATGTCTAAGTCCTCAATACTTTTTTCTATTCTTCTCTCTTCAAAGGAATCTTTGATCTCTTCTTATACATTCAAACTTAGTTGTAAATAAGTTATAACTAAATTTAATTAGTTATTAAATTATATTAACTAATTGACTTTTAAAAAGTCAATTAATTATAAAAATTATTAGTTAAGGATAGGTTTATTTAAGACTTTAAAAGTCTTAATTGATCAAGTTTATTGAATATAGACTAAGGGTATTAATCTTAATGGGTGGGGACCCTCATGATTAGTAATATAATAGGATACATATTTTAATCATAAAATAAATAACTCAAAGTTAATTAAATCCTATTTATATTAATCCATAATGCATATCAAATAACTTAAGCATATATATTTATACTAGAATTCCAAAATTGTTGTATTTTCCATAATTCATGAAAATATATCAAAGTCTAAAAACTAAAGTATCAAACTAAAATATTAATTTATATCCTAAAGAATTTTAGCAATAAAACAAAGTTTATTCCATGGATGACCAATAATCATCTAAATTAGATAACACCTTAATTACATGTTTGTCTTATTCATGAAGACAAGCATTATACTCCATCTTTGTTCCAAGAAATAGTACCAGTATTGTTCTTGAATTAGTTATGTTATCATTAATCTTTAATTTTATTCTTTTCAACATCCTTACCTCCATTAGTGTCTCTAGCTCAGATTGACTTCTAGCCCTCTTTTTTGTAGTTTTCTTTTATGTAGTGGAAGGTGGAATGTCTATTGTCTTCTTTCTACCAACATAACCTTGAACTCCTAAATTCAATATTTCCTATTTCAATATAGGTTCACTATGGGTAATAGATAGAATCAACCTTTAACATTTCCTAATAGGCTCTACATGGGAGGGAGAATTTACATCTAAAGGGATGGATAAATTCTCATAGTTTTTAGCATGGATAATCTCTATTTCAAGTTGTATGTCATGATTTGTAGGTATAGGATCAACAACTGGTTCAATTCTTTAAACATTAGGAGGCTGAAGTGGCAAGTGTTGAGGGTCATGATCCAAGTGGTGAGATAAACTACTTTGAGAAGGTGTTTGGGATCCAAAATTATGACCAAATAAAAATCTATTACCTATATATCCTCTATATACTCTATTTACTAGTTTAGTAGGAAAATTACTTAGAATGTCCCAAAGATTAGGATTAAAAGGAACAAAGTGTATGAACATTATTATTCCCCTATGGAATCTAGGGCCAAATTTTCTTCCACAAAAACCACCCCTAGGGAAACCTCTATTGGGATTGGGCTGGTTAGTATCACTATTAGAACTTTGTCCCTGTCCCCTATTATCATTACGTATTGCCATGATAAGTTGATCCCATCCTAACATTATTATCAATCTAAAATATAAAAATCAAATGTAAGATTTGGGAAATAACAAATGTCTGAAGGAAACAAAACTAAATACATATCTCAAAAAACTAAAATTGAATCATATCAATAATTATAAACCATCTATGTATATCAACATCTAGATTGAATCATTAGTTATTATCATAATTTCATTTTAGAAAACATCTAAATGCAACCAAGAATATGTTTAAAATAACTCATTATTCTTTGATAATGACTATGCTTTATGCTAATATGATCTAACTAGTCTGATCAGCTTTAAAAATATTTAAAACTAAGCCATTCCAAATGATAAGTATCAAATAATTCTAAATTTTATGTCCAGTTTCAAAATAAAACCTAAGACTTCAAAATTGAGATTTAATTTTAAATAAAAATCTCATTTTAGCCAAGTTCTTAAAATCAGCTCTACATTATTCAAGATTATCCATATATATCTATAAATATTTATATCATTTTCAAAATGGCTAACTAATTCCATTCAAATTTCCACATAATGATTACAAGTTCCAAAACTATCAACCCAAAAATAATTTATACTGAAACTAAAGACTTAGATTCTTTTGAGATGATCTCCATATTCTTATTATGTATTAAATAACCAACTAAAACTAATTCTTAAAGTTCCAAATTTTAACATTTCTAAAATATAAGGCAAACATCATTAAATTTCAATGTACATGTAAACTATCAAACCACCATATGTCAAAAATAATGATACAAAATATTTTATGCATCTAATTCCTCTTCTAGGATTCAACCATTATAAATAGACCATATGAACAGATCTATTTTATAAATCTTTTGATATAATTCCATAAAAATAGCCAACTGAGTTTATTTGGAACTCTCCTATAAATAAACATATTAAAGTTTTTGAAAGAACAAATCTTCCTTGACAAAATCCCATGCATGCATCATTACTCTTCAATTTTTTCAAAATTACTATAAAATGAGCAAGATTTAGTAATGAAATTCTAAGGTTCAAATAGCTCTTCACACAAATGCTTTCAAATATCTCATTCTAATTATCATTAGTGAATCCCTTGAATATATAACCAAATAACACATTCTCAAAAAGTGATATAAAATCCACTCAAAAAGAACATATATTCTATTTTTTAGATTGGGGTTTAAAATAAAATTTAGATCTTTTGACTTATGTTTAGTATCATACAAACAATCCCTAACTAGTTAATAATAACCATTCATGCTAAAAGAATACTATCAACTCATGAAATGAGAACCTCAAAAATTAACAATTGAATGATCTGTAAAGATTTAAATAACTATCAAATCTATAGATTCATGAATACTAGGAGAACCCACTAAATTTTTTCCAACTTAATTATGACATCCTTCAACAAGATGGAAAAGACACACATGCACCACTATCACACTATCCAACAATTTAAGAGTCATACATCTTCCAAAACGATTATATACTCTTCAAAATATGAAAAAACAATGCAAGATAGAAGTTTACTTTGCATGTTGAACACTTGATTTTCAATAATATCCATACAAAGCGAAAAACCATAAAATCATGCATCAATAATATAACATGAAACACCTTTAAACATTTCCAGCATACCTAAATAACTTGTGTATACTTTCAAATCCCAAAACATATTAATCTAAAGACTGATTAGCATCATATTTATGCAACAAAAAGTTTCCAAGACTAAAAATCATTTGTTCCTTTAGAATATGAACATTTAGGAAAATGTTGAAATTGTATCACATAAAGAACTAATCTATAGTGTTACTCTTAATAAATCGATAGAAGCTCTATTGCATGCATATAAACCATGAAATAAATCCCTTTATCTTTTATAGTTACACACAAACTATCAATATATTCTCAAAAACCCTTCAAAAAAAACAACCATATCTTCTCAAATAAATTACTTTTGGATGAACTCCCACACTTTCCATATTATCATTCATATCCCATCATAAAAACCATTAAATAAATACTAAGAACTTCTAATCATGCTCATGAAAATTCAAAATATAACTATTACTTCAATATAAATCACAAGCTTTCATAAGTATCCATGATATTTTCAAAATAATATGATCAAAACTTGTTCGATCCTACCTCGTATCATTTCTTGCAATTTTCCTAACCAAAAGCATCCAAATTTCTCCATGAACTCAATGAAATAGAGCTTTGATTCCATGATAATCTTGAAAAACATGAACCAAAATCTAATAAATTCACAAGTTATATCCACCAACTCTTCTCCATAATGAATTACATGTCATGTTTGAACCTCATTGGTTCACATTAAATTGAAAGTACTTTAGAAGTTCTACCAAGTCATTTGTCATCATAACTCAAATTTAGAGATAACTATTTATTCATACTAGACTTCCACTAATTTCCACTATTCAAGGTGAGATTACCTCACATTAACTCCCTATGCCACCAAATATATAGGATGATGTTGAGACATCAAATATAGGTTCTTTTGTAAATGTTAATTCAAACTATTCTTGCCACGATAGATGACATTTTCTAACCAATCACCAGCTCAATTGAGTCAATAAACATGGTTTGGGCTTGCTTTTTAATCAATCCATGGGGCATTAAGACTTAGGGAACTATACAAACTTCATGATGGACCTTGTATAATCACAATTATCTAAGCCTTACACCATACTATTAAGGGTCTAGCCATGTTATAAGTCTTTGAATTAATTTTGAATAAATAAGACACGTAAAACTAAGCCATGAGATTATACAAATTATCATAATCTCATGAACACCCTATAACATTGAATGTTATTCCATGAACAAATCTTGAATCAAATAATTCAACTCTTTGAAATATGAACCTTTATGCCCAGTGAGATACAAAGAATGGTATGCATACCTTGAGGGTTATATTCATCAAATTTGAATAATTATTCAAATCTTGAAATAACCAAGACATAGAATCTCGATTAGGTGACCATGATCTTAAACCATGTACTTTGGAAATCAAGTCATAGAATCAAAGGAATAATATTGCAAGCTATACAAACTAGAATCGAAACATCATTAAATCAACTTAAGCATAGTAATGCTTCAAATGCCTATTATATCACAATAGTAAACATGAATGAGCCATAAACTTTTATATTCTAAAAATAATCATTTTTAAACAAATGCATTACTTTTTTTAAATGAAGTGTTCTCCAAATGAAATCATCAATACCACCATAATCTATTCTAATCGATTAATCAAATCATATCATCTATGAAAATTTGAGAATCATTATAAATCTATCTATATTGAAAGTACATTTCCTTTGAAACTACTTCAATACTGAAATGAACTAAACATCAAAATAATTGAGCACATTCACAACTATATATGCATATTTTATTCATTAGTCCACTATGCTTTTTTAAACCACTTAAAACATAAATATGAATTCATCAACTAGTAATTATCATTTCATAATAAAAAAATGCATCTAAAAATACTATCAATAAATAAGGCCCCTGACATAATTTTAGATTTTATGATAGGGTCATCTCTATGGCAACAAGTATTAAACTTTTGAGACACTTAGGGGAGTGTATAAAATAGGCATAATAATAGCATTTTTATATGTTTTCCTTATTTTATGGATAATTTCCATCAATATTTTTAAAACTAAACATATATCCTGACACCCTTTATTACCTTTGAGGTCTCCAATAAATTTCATGCATTATCTCATTGCCTAGATATCTTTTTTGCAATCCTCTTCTCTCTAATTAACCATTTTGTAGGCCTCTTTAGCTCTATTAACAACTCAATATACAATATATGATTTTAAAGAGTCCATACCTTCTTAAAAATCTGAAAATCTCTTTAAATATGTTAAAACCTTATATATTGTCAAATTTCATCAAATTTGGATAGTTCAATCACTAGTTATACTACTTTTTGTGTTTTACCCTAAAATATGGATTCTACAAACCTAAAAGTCATTTAAAATGGTCTAAATGAATATTATGGAGTTTTAAAATAAATTAATACATAGAAAAGGTTTATTTCCCTTCACCTCAACTTTTTCATGAATTAAATGTTTTGGTCTAACCTCTAAACAATTTCAAAACATGAATTCCTTTGTGTTTTTCTAACACAATTTTGCCTATGTAGCATTAAAATAGGGTTTACCATATAATTTAAACTACCATATTTCATAAATGAATCCTAAATTATTTTATATCCTTAATTATTTCATTCAATAACATTACCATGCTACCATAATGTCCATTCAAGATTATGATCAACATGGAGATCATATATATGTTATTTGACTACACATCTTGAATAGGGTACTCAAAAAATTGTCTTAAGCTATTGGATTTTGGAAACAATATAAAAATACATATTACTTATTATTATATACATATATATTATTATATATACAACCCCTTCATGCATTCTATGCTTTCATTAGATCATTTAAACCTTCATTAGCCACTTAGCTTCAAGAGAAAAACATAAAATCTATACAAAGTCTACAATTTTAAAGTTCGATCTATAAAATTCTATTATCCAAAGGTATTAAGAGTTTAAATTCATCAATTTTAATTCATTAAAATAATAAAAATTCAAAACCACAAACATATTAACTCAAAAAAACTATTTTTCATTTAATCTTTCTTATTTACATAGCTCTGTCATTATGGATAAATAGCGGGGTTCTTGATAGTTTTCCTTCTATTAGCAGTCTCCTTCATATCCCTAACTCCTCCTTCATATATCATCTCCTACTAAATTATAATAACTACCTAATATATTTATACCTATGATACTAACACCTACATCAAACTAAAAACCTATTTATTCCTCCTATAGACATGAGTAACTATGATTTGGCAACTACTTTGCACATTAACGACCTTGACATGGTAGTAGATTGTACCTTTTATGTTTCCATTATACCCATACACCTATCTAAGACTCACTTAAGACCCTATAATAATGTGTTAAACATTACCTTTCTTGACAATACACAAAAAAACTTCAAAACACACTTTCATATTTCAAATTTTCAAAATAGTGTTTTGGGAAGAAACTCTCCCAAGCCAAGAACACCTAACACTAAGATACCATATGACTTATAAATACTAAATTAACTTGTATTTAATTATATAAAACCTAATAAAATTTAAATTAATCAAATATTTACAAATTTATTGATACCCCTGCATCATACTCTAGAGGGAGAAAGCAGTTGGACTCTAATGACCTGCTGCATGGTTCTTCCATGTCTTCCAATTCATATCTCTTAGATCATCCTCATATGTTTTTACTACCTTATGCATAATATAATTATATTTTATATCATTCTTTCCCATATGATACAATATTATACCTCCTTTCTTGATTTCACTAATTAGAATGTTAGGTGTAACCAAACACTAAATTTTTTTTATGTTATACGGTTTGTGTATACCCCCAAATGATGTTTATCCACCTATACTTGTTATCACCACTAGGTTTTTAACAAAAAAATAGACAAATTCTTGAATACCTTATTTAATTTGATACACTACTATCATCCATTCTTCCTCTTTCTCTTTGTCTCTTTTCTTGTGAACCTCATATGCTACAACCTATACTTCTTCTTCATTCTCCATAATATCACCATGCAATGCTTCCTCTAAGGCTGCCATTTCCTTCTATAACGGATAAAAATTCACATAAAAAAACTTTAATTTAGTTTTCATACATTCTTCATTGGATTTTACAACTTTTTCTTATCCTTTAAAGAGGATTTCAATACGATCTTCTTCTTTGTCATCTTAAGTACATAGCTGGCTACCACTAGTTCCCTGTTCTTCACTCAAATTCATCCTTTTCTTCTCAAGGAACTATTTTTATTATTTTTATATATGTTTTCCTCTCAACCAAAGCATTTTCATTTTTATTTTAAGCTATTTTCATATCAACTTATTCTACTCTCTCTCTTCTCTCTTTACTTACATCCTTCTTTTCTTCATTTGTTGCCTTATTGGCCACCTGATTGTCTTCTTTTTAATCACCCATCTATAGTATGGTATCTCAATTTATCTCATGTTGTTTTATATGATTATAAAATTATTTATTTTTTTCCTCACCTCTACCATCTCTTCCTCCATCTCTCTCTCCTTGCTGTCATCATTCACCATCTTTTTGTGGTAACTCTTCTCTCTCATGCCATGTTTCCTCTTTTCTCTCTCTCTCTATCTCTTCATCTTATTGAATATGTTTATCAATATCTTGGTCTCATCTATACATATTCTCTCTAATAATCTTTATCTCACTTTTTGAATCATGACCATTTACTTGGTCTCTTTCTTAATCTCTCACTCTTGAGTCTACCTCTCTCTTCTTGTCTTTTCACTAGAACTCTCTTTCTCTCTCTCCTCAAGCTCACTTTTGATCTCCTATATTTATATTCTAAAAAACTATCACTCTTCTTCAAAAACATTCATTGACTCAAGGATATCTATTAATATCAACTTTGCTTTCACAATCTCAATATTATCTCATCAATGAATCAAAAACTCAAATGAAAACAACACAATACATGTACCTTGTTTGATGTCATTCTTACTGATTATCCTCCTCTTCTTCCCATAAACTTGTTATGATATGATACAAAATGATTTAAATCACATATTTCATACTCTTCCTAACTTGGTTCCAACACCTTTAATTATTAACTCATGCAATCAACCTTCATCATCTCTTTTATCTATCAAGTCTCTCTCCCTTGGTTTTATGTCTTGCTATTTTTTGACTTATTATATAGGATTATTAGTTTCATTAAATTTTCCTTTAGGATCTACTTATATATTTATTTAATCCATCCATCTCATATTTCATTCATTCCTACTCTCTTTCCTTCTTCTCATACACTATTATCTCTCTTAACTAGAGGCTTCTTTGACAAAACACTTGGACTCTTTCCCTAGGTCTTATGAGGTCAATCTTCCACTTGGATATATTTTATTATCCTTAATATAATTTTTATGCCTTTATGTGTTACATATATGTCCTTAGTTTTCAAATAACACTTCTCATTTTATAATTATAGGAATTCAAAGCATGAGTAGAAAATTTTGGGAACTTATATTACCTATGGTGAAATAGTGGTAGAGCAATGTTTAACTGTTCCATAAAATTTATATTAGTTGATGGTTTGGAGCCACCATGGACCAAACATTTTTAAAGTGTAAGTATCTATGATAATACTAGTGAACTATGATCAAATATTAAACTATAGACTAATCTAAATGGATATTTAAAATGAAGTATAAAATAAAGTGATTTGGTTAAAAAAGAAGCAAAAGAGAAGGGTAGGGAAGAAGGATAATAAGTGATTACTGATCTTAGCCTTAAATATTATGATAAAGTTCCAATTTCAACTGAGTATACATTTAACTAGTATATAGTGCAAAATAGCAGAAGCTTAAATCTCACTACACACTAGGCAAACCTCCAAGAATGATATAAAGAAGTAAAAGTAAGAACTAAATTTACTTTAAAGATTTGATACCACACTCAAACATCATTAACACATTCTAATGTAGAGCAAATAAAATGAATATAAATTAAGATCATTAAACTAATCTAGCATAAGCATAAATTATCAATCCTATAATCAAATATTCAACTTAGAATTCATAGAAACTATTCAAATTTAAGACTTAAGAATAGAAATTGAGAGAAAATCCATGTAACAATTGACACAAACAGACATGGACAATCCTTTCAAAAATTTATTGATTGTATTAACTACTCAAAGTATAAAAAATTTCTCAAAATTCTCTCCCTTTATAAATTCATAGTACTACCTTTTATAGAAACACAAGGTAGTATATTGGTTAGCTATAATATAAAAATGTAAAAAAGATAATGACAACTATCCTTGATCAAAAAGTTCTAGAATACACTTGCTTTTCCAAAATAAATTAACCTAGAGGCAACATGATAACAAACTAGCATGTGCCTTTACAAGAGGACATTTTATTTTCAAGTTATTATAAAGTCATTTACAAAATAGAATATCATTTAATTACTTGTTGGGCCCATTGTCGAAGGGCTCCCCTATTGCTCTTATAGAATCTCCATAGTTCTTTGATATTTTTCTTTGACAAGCTCTAAATCTATAAATAACTTTAGGAGATAGACATCATCTTGATCAGCTAAGTTATCAAAGTCTCTATCATCTCTTATCATAACTTCTTGGATGCTCCTAGATTTTGTAATATTTTCCTTAGTGGTGAAGATCATGCCCATAGTTTTATTGTTGTCAATGCCAGATTGGCCTTGGATTTCACTTCTCACTTCCTACATCACCAAAGTGACTCTATGTTTATATTACTCATCATTAATAATTACTAAGTCTATAGAATTCATAGGATTAGTCAACATGGTGCCAAAGAGCTACTTAATCCTAGTAATAAGTTGTTCATCATCTTGTAGGAGTCTATGCAATCCTTTTGATCAAGTACTTAAACTTTGGATATTATCCACCAATATCCCTAATATATTATTTATGTGGGATAAACTAATTGTCTTGAATTTAGTAATTATATTCCTAATTAATATACTAATAATATATCTTATTTTATCCTCTACGTCCTACCACTCTGTCATCAATATTTTGGCCATCATACTATACTATCTCAACACATCCTATCTTAGCTTCATTGATTTTAAGTAGTCAAACATGTCAAAAAAGGATGTTTCAAACATCTTTAATATCTCCTCACGAATTTCTAAGATAGCTTGGGTATCTAAATTTTCCTTTTCCCTCTCCAAGTTATGTATCCTTTGCTTCATGACTTTGATTCTCACTCTAGTTTGAGCTAAATGGGACTTTGCTAGGTTTTCTATGTCTTCCTCATAGATGGAAATTTCAACAAGCTATTGTCCTCTTATTTGATTTAAGCCTATGAATGGATAAAAATTTTGAAAGGTGAATTTATCACCTCCAATCATGGTTTTCTTAGTGCTCACCCTTTCCAAACCAATTGTCTCAAGGTTGAACTACACTATAGTGGATGACTCTATAGCATTATGAGGTCTTAGAAACTACATCCTTATGTTCTTTGAGGCACTTGGAGTTTATTTTTTTGTTCCACATAATGATCTTATGGAAACTATCCTTTCTTTCTTCTTCCTCCTTCATCAAATCCAATATCCATTGCTTGATTTCTCTGTGAACATCAATGTTAATAGTTTGGGTCAAGTCCCAAGACTAAGACAAAGTGAAAATCTTCTAAATTTTCCACTAGATGAATGAATTAGTGATTATGGTTTAATGGATGGGGTATTCCTTACCAAACAAGTGAAATTCACTCATGGGATGAGTGAAAGTCAACTTTGGCCTCTTTTATTCAACTAAGACAATTGCTAATTTTATCTTTCTCTTCTTTAATGGTGTCACTGGGATAAGATCAAAGGTAACTTATTTTCCTTTATCTTATTTAGCATCTTCTGATTGAGCCCAATATTATTCAACTTATTCATCTTCATCAAATCCATATGCTTTAGTAACGACCTTGAGGGCATCCTCCACTATTTCATCAACCTCTAGGGCAATCATGTCTAGGTACTCAATGAGAGATGTTGGTCTTTGAGGTAAGGTTAAGGATGAGGGTCCCTCATTAGGCCTCTCTTCCAATTTATCCCTAATAAGACCTTGTGTAATATATGCTTGGGGATTCAAATCTTTCATCTATGGTTGATCATGAGGTAGCTTGGAAGGTCTAAGTATTGAATAGTTTTGAAGAGGTATAATTTTCTATATGTCACATAGTGGATTTTAATTAACAACCAGTCTATGTTCAAGTCTAAAATTCTATTTCTTGAAACTAGCTAATAATTCCTAAAAATTACTATCCCTAATGTGTAGAGTGTCATATGGACCAATTTGATGCTCATAAACTATCTTGGCTAGTTGTTTGCTCTTCAAATGATTTCCCACCCTCTCATAAGGATCCCAATGGCTGAGGTCATCTAGATAAAATCCAAAAGAATCTCTATGCCTAGAAATGGTGTTCACATGTTTCCAATATTAAAACATAGTTCTACCAATATTAAAGGAATGGGATGGATGAGGCCTTTCCTTTTATCTTTGCACACTCCATCAACACCCTAAAGAAGTTGACATGAAATTTATTGCTCTACTAGTCTGTTGGGAACATAGATAGGAAACATTTAAGGTTGGATAACAATCCTCTCTATTTTGATCATAATACAATCTAGGTACAACCATATGTCTCCCATTATCTCTACATATTTATTGATTAGAGGGTTAATCATGGGCATGGTAAACCTTGTAATGTCTTCTACTAAATCACGATAGACACAATCACAAATAAACTACACGTGGTAGCTATGTTTGAAAATATGTAGTTTTGAATAATGGTTGGAGATAATAAATTAGACCTAAAGTAACCAATTTTTGATGTGAGGGATTTGGGTGGAGGCTATCATTACATCTTATTCTTCCCAAAATATGTCACTTGTTTTTGGGGACAACATATCAACTATTTTGGTCCTGCAGGCCAAAATTCTCTCTTCCCTTCTTGAAAAAATGTTTTGAGCCCTCAAGTTCTTCAATTATTCAAGCATTTTTAGTCAAGGGACTCACAGGTTCAATGGGTTCAACAACTTCAATAGGCGGGCTCTCATCAAGGAACAACTTCTAAACACTTAGTCATTTTCAAGCCTAGTTCAACACCAAGGTTCAATCAAAAGACTCATCGTCAGGCTTCAAAGAAGTGGAATGAACCATTGAACCAATAAACCATTAAAACTTGAACTTTCACAAGTTTGAAGGTTCAAATTGGTTCAAAGGTTCAAAAAGAGTTAACTGCTTCAAAGTTTTAAAGACTTCAGTGGACTTAAAAGAAAAGAAGGCTTCAAAGAATAAATGTTGAACTATTGAACCATTGAACCTTGAACCAAAATGGTTCAACAAGTTCAAAGGTTTAACGAGTTCAATAATATCAAAAGACTTAAACAAAAGAAGACTTTGAAGGAGAAATATTGAACTGTTGAACCATTAAACCTTGAACTAAAAGAGTTCAAATTTCAAAGGTTCAACAAGTTCAATAAAGTTTGAAAGACTTCAAAGAACAAAGGATTCGAAGAGAAAAGAATGAACCATTGAAATGTTGAACCTTGAACCAAAAGAGTTCAAAGTTCAAAGGTTCAATGAGTTCAATAGAAAAGAAAAGAATCCAAAGAGTTCAAAACATCAAAGGATTCAAAGAAAGAGAATGAACCATTGAACTTTGAACCAATATCATTCAAGGTTTAAAGGTTCAATAGACTTCAAAAGACTTAGAGAATCAAAGGATTCAAAGAAAGAGAATGAACTATTGAACTATTGAACTTTTAACCAAAATGGTTCATATGTTCGAATGGTTCAAAAAGTTTGACTAGTTCAAAAAGTTTAGAGTTCACAAGGAAGCTTCGAGCAAAGGAAGGAATCAAATGATTCTAGAGGCAAGTTTGAAGAGATGGTTCAATCGATTGAACTAAGGAACCGGTTGAATGAAGGATCTGATTGAACCAAGGGACTGCCCAAACCACCCAAACTATTAAACCATTAAAATAATGAGCTCTCATGGTTAAAAGGTTCAAACTTTAATGTGGTTCAAGTGACCAATGACATCCCCATAAATGTCAAATTTAAGGTAATAAAATTCCCATTTATTTTCAAATGTGGTACGAACTTGACAACAAACTCAGTGACCAGCTGAAGAAGAAGCCAAAAGAGCCTGTAGAAAGGGAAGAGATAGCCAGAGAGCTTAGATCATGAGGAAGAGATAAAATGCATTAAGAGAAGAGGGAACAAAAGGGAAAGACTAGAAATATCTGGAGGAAAGTTATTCTAGTAGGTGGAACAGTCCACTAGGTGGATATCAGAGAGCACAAGCACTCAATAACATGGCCTATTTTTCTCCATCAAGTAAAGGCAAAGTGGACAACTACACAAATATCAAGAAAAGGACCAGGTGGCCCATACTTTAGAGGAGAGATTTGAGATGAATTGACACACCCCAATCAAGGCTAATGCCTTGTTCTAGCATGGCCCCTTCACATAACTAAAAATGCATTCAAGGCATTCAATCCAGTATGGGCCATTCCATGAAACAAAGAACCCAAGTCTTTCTTGGAGCACTATATATTATAATCTCTTATTTTATGCAAAGGAGATATCTCTGTTATAGAAGCAAAATTTTGCCCAAATTGAAAGGCATTTCTTGAGACTTTGAGCTCAGATTGTTAATCATATTTCTTTATTTGAATGAGAAAACAAGTGACTTTTCAGACTTTGTGCTAGAATAGCTTGTGTTATTTAGGAAATTATTCTTATGTCTATTTCCTAGAAGCATTATTTTCCATTTAATTTAACAAGTAGAACTAGTGGAAGTAATCAAGAAGGTGTCCTGAAGCTGACCGTGGAGAGATTTTATGTTGCCACAATTGTCTTTAGCATGTTTATTTTTCAATTTCTATGTAAAGGATCTTGGGATGACTTTGTTCACCCATTGTCCTTCATATATTTCACTCTTTGGTAGTTGAGGTGGAGACTTTGTGCTACACCTCATTTTTTTGGTTATTGCACCCTATTACATTTACTTGTCACTACCAAAAAGAGTCATGTTGTTTACTGAACAACACTTCTGAAAGAAGAGAAGTGCCTTTTGTCATTTCATCAGGATTTATCCTTTGATTTGTGAACATCATCTCTAAAAAAAGAGAGATGGATGGTGTTATCCTACCCCTGAGAGTTATTTTTTGCTTATATATATAGTATATATCACCTCATATTTATAGGGAACCTCCCCTTGATGAGAAGAGAGATTTGTCCCCTTTTGATGTGGTCGACCTACACATTTGGCTAATAAATCTCCCTATGCTATGGTTGAAACAACCTATTTTGCCCATAATTTAGCTGGTGACAAAATATTCACCCAACAATTTTTTGGTGACTCCACTAGGGAAGAACGAGCAGTTTGGAGCCTCAAGCTCCAAGTTGAAGTAGGGCCAGTTCTTTTGCATTTTTATTCGATAATATGGTAGTTCCATGCTATACAATAAGATAGAAAGATTAAGGTGTTGTTGACCCTATTTTTGACTTGGTGCAGCAGAGCAATTTTGATTTGTTTCCTCCATAACCTAACCTTCAATGAACTAGGAGTCTTCCTCCTACCAACACTAGGTCACCAATACAAGACAAAGCTTCTTTTCCCTCTACTAGCAGAGCTTTACCTATACATACCCCACCTAGATTTGTTATCCCCCCTTTACATAATAATACAATGGCATATCAAGGCCCTTGGGGTAACTCTTTTGGTCCACTCAATATAACTCCACCTCTACATGAGCTACCTCACAGTTCTAGGAAGAATTTCCCCAAATTCTATGGTGATGGGAGAGATCATCCTGATGAACATATTATATCCTTTAGCATAGCCTATGTTGTGATAAGTGTGAGTATGAGGATGTAGCAGTTAGGAAATTTGTAGAAACATTACAAGGTGCTCCTACAGACTGGTTCTATCATCTACAGGCCCAGACTGTGACTGACTAGAACACTCTCAAAGCCAAATTCAAAGCCAAGTTCTAGCCTGTAAAATATGTGTGTGCCTTATTGGCTCATCTCACACAAATGAAGAAGGAGCCTCATGAACCTATGAGGGACTTCATATCCAATTTTTACAAGCTAAGGAATAGGATTCATATAATTGTTTAGCCAACAGCTGAGAACCTCAAATGTTTCTTCATCAGCACTCAGCTTCTTGAAATGAGTTTTTTGTTAAGATGTGTTGGTGACATAGTCCTTACTACAGCGCATGATTTGGATACTGAGGTGAAATATGATCTCATCTTGGTAGGGAAGAAAAGGAGATATCCTAATAGAGGTAAATCTCCTTCATCTTCTAAATATTCATCTATAAGCACCACTAATCCAATGGTGCAAAAGCTAGAAAATGAGTTGTTAGCTCTCAGGAAGCAAATGGTGCAAGGGATGTCTTATGTTCCTTCATACAGATATATACCAAGGAGAACATTTCCCAATAAGTTATACCAAGGCAATGCTACAAAGAATCAAGGGTAGCCAAATCTCCTTCCTCCCTCACATGGGAAGCTTGCCATTGAAGCACCTCCAACCAATTCAACAGTTGGATATATTGAAACAAAATCTGATTTCTCTTTCTAGCCTGAATTCAACCAAGAAGATGACGCTAATATCTTCATAGAGGGAGAAGAATAATTATCTGATGACTCTAACATTAGTTTCCTAAATTACTAGGTTGAACCCAGAAATAAAGGTGAAGTGTTTGATGGATCATACGTTGTATTCACTTGATCCCAAAAATAGTCAGCCCAACAAGCTGATAAGAAAAAAATAGATGAACATCCTCAACTAGTAATTTCAATGGCTAAGCAGGGAACCACTCTACCTTTTCAATCAAAGGACTTGATGATTACTAAAAAGGTAAGTACAAAAAGCATTCCTTCATCTTCAACTTCAAATTCAAAGACCAGTACCACCCCCCCTAAAAAATAGAAGGATGAATTGCCTTCCCCTATTCCTAATTAATTTCAAACATTTGATATAATCAACCATGTCAAGAAAAATAAAATTCAAATGTCTGAATTTGAATTCCTATAGTCTAACCCTAAGTATTTGGATAATTTGGTTCAATATATAAAGGATAAAGCCATCCCTACAGGACAAGAAATTTTGAAAGTAACTCCTAGTCCCCCCAAGAACACATCCACCTAGAATAACCTTGTCATTACTCCTCTAGCTGCCCCTAGGAAAATATAACCATTTTATGTTTCCCTACTGATAAATAGACACTAGCTAAACAACTACATAATAGACTCAGGTGCATTTGGCAATGTCATGCCTGCCAAAGTGGAAGAATCTCTTAGACTTACACTAACCTAGACCTTTGGGAGATGTTTCTCCATGGATAAAACATAAGTGCCACTACTGGGAAAAATCAAGGATGCCCAATTTTCATTTGTGACATTCCCAAATAAGAGGATCAAAATGACAGTCTTGGTGGCTAACATCCTAACCTCATACATAATCTTTTATGGGCAAAATTTTTGCAAGGATGTTGGTGGCAAATTAAGCATGGACCTATCTGAGGTGAGGATCCCTGTCAAAGGTGTCATGTAGAGGTTTTTCCTTGAAAATGAGGGAAAATATGTTGTCACTCTAATATCAGTGCCTGAATCCCAAATTTTGTTTGAGTCTTCAGGTAGGGGTAATTATTTTTTGTCTACTGAAGACGTTCCTATTACAGTAGATGAAAGTCCTGTAGATAGTGATCGAAAAATTGATTCAAATAAGACATCAAAAGAATTGGTAGGGTGCAATATAGATTAAAAATGATCTTCCCTCTCTAATGAAGGAAAATTTGATAGAATATCAGTATTTAATGATGTTTGCATCTTGGAATTTGATGGTAGCAATTCTTCTACTGGTGCTGGAGCTGAGATTGTGTTGATATATCCTCAAGGAGATATTCCTTCTTCATAGTTGTAGTTTAGCAACACCAATAACACTGCCGGGTATGAATCTCTATTACTTGGGTTGAAGGTTGATCAAGACAAAGGTGTCAAGCTCCTTCATGCCAAAGGAGATGCTGATCTAATGGTTTGTCAAGTGAGGAACCTATGTCAAAGCAAGAATAAAATATTGTGCCATTATCGTAATCTAGTATGGGACTATATTGAAAGTTTTGATGCTTTCAATATATCTGCAATACCTAAAGAGCTTCATAATCATGAAAATTCATTGGCTATCCCTACAACCTTCATGGTTCTTCACCCTAATTTCAAAGATAATAGGTACACTATCAAACTAGTCTTTCGACCAAGTGTGTCTGATAAAGCTAACCATTGGTAGGTGTTTGATGCTGACAATCAAATCATGTGCTTCACTAGACTAGAAAAGCAACAAGATATGGTAGTGGACCATACTAATACATGCCAAAGTAATGGAAATAAACTCTTTGCCAAGATAGCAAGGATTTATGGTTTTCATATTGGAGACCATGTCTTGCCATGGGGCAAGAAGAGACCACCATAAGGAGTGCACAGAAAATGTGATTCTTGTTAGAGAGTTCCATTCACCCATCACCAATTCTAGGGAGAAAATAGGTTCTTACTAGTTTATCAGGATGGAACACCATTTTCATTACCTTATAATGCGTAGCATCTGAAGCACTTCAATTCTTAAAGTATTAGATAAGTCCAGTTATTCATTTATATATTTGTATAGTCTTTAGTTCTATTTTGTGTTATTCATTTTTGTTTCTTTTTGGTGCCTTTATATTTGGTAGCATGAATTTTTAGCCCAATGGCATACTTAAAGGCACTGTAGATTCTAGATTCTACTCCCTTAGATTGTTTTTACAATCGATGGAAGTTGCCTAAGTGGAGCTAGTTATTGTTCCCAAAATTTGTCACTTATTTTTGGGGACAACATATCAACTATTTTAGTCCTACAGACTAAAACTATCTCTTCCCTTATAAAAAAATGTTTTGATCACTCAAGTTCTTCAATTACTCAAGCATTTTTAGTCAAGGGACTCACAGGTTCAACGGGTTCAACAACTTCAATAGGCAGGCTCTCATCAAAGAACAACTTCCAAACACTTAGGCATTTTTAAGGCTTGTTCAATGCTGAGGTTTAATCAAAAGACTCATCGGTAGGCTTCAAAGAAGTGGAATGAACCATTAAACCTTGAACTTTCACAAGTTTAAAGGTTCAAAGTGGTTCAAAGGTTCAAAAAGAGTTAAGCACTTCAAAGGTTCAAACACTTTGGCAGAATTAAAAGAAAAAAAGGCTTTAAAGAATAAAGGTTGAACTATTGAACCATTGAACCTTGAACTAAAATGGTTCAACGAGTTCAAAGGTTTAATGAGTTCAATAAGATCAAAAGACTTAAAAAAAAGAAGACTTCGAAGGAGAAAGATTAAACTATTGAACCATTGAACCTTAAACTAAAAGAGTTCAAAGTTAAAAGGTTCAACGAGTTTAATAAAGTTTGAAAGGCTTAGAAGAACAAAGGATTCGAAGAGAAAAGAATGAACCATTGAATTGTTGAACCTTGAACCAAAAGAGTTTAAAGTTCAAAGGTTCAATGAGTTCAACAAAAAAGAAAAGAATCTAGAGAGTTCAAAAATTCAAAGGATTCAAAGAAAGAGAATGAACCATTGAACTTTGAACTAAAATGTTTCAAGGTTCAAAGGTTTAAAGGTTCAATAGAGTTCAAAATACTTAGAGACTCAAAGGATTCAAAGAAAGAGAATGAACTATTGAACCATTGAACTTTGAAATGAAATGGTTCATAGGTTCAAATGGTTCAAAGAGTTTGACCAATTCAAGAAGTTAAAAGTTCACAAGGAAGATTTGAGTAAAGGAAGGAAACAGAAGATTCTAGAGACAGGTTTGAAGAGATTGTTCAACCGATAGAACCAAGGAACCAATTAAACCAAGGAGCTTATTAAACCAAGGGACCACTTGGACCACCTAAACTATTGAACCATTAAACTAATGAACTCTCATGGTTCAAAGGTTCAAAGTTCAACGTGGTTCAAGTAACCAAGTGACCAATGACATCCCCATGAACATCAAATTGAAGGTAACAAAATGCCTATTTATTTTCAAATGTGGTACAAACTTGAGAATAAACTCAGTGACCAGCTAAAGAAGAACCTAAAAGAGCCTGCAAAAAGGGAAGAGATAGCTTGAGAACTCAGATCATGATGAAGAGATAAAATGCATTAAGAGAAGAGGGAACAAGATAGAAAGACCAAAAATATCTATAGGAAAGTTATTCTAGTAGGTGGAACATTCCACTAGGTGGACATCAAAGAGCATGAGCACTGAATAGCATGGCCTATTTTTCTCCATCAAGTAAAGGTGAAGTGGATAGCTATGCAAATATCAAGAAAAGGACTAGGTAGCCCATACTTTGGAGGAAACATTTGAGATGAATTAACATGTCACAATTAAGGTTGATTCCCTGTTCCAGCATGGCCCCTTCACAAAACTAAAAATGCATTTAAGGCATTGAATGAAGCATGGTCCATTCTATGAAATAAAGTTCCCAAATCTTTCTTAAAGTGCTATATATTGTAATCTCTAATTTTATGCAAAGGAGATCTCTCTGTTATAGAAGTAAAATTCTGCCCAAATTGAAAGGCATTTCCTAAGACTTTGAGCTCAAATTATTAATCATATTTCTTTATTTAAATGAGAAAACAAGTGACCTCTCAAAATTTGTTCTGGAATAGCTTCTGTTATTTAGGAAATTATTCTTATGTCTATTTCCTAGAAGCATTCTTGTCTATGTAATTTAACAAGCAGAACTAGTGGAAGTAATTAGGAAGGTGTCTTGAAGCTGACTATGGAGAGACTTTGTGCTGCCATAATTGTCTTTAGCATGTTTGTTTTTCTATTTTTGTGTAAAGGATCTTGGGATGACTTTGTGCCCCCATTGTCCTTTGTATATTTCACTCTTTGGTAGTTGAGGTGGAGACTTTGTGTTACACCTCATTTTGTTGGTTATTGTGCCCTGTTACATTTACTTGTCACTACCAAAAGATTCCTATTGTTTGTTGAATAACACTTCTGAAAGAAGATAAGTGCCTTTTGTCATTTCACCAAGATTTCTCCTTTTATTTGTGAACATCATCTCTAAAAAAATAGAGATTGATTGTGTTATCCGACCCCTGAGTGTTATTTTCTACTTATATATATAGTATATAGCACCTCATATTTGTAGGGAACCTCCCCTTGATGAGAAGAGAGATTTGTCCCCTTTTAATGTGGTCAACTTGCATAGTTGGCTGATAAATATCCCTATGTTGTGGTTGAAACAACCTATTTTTCCCATCAGTTAGCTGGTGAAAAAATATTCACCCAACACATCTAATAGATAGGGCATCATAAAGAACTAGTTACAAGTCTTATTCTTGATATCTATAAATTATCTCCATAGATGGATGTTGATCATGTATCTAATTAGAGGGGTGATCCCTTTCTCTACCATAAATTATACATATGACACCAAACTTTAATTAACATCTATGGTTTAAGGGTCTCCAAATATTCTATTCAATAGGGTCATAATTACCCTAATTCTTTATCTAAATTAGGCAATTGGGATGTTGTCAGTAGGGTCTCAGATCACATGGTTCCCTTAGAACAACCATGTCCTAAGGATGGTTTCAATATCATTCTTTCTAGTCCATTCCTTGATAGTGGACAAGTCCAAATGGGGTTTTGGAATATTCTAATATCTCTCAAAACCTATTGGGAAAATATATGTAATTCTACTAGAAGTCCCCTCATGAATGATCTAGTCATGTTTAATTCTACAATATTTAAAAATGGGAGCAAGGATGTCAATATAATGGAGTACTTCTAGTTTATTGGTAGCATGGTAAAGACTAGCCATCTAGATTGGAACTAGGTCATAATACCTCCTGATGACTACAATAATATTTTGTTCTTCCTTGGTGATGGCTTGCATCTCCTCAATGGTCAAGAAGAGCTTAGACTAATTCTTGTTACTAGTGTTTGAAGTCATACTATCTAATTTAGTGTCTTTGAACACCCTTCCCTCACTATCTGTGGATATGTACAATTATGTCTTGTCCTTCAATTGTTGCCTCTAAGTTTCCATGGCTTCCACACTTGAAAATCACTCACAATCACATTGCAAATGGTCTCTAGGATAGTTATTTCATGCTCAAATCATAATTAAATTGATTTAATATTTACTATAATTAATCTAAGTTCACTTAAGGCCTTTTATGCAAGTTTTAGGGCTTTGAATCTTTAATGATAGTAGCTTATTCAGACCTAGGCTCATACATGCCATCAATTTTGTTTTGACCTTTGCCTTTATGCATTTGTATTTCAAACATAGAAGATATTATATTTTTTTTTTTTGTGCTTTTGTGGTATTTATTTGGAAATTATATGGCATCTTTCATGGTATTTTTCATAAAATCCTTTGAGCATTAGCCATTTGTATTTAAAAATACCTTTTTCTTTGCACTATTTGATCAAAATCTAAGGATCAATGTGGGTTGTTAATCATGATCTCAGGCCTTACTTGTTATTGTTTCCTTTTGGTGTCAAGCCATATGGTTATGCCACTCAGTACCTTCATGGGATTTCTAAGATCTAACACCTATGTCAGTTGCATATTGAACAAGCATCCACCATGTGTTGAGATCATGGGCTCTCAGAGATATGTTGAAAATTCATAGATGATTTCATGTCATTGGATCAAGAGGCATGATGAAGCATGGACTGTCAGATCTTCCAAGATGCATAAACATTAATTAGTGCATGGTTATAAAAATAACTTGGGTTAAAATTCTTAAGGCTAAGTCTATTTCATATTAATAAACATGGAAAGACTTATGTTAAAGCATTTTATGCTAAGTTTCTAAGCATAAATGACCCCTCTAATGACATTAAATATTCCACCTTTATCTAAGTAAAAGGTTAGTTGAGCTTAAATTTGATGACCTCATAGACATTAAAGATAACCTCATAGATCTCAAATATGACCTCATGGATGTCAAATGATGGTCATGCAAACATGAAATTCAGGTTCATGAAGTTATTAGTTTCGGTGGGCTTAAAATTGATGGTCACATAGATGTCAATGATGACCTCATGGATGTCAAATGAAAGTTACATGAATGTCAAATTTAAGATCATCACATTCCTATGTTCCAATTTGGGAGTACTATGTGGCATCTCCATGAAGGTCCTTGGGATTTTGGATTCATTTCATTCCATCTGATCAAAGGTCATGATGAATTGAGACCCATTCAATCATGATCTAAGAAGTTGCACACCATTAGTTTTATTAATATGTGGGACCCTTTTCTATCAATATTAAGATGTAGGAGTGCCATGTGGTGACTCTATAGAGCTTCTTGGGTCTTTGAAATTATAATGTTGGCTATGTTTCATTTGATTAAAAGTTATGATAAAGTGAGGATCATCATATATTCAAAAGAGAATGGTTTTTAAGTTAGGACCCATGATGAAATAAGACTTAAGGCTAAAGCGTTAAGATTAAGGCTTTAGGTAAAGTAGGTATTAAAGTGACCATGCTTATAAAAATAAAAGGACCTTACCAATTATATTCATGGACCACATTACAAATATAATGAAAACAAGGGGAAAATAAAAGGGGACTAAGCATAATTTTTAGGCTAAGGATTGGTCATGTTAGAAAACACGACCAAGCCTTAACATAAAAATTGGGATTAATTCCAAAACAAATTTTAAATGTTGCATCCAAATTCTCCAACCAAATGTAAGTTTGAACCAAGGGTTTAATCTAGGGTTTTTAGAAGGGAGCTTTTAGAACATGAATTTATATTTGAATTTCCACAAACCAAAAACTAGTGAAAACTTGAATAGAATCAATTTAAATTTTTTAAAAAGGATCCAATAGCAAGAGCTCCATGAAACCTATACCTATAAGACATAAAGACCAATTATTCATAACATTAGTCAAACTAAATAAAAATAATAAACTAATAAGCTAACTTTATCAAAGTGGATGATCTTAAAATTCTATTAATGTTCAAAACATGCCATGGTTTCAAGGTTAAGGTTCAAAGTATCTCAAAGGGCCCAATCTTAAAAAATGGGGGTATGCTAACATCAATAAATGGTAACTTCCAAGGGAAACATAACAATATGTTAGAACTTAGAGACTCTAGTTCAAATAAACAACTAAGTCATCCACTCCATTTGATCAATGCCATTATCTAGATCATTTTATTGTTGAAACAAACCTTGTACTTGTAGAATTGGGATAAAAAATTAAGACATAGCCATGTTGTGTGTTCTTTGATTTTACTTAATGTTTATCATGGGATTTAGGGGACAACTTCTAGGCTTCATATCTTTAATCATTAACACTAACTTGGAGCATGTTCATATATTCATTAAGACCCATGATTCTAGTTTAGTGAAGGCTTGGGAATTTCTCTACTACTAGCCAAACATTCATATCCTTGATAGAGATGCCTTTATTCCCAATCATGGCCTTGCTCGGCTACCATCTAGGAATCCATAGCCCTAGTGGAGATTACTATAATCACCTATGCTTGAAAATATTTTGATTTTGCATCGCATTCTTATTTTTGTATTTTCTAATATCTTTTATGCTTTTAATAAGGTTGGGAACCAAGGTATTTAGGTTAAGGTTTTGTTCAATTGTTTTATCCTTAGATAATCACCTATGGCTACAACCATTATCCTAGGTAAGGATATTTATTAAGTTCAACCATGATTGTACCTTAATATGTTAATCTTTCATCCTAAAAGTGTAAATCTTCTTACAACCAAATTTAGGTTAAGACAATGTCTAAGTTTTCATAAAATAGTTAACCTATTCATTAATATTTACCAGTTTATTTAAATCATAACATTAGGCTCAAATTAAAAACCCATGGTCAACACTTGTATTAAGTTCATACCCACATTCTTGAATTTTAGAGGTTCAAGTAAACTAAATAAACTATGAGATCAGGGTTGTTTAAAAAGACTTATTGGAAACAAGGAACAAGGTAATGAAAGGAAACACACAATATAAAAAACAAAATAAGAAATAAATAGATATATGCATGCTTATTTACAAACAATAGATAGGAAAGAAATAACTAAAAGAAACTAACTAACCTACCTACACTATGTCTAACCATCTTAAAAAGTTACTCCATAAATACTTTAGGGGGAGTAGTAAATAAGTAATGCTTGAGGTACTACCCACTGGTGGACAGTGTGAACATTGCTCCTTCTAAGTCTTTAACTCTAAAGGTTTTGTCTTCTAGTGTGTCTATAGTCTAATATGGGCCAATCCACAAAGGTGTGAACTTGCCATGTTTGCCCTTATGCTTATATGCATTTTCCCAAAGGAGAACTAAGTCCCTTTATTTGAACACCTTGATATTTGATCTTTTATCAAACCACCTCTTCACCATGGTCTGATGTCTTGTAAAATCAGAAAAATACTTCTCACATGCATCTTCCATCTAGATGATGTCTATAAACCTTTAATTTTCAATCTCTTAGCCTTCTTACCTATACTCTCGCATGAATTTATATCTAGGAAAATTGAGAGTGATAGGGAAGATAGGCTCTTCTCCATACACCAATAGAAATGGTGATGACATTAAGGCTTGATTTATGCTTATCCTATCTACCCATATTCCATAATTGAGAATCTTATGCTAAGTCTTAGGCTTATTTGTAGAATACTTCTTCATTTCCTTCATTAAATTCTTATTGGTAGACTTAGACACTCCATTTTCTTTGGGGTAATGGTGGATGAAAATTTGAGACAAACATCATTATCATATGTCTATTCCATAATCTCTATGGATATAAATGTAGATCCATTATCACACACCAAAGATATGGGTGTTCTAAATCTAGTAAAAATGTTCTCCTCCTCCAAGAAATTGATCACTTCTTCTATCTTGTATTGTTTGGTGGCTGTAACTTTAGCACACCTTATAGAATAATATGTGGCAGTCGAGATATACTTGTGACCTTTTGATGAATTGGGGTTGATTACCCCTACAAATTCTAACCCCCATTATGAAAAGGATTTATCAACCATGACTAGTTGTAAAGGCATTATTGCCTTAGGATCCCTCATACTAAAGATTTTGCATGAGTGACATTCCCTCATATGCTAATGAGAATATTTGAAAATAGTTAGACAATAGTAGCTAGCTTTGAAGATCTTTGGGGATGTAGTCTTTCTAGATGGATGCCCATGTAAAAACTTATCGTAGAAGGTGCTCCTGATTTGGGTAGATTCTTTTTCTAAGACACATCTCAGGTAGACCCCTTAAAAGACCCTTATATATAATACCCCATATGTAGTCATATATAATTTACAAATTTTTATATTTAGTGTGTATTATTATACCATATCCATATGATCTTCTTTCATGCTCTCATGTCCCTTATATAAACCTTTTTGCTTATTCCCAATCATTTATAGCCTTCCAGATAATCAATCTAGCTCAATCAAGTTCTATTTTTGAAGCCAATATTATGCCCCTAGGTCTCGAGCCTATAAGATAGTATCACCAGACCTAGACAATAGTATCAGACCCTAGGGTGTCCCATTTTTGGTGCACCTATCAAATCACATTTTGAGTCAAAATGACCATTTTCATCTGACTCCTATCCTTCATCATGTCGGCCTAATGTGAATACATTAAATTAATGACCAATAGTTTCCTATAAAATTACATCCAAAGGTCATTTACAAGGGGAGGTAATAACTATTCAAAATAAATAAAGAATAAAAATATATCACTAAGGTAAATTTACCTATTATGTACATACAGTCACCCAACATAGCTACAAACAATTAAAACCCTCACACTAGTTCCTAGTCACATCAAGCATTCCTAGTTTAGGAGTTTTGCTTTTGCATAAAACTATTCCATAAAGCACATCAAGTTTGAGAAATACATATGGCTTGATCCCTCTTTAGATTATTGGTATGTAGGTAGTGTACCAACACAAGGGGTGTGGATACATGTTTAGTGCATCTTACACACACTAACCTCCCACCTGTTTCTCAAGTTTTATCAAACATAATGAAGGTATAGGGTTTTGACATTTAATAAAATATACAATGAACTTATTTTACATCTAGGACTCAAAATCTAATAGGTAGGCTCACACAATGACAACTGATAAAACCCAAAAAACTCAAATCTATGTGACTAGTTTGGACAATATTGTTAGGACCTAGACTATAACACTAGACCCTAAAGTGTCTTGTTTTTAGTGTTCTTATCCTTTCACCAAATAAAATCTATATCTAGGTTCATGACACTATCTTAGTCCTACTCAACTAGTTTTAGCCTCTATCTCAACCATCTCAGTCAACTTTTAACTTATGTTGCTTTTTCCTTATTTATTGTTATTTTTAGAAAGATTTAAAAGGAACAATAAATTATACAAATTAGTAATGTAATTATTGAAATACTATTTACTTATTTATTTATTTATTTATTCTAGACCCTTAACTAAATTATGAATAAGACTCAAATATTTCCAAAACTATTAAATAATTTGGTGAATGAGACTTACTTCATTTATGCACAAAAACGTTATAAACCTTAGGGAAAATTCCTTGCTAATTTTAGCAATATTTTTATGATTTTTTATACATATATAAATCATAATTTCAAATTTAATTTTTAAAATTTTCTATAATTTTTTTTTTAAATTATTTATTTCAAACCCAAGTTACCTATACGAGGTTTAGGTATTTTCAAAATCTAGCCTAGGGATTAAAAAATTAAATTTATGATATTAGTATAAATTTTTGTGTATTTATTTTATTAAAATTTATTTTAGAATTCAAATTATTACCATAATTTAAAATTTCTAAAACTCCAGTCCAAAACCCTAGATTTATAAACTAGGTCCTCAAACCCCAAGCCTTCATCTCACAATTTTTAGATAAAAATTTTGAAAATGATTTGCAGTGTCAAAAATAATTTCAAAATTTTCATGTTAGTAGTTATTTTTTCATTTATTTGCTTAATATTAATTTTCCATATTCTCTTTGGTGAAAGTAATAAAATGGCCACTAAGGCACTTCTTCCCTCTCATCACATAGATCATTTTTTAAATTTTTCTCATAATTATGAAAATGAATTGACAAATTTGTAAAATTACACATTAGTTAAAAATGTGGAAAATTATTTCATTTACATTAAAGATAATTACTATTGTTGTAATGTAGAATATGATGACACATATGAAAGTGATAGTGAAGAAAAATTAGATGTATCTCCTTCTCTCAAACCTAATGCATTAAAAAATGTTGCTTCTACTTCTATGCATGATTCTATTTCAAATGATGCACATATTAATGATAAAATCAAATCCTCTATTAAATTAGAATGTGATTCACTAAATAATAAAGATACCAATGAATCTCCCAAGTCACCCCCTACTACAGTAGCTCTTATTTCTCATGCTTCACCGAAAGAGAATGGTAGCCCACATCCCTCTACTAAGGTCCAATTTACCATTCCTCCAAAGGTTCAAGTGAGAACACCACCTCTCTATGATCTAACTAATAATTTTAGCATTTCAATGGCTAAACTAAATAATCAAATTTAATGTTTAAATGAACCACTTAAAGATACTAATATACCATCCCAGGAGATAATTTACTTAATTCATGTAGTTGGTGAATTACAACACCAAGTACACCTCTTGACTTTGAAAAGTAAGGCTTATAAATCTCGGATGGATGCCAATGACTTGAATGTCAACCCTCTTCTAAATAAATTTGTCAAAGATTTATTTCCTAATCATTTCCAAATACCATCGTTACCTCAATTTGATGGAATTAGAAATCCATTCCTACACCTTTTGGCCTTTCAAAATGTTTTGCCATCTCATGTGAGTCCTTTGATTCTACTTAATTTTTTCTAGCAAACATTAGTGGGTAATGCACAAAAATGGTTCTTTCATCTCCTCCCTATTGGTTCTTTGCATACATATGATAACATGGAGGAGGCATTTATTAGATATTACATAGCAAACATGAGCCCTTATTTTACATATGAGAAATTTGCCACATTACATCAGAATTCTTCAAATCCAGTTAGTTATTACATCTTATGATTTAAGATGCACATGTTATGATTGATATATAAAACAAAAAATCTAGAGATTCAACATATCTTTATCAAGGGGCTTTACAAACCTCTCCTAGAGCATACATTATATTAGATAGAGTCCTCTTTTAGCCACTCTGTTATATAGTTTTAGCCTTGGAGAAGAAATTGAGATTGATGGAGGTAGATTCAATTGATTACCTTACTCTAGATTTCATAGCATTACCTCCATCTATATCTCCTCACACACATCCACCATGTCCTAAAAAATATAGGAGAGCACAACTATAAAATTAACTAGTTCACAATAGAGAGTCAGTCTTTAGAGTACCACCTATAGTATGCACTATAGAGAATAGTAGTAAGGGACTACTAAAGTTTGATTCAGATTGGGATAGCCCATATTTCATATTATCAACACTAATAGATAAGAGGTTAATCAAATTACCTTCTACTCATTGATGAGATCCACATCTCTTATATAGACAACCACATTAGCCATTTTTTAACTATCATCATATCTGTGGACATAGAGATAATGATTATTATGGACTCAAGAATTGAATTAATAAATGTGATGATAATAGCATCATATCATTCATATCAAGGGAAACAAGATATCCTTAATCATTGATCCATAGACCTCATTCCTCCATGATTAAGTCATCCCAAGACATTCCTTCATAGGAATCATTAGTTACTCATCATGAGAGTAATATGATTTATAAGATAAAGCCTCATAGGAGATATCCTATCCCAGCTACTTAGAGGGTTTGGAGACCAGTAAAATGAGAGTAGCTTACATATATCACTTTAGTTCATGAAGTACACAATGCAATTCCATATACATATTCAACATAGTCATAAGCACTACAATAGAGTTTTTAGGGTCCTATCTCATGTAATAACTTGATACGATTAAGATTAGATGAACCCATATCATAGAGTACTACTCTAGATGGATATTGACTACAACTATTTTTTTAGAGTCTTATCTCACGTAACAACCCACTATGGTTAATATTATATGAACCCACATCATATAGTACTGATCTAGATAGATATTCACTATATGTAAGTTTTTAGGATATATAGTTAGTGCACCATAGACAACATCAAATACAGGGCATGTTCCTACACATCATGGAAATATGGACACATGTTCAATTATCCATCAAGATTTAGATAGTGATATAATATCCATGGGGTTGATATGTATAGAGTGATATCTTACATCCCCTTCTACTAACATTCCTAGTTCCATCTATAGTATTCACACACAAGGTAGTATCATTAAGGTCTCATACCTCTACACATAGAAAAAAAATTTAGAGAGCTTCTTCTATTACCAAATGGGTCCCTAAGATCCCCATAGTTACATCCACTTCTTATAGTTATGAGGGACCACATAGTTGGTTTCCACTATAAATATTTTATAGTTATAGTCTCAACTCTTCCATCATGCTTCATGATCATGCATGATCCCTCTCCTTGATATACGACACCATGATATAGAGTCTCTCATGAGACTCATCGGTTAGTATCATGTCTTCTCAATATTTCTTGTACATAACTTCTTTTTTTTCTTATTTGTACATATTTTCTCAGCCTTCTTATACATAACTTCTTCTTAATTTATTGTTGTAGTCTCCTTTTGAGTTATTGTATATAGCTTCTTTTCAATTTATTGTACATAGCTTAATTAAAAAATACCAAAAATAATTCAATTTTTTTAGAAATCCAAAAGGTAATATAACATTTCAAAAATAGAAAAACATTAAAATATGTCAAAATATAAAAACATTCAAATAAATCAAAAACACGATAAATATTTCAGCTGTATGCATTATCCATGATTTTCAAATCTACTACCATGATAGACTTACATTTATTGTTTTATGCTAATATTTCTCAATTTATCGACATTACCATGCTTCACTTGATCTTCTTTGAGTGTGTGTAGTGACATTTAGATCCTTGATTGCTTCACTCTACCCATTAGGTGGGTATCCTACTTATATATTTGATACATACATTGATATATCTACCCATTGGGGGCATCTTTTACTTCACTACACCATCCAAGTTATGTCATTCCTACACCACACACTCTAGTTATCATGATGTTGTATATTACTTACTTTCTTACATAGATTACTCTATCAACACTCACTAGTATATAAAACTTGTGTATTTATTCACATTTACATAGTCTTGTACTCCATGCCTTTCATACTTTCACTTCTTGCTTTGATTATTTAGATGAGATTGTATTTCCAAAATTTACATGCTTTCCTTTCTTACTTTACATAGCTAGATGTGATTGCATTTATCAGTTCCTATTTTATCTATTATGTCTGCCTTAGGACATGTGTCAATGTCCTTTTCTTTTATTCTTGTATGTGACATTAAACATTTAACAATGTCGTTTGTTTGTACTCTTCTATGTGATTGTGGCCCTCATGCCAACTTTGCTTATTTTCAATTGCATGTGTATGTGGTATTTGAACATGCCTTGTATGTTTACTTTCCATTTTGAGTGACATGTGCCCATATCTCTTGTTTTTTTGGCCCTTTTCCACTCTTTTATGCTTATTTATTCATTCCTTATGAGCTTGTTTGCTTATTTTCTTCTTAACTATTTACAGTTCCATAATCTACTTCATGCATTATCTTGCTTTCTTAGATGGCATGATGGCATCATGCTCCATCCTTATTTGGAAACTAACATCTAAAAACTAGAAAATAGCATTTATAGTTTCAATTTAGTATACTACACATGGTATTATATTGTTACATCTATCTAAGTATTCCCCTATTGACCCAACAATCTCAAATACAAACTATGTTATATCTTAAGACATATTTTCCATTATCATTGCTATATCATGTATTTCATAACATGACACACTTAGAAAGCTCTTTCTTCTAAGGATAGTCATTACAGGGTGTTCATTCCTACCCTTAAAAGAGGGGGAAATAATCAAGTGTTTTGTCATAGTGATCAAAGCCCTATACTCATCAAAAACCAATTTTAAAAACACTCAAAATAATAATTAGAGATCAATCTAGGTAGAACAAATAAAAAAATAGTGATAATTAAAAAATAATGATCAGATTAACCAAAGGACAATAGTGTCAGACCTAAATAAAAATGACAAAAAGTAGGGTATCCTATTTTTGGTGTTCCTATCCAATCAATAAAAACCTAGATTTTACAAAAATAGGTAAAAAGGTAAGCTTAGTTAAAATTTGGTCAGATACAGATCAATTTAGAATCAATAGGTTTAGTATAATTTTATCAAAGAATTTAGATATAGGGGGAATCATGCATGAAATGATGGCTCTATCTTCTATTTTTAGAATGGGCAGTTGGTATAACTTCTAGATCAGAATCCATGTTATAAACACTAGTGATTGGAGGTAATGTGCATGACACATTTGACTTCTTTTCTTTTTGAGTTTAGTATATTACCCAAGAATTCTTATTAGTTTCATTCCTTATTCCATTTGTAAGTAGTTGGCATCATTTTATAGTGCCTTTCATATAGGCCTAACCTCCGCATTCCTAAGTAGCTACCACATAATCCTAGTTCCTTGCTTTGGAGTTTGTTTCATACAAGCCTAATCTCCATATTTTAGAATGGCCAAGATTAGCCTAGTTTATAGTACACATTTAGATATCCACACCACACTATCAATTTTTATATCATTCATGGGATTCAAGATCCATATTATATGACACACATTTATATAGATATCATTTTATAGCTTTACTTAGTGGGCAATGATGGAGATAAAGGACTAGCTACCCTTTGTATTCTTGAGCCACCTACTCAGATGGATTAGACACATAATCCAAACATCGATTAACACATGCATGATCATATAGCTTAAATTAGTGGGTGATGATGGAGACAAAGAGCCATCCTTTTCTAATTTGAGTCACTCTTAAGGAATAAAACACTCACCTCCATTCATGATATTAATATTGGTACAACACATACCCAACACATATCTAACATACTCAGCATCACTCAAGATCAAAAAAAAAATTATATTGGTTCACGTACCTAGTGAGGTGTATTCATTCCTTTCTCTTCCTCTTTATTTTACCCAACTTTGTACATTCTTATTTTAGACATAGCATGTCTAGTAAGAACTGATCTAATCTTTGTTTTACTCTTAGATATTTACACTTCACGATGTTCTCTCTCTACACACACTCAGTATCACATAGCCTCATAGACGTCACTCTTGTAGGTAAGTTTAGGTATGCTTTCTAGTTTTCCTTTATCCTAATATTTCACTTTGCTACATCACTAGAATAAAGGGGGGGAATGTAGTCATATAAAATGTCCAAATTATGAAACCCTATTTATATGACTTTCTTACATGCTCTTAAGACCCTTTAAGACACCTTTTTACTTATTACCAGCCATCCATAGTCTTTTAGATGATCATTATATCTCAATCATGCTCTATTTCATAGGCTAATTCTATCCCCCAAGTCCTAAATCTATGAGACAAGAGCATCAGACCTAGAAAATAGCACTAAACACTAGGGTGTCCCATTTTTAGCATTACTAGCCAATAACATTTTGATCCCAAACAATTATTTTCATTTGATTCTTATCCTTCATCATGTCAACCTAATGTGAATACATTTAACTCATGACCACTAGTTCCCTATAAAAGTCTATCCAAAGGTCATTTACAAGGGGAGGTGATAAATCTTATAAAGTAATCAAGAATACAAACAAACCACCAAGGAAAATTTCTCTATTCTCTACATAAAATCACCAAACACAACTAAAAACATATTCAAACCCGCACACCAATCCCTAGTCACCTTAAACACTCTCAATTTTTCATTTTTGCATCTACCTAACACTATTTCACAAAGCACATCAAGTGGAAGAACTACATATGGCTTGATCCCTCTTCAAAGGATTACTATTTAGGTAGCATGCCCACATAAGGGGTATAGATACAAATTTAGTGAATATTACACATACTAACCCCCACCTCTTTCTCAAGTTTTATCAATCACAATGAAAGGCTATGGTTTCAAAATTAAATCAGGTATATAAGGAGTTCCATCGATATTCAGGACTCAAAATTTCACAAGTAGGCTTAGATAGAGACAATAAACAAAACCTATAAAACTTAGATCTCTATGTCCAATTTGGAAAACAAAAATAGGACTTTGACTATAGAATTAGACCCTAAAGTGTCCTATTTTGGCACTCTTATATTTTTACCAAATGAAAGCTATATCTAGGTTCACAATACTATCCCAGTCCTACATAGGTGGTTTTAGCCTCTATCTCAGCTATCTTGCTATAGTTTTAAGCTAAGTTGCATTTCTCCTTATTTATTGATATTTTTAGAAATTTTTAAAAGGTATAGTAAATTATACATATCAGTATTATAATTATTACAATATTATTTACTAATTTATTTATTCTAGACCCTCAACTAAATTAAGAATAAGACTCAAATATTCCCAAAACTATTAAATCACCATCTTGGATCAAATAATGGGTTGTCTTGAGCCTAAGGGCCATATTTTTCTCTCTAGTCAATCCTATAGGATAGGTACCATTAATTAGTAAATGAATGATGAAATCATACCATTCACTAGATTGAAATTTTTACTGGTCAACTTGCATAATACATAACTTAGGGCTGGTATTAACAATCATTTAGATTAGACATGGTACCTTAGCAATTTTTCTAGTCATATTCTTATAAAAATGGCATCCATTTACCTCTACATTCCCCAAGTTCATTATAGCTAAGCATAATCTTTGTAGTAGGGTTAGGTAGAATAAAATACACCTTATTTCTAAGGATATAGTGTCTAAATTAATTCACTACCTTAACTATTGCATCTGCTTGCTTATCAATCAATGAAGAACTTAATTCAACATTTTGAAAGTTATTACTCATGAAATTTATTAGGTGATAACACCCATAAACCTTTTTAGTTAAAACTACAACCCTAGTATGGTCAGATGCAAAAGAATAGAGATATGAGTCCTTTGAAAAGTCAAGAATTATCAAGACTGCAACTTAGGTAATTAATTCTTTGATGTCATTGAAGTCATTTATATATTCTTCATTCTAGGAGACCTCTACATCCTTATTTATCATGTCATTCAATGGCTTGACAATCTCATCAAATCTAGAATTGAACTTTCTTACAAAGTTTATCATACCAAAAAATGACTTTAGCTCTTTCCTACTATTTGGAGCCTCTATCTTAGATATATATTCCACTCTCTTAAGATATATGGATATCCCATATTTAGTTCCTACATGAACAAGCAATTTTCCTTCAATAACATAAAATATGCTTTTCTTTGGGTTTAGGGAGATTCCATATCTTCTGCATCTCTCAAATACTTGCTATAAATGTATAAAGTGGTCTTCCTTAATTTCAGAAAAAATGGTTAGATCATCCATATATGTAATGATACACTTACCAATCAGACATTAGAAGGTATATTCCATTGCCCTTTGGAAAGTATCTCTTGCATTTATTATCCAAAAATAAATTATCTTATATTCAAATTTGCCCCATTTGGTTGTGAAAGTTGTCTTCATCATGTCTTCTTTGTCAACCAATAACTAGTTGTAGCCTAAAAAACCATCAAGGAAACACGTCATAACTGAACCTAAAACAACTTGTATCACCTATTTGAGAGAGGGAAATGGATAGTTATCCTTTTCAAATGATTTTTTAAAATTTCTAAAATCAATACATATCCTAATCTTACCATCATTCTTTATGACTAGCACCAAATTAGCCACCCAGGTAGAATGCCTGATGGGAAACATAATTCTAGAATTCAATAATCTCTTGACCTCTTTGAAGATAATTTGTTCTAAGATAAGATTCACAGGACTTTGCTTTTGCATGAAGGGTCTAAAAATTTCTTTAAAGGGTATAATGTGGGTGATGACTCTTGGATCAAAGATCTTCAATTCACCATAAGACTAAGATATGGCATCCTTGTACTTTGTTAACAACTCTTTGGCATTCTTGTTCTCAATGTTAGTGTAGGATTTTCCAACATTTACCAATTGGGTTGATCTTAGGGTCTAAGGTCAACAACATTATTGTCCTTCCCACTTATCTTGGGAAATTTTGAAACCTCAACCAACTTATCTTGATGAAATAGCCTCTCTAAGGCAATCATGCCTTTGGGAATTTTATTATCATTTAATTTAATGACTTTACCATCAAACTTGTTTTTTCTAAGTTTATTTTCATCAATATCATTAATGATGTGAGCCTAAAAGGCTCCAAAATTAGTCATGAAATATAAGATCTATTTATCATCACTAAAGACCTTAAAATGATTCACATTATCTGGGACTGAAGGATAAGGTATCAACTCAATGCTAAAGTTGGGGGAGTCTTAGTTGGGCATGAGGTTGGCTACAACAAATTCCAACTCATAAATAGATTGGTTATCCTAAGTTGTAATGGAAACAATACTAAAAGAATCAAAAGACTCAATTAGATCCTAGAACCTAAACTTATACCTCTTAATTTATGAGATCTTGTATTGATATTTGTTTTTCATCTAGTTGACTACTAGTTCTAAATCACCATAGACTAGTAGTTATTTGAATATATTTTTTATAGTAAAGTTAAAACCTAGGATAAGGGACTCATATTTAGTAAATTTATTGGTGCAATGGAATTGGAGTCTATAGAAATCATGGTATTTATTACCAACAGGGTCAGTTGTGATAATGCCTACTCTAGATCTAGCCTTACACCTAACACCATCAAAATGTAGTTTTGACAACCTAAGAATATCATGAGTAGTCTTAGGATCACATACCTTTGTAGTCTCTAAGGTTAAAATCCCTAAGTATGAGTCAATTATGTTGACCCTTTCATTTATATAATTGTCCTTAGTGATCATGTTCTTCATCCTCAGCTCTCTTTCAACCCTAATCTGGTTTGGAACTCCTTTCCAATGTAGCCCTAATTATGAACAATCCTTGGACATGTAGCCATTAAAAGCTTTGGTTCATTCCCTACTTTAAAATATCCCATAAACATCAATATTATCAACAAATTAGATATCAATAAACTATTATAATATAGTATTATAGGCCTATTATATATGAACATTTAATAATTCCCCAATCACCTTAACTTTAGATTTGCCTAATTGAGTAATAAATCTATTAGACTTATTAGGAGTCAAGCCAAGTTATTTATAAATACATTCTAGCATGATATTGGTGGATGCACTAGAATCCAATGAACAATTATGCAAATTCTTACTGAACATCTTGACTATGAGTAGAAAAGGAGGAGACTTTGTCTTAGCTTTGTGCATATTCACATTAGCATTATTAGCCTTTGGTGGTTTGTTAGATTATTTTGACAATGATTCAATCAAGAGGTCCTTTTGTTCTATGATCTATGTTGATTCATGTAATGTGATGTTAGACTTTATCTTCCTCATATCTTCAACAATATTATAACTAGTCTTATTTGAAGAAATAGGAACATCAACATTATGCTTATAGGTAATCCCTTTGGTTGGTTCTAGATTATTACTTGAAGAAGTGTTTGGAGGAGTTCCAAAGTTATTTGGAGGTGTTGAGGTAGTCAAGGTCTACCTCTACTCTCTATTCCTCAAAGGATAAGTCTTCTTCAATAATTTTTGGAAGTCTTCAATTTCTTCAAGGACATCATCAAGGTTTTTCTCATCCTGAAAAGGGAAATAAAGCATATCCACCATGAAAATTTGATCTTAAGGCTTGGATCCTAAAGTACCTGCACCACTATCTTTGTTAGGGACCACTTCAAATGTATCTAACTCTTCTTAAAAATATTCAAAATACTTACATAACTCAATGCAATCAAGCTATCCATGTTGGTTGTATAACACACTCTATAATAATTAGGCAAAGTAATATAATATTAATGTTCGTAGTCCTCTTTTTAGAAGATTATTCATTATTCTTATTATTGTGGAAACTATCTTTCTGAAACCTATTGTTAAGCCTATTAAACCTTTGGAATGAGAAGTTCCTACCATATCTCTCTCTAATAATGCCAACTTGTTTTTAAATCTAAAGGAAATTAGTGCTTAATGTTTGGACCATTTTCAAGATAAACTCATTCTCATTCTTGGGAGTTTTAGAATTATGCACCTAGTTATTTTTAATACTAGAAGTTGGTACTAAAACTCTTTGATCATTTTTATTGTATAAATTAGTGTTAAGATGACTCAAGAATCCTAAATATTGGTTAGGAAAAATATGACTAAAATGTAATTGATTCTTATTTAGAAGTTGATTCAAGGCTATAACATTATGATTGTTATTAGGGAAGATATTTAGAATTGGCAAATGTGGATTGATATTTGGGAATAATTAGGCCATTTATCCCTGGGGTTGAATTTGAACATTAATTATCACTACATAAAAATAAACCCTAACTAATGAAGTTATAACTGGAAGATACCTTTTCAAAAATAAAAAAGTCATGAGATCTACTACATCCTTGTAGATTTATAGAGGTAAAACCTCATCAAGCTTATAAGGTTCTATGGTCCAACTATACATTTTTAGGAACTTGGAATTAAAATACCTTATGAGCTTGCTTGCATCCCTCATAATGGTGGTGAACTAGGGGTATATGAAATAAATACTAATAATTTTTCCAAACTGGTCGATGAAAAAATTGGTGAAACCATCCCAACTAGAAATATAATTGTCAGACAAATTGAGAAACCATTCATATGAAACGTCTTTAATATTAAAAGGGAACATTATTCATGTTACATATTCATGTATAAAATTTACAAACCTTAAATCAGATTTTAAATATTTAATGTGCTTTTCAATAGTTAAATTACCAATTGTAATAAATGTTGGCAAGTATTTTTTAGGGTTGCATGGGAGATCATGTACCACACCTAGGACATTGACTGAAGAATCTCCCAACCAAGACATACGTGGAATAAGTTCAAAGGTAGGGTTACCTTCAAGAGGTGAGGCTGGTAAATATTTTTAATGTCTATGCCTACATTCATCTCACTCGGTTCTCCTATGTACTTCAAGATCAAGTAAAGGTTCTCTTATCTCTGAATGTGGTCTTGTTTGAATCTTTGGAAATTATAGTTTGAATATTGAATAACCTATTTGAAATATGATGTGTCAAGTTAATATTTATAAAGAACAAGGATTAAACCTACACATTAAGCTAATTTTGTAACAATTGAATAAATAACAATAAATTATCTCAATCCTTGACTAAGCTAACTCAAAGATGTGTCCAATTATGTAAATATGGTCTATATTTATAAGTATAAGCTCAAATCTATGAAATATATACCAATATTTAATCAAAGTAAGCTATTCTAACCTCAAATACCATGAATTTTCAAATCTTAAGACATATTTACCAAAATTAAGCATAAAACTTCAAATAACCTTGATATTTGTCTTAAGGAAGCACAAAGATATGTCAAAGACAAAAAATATCAAGGATATTTACACTTTTTAGAAAATAATTATGCAAAAGTGCAATCATAACATCAATCTTAGATTAAAACACCCTAAGATTAACAAACTTTTAACCAATTCATAAAGAGGCCCTCCTTCTAGTGCCATCGAGACTTGTTGATGCCTCTATGTGTACCATAGATGTATTTAGTATTCAAAGAACACTTCTCATTTTAGGATTTTGGGAATTCAGAGCATGAGTGGAATATTTTTGCTACGTATATTACCTATGGTGAAATAGTGGTAAAGCAATGTTTAACTATTCCATAAATATTATATTAATTGATGCTTGAGAGCCACCATGGACCAAATCTTTGTAAAATATAAGTATCTATACAAATAATAGTGAATTATCATCAAATATTAAACTAAAGACTAATCTAAATGGATATTTATAATGAAGTTTAAACTAAATTTATTTGGTTAAAAAAGAATCAATAGAGAAGGGTAGGGTTGAAAGAAAATAAGTGATTATTAATCTTAGCCTCAAAAATTATGGAAAAGTTCCAATTTCAATTGAGTATAAATTTAACTAGTATATAATGTAAAATAGAATAATCTCATATCTCAGTACACACTAGACAAACTTCCAAGGATGATATAAAGAAGTATAAATAAGAACCAAATTTAATTTAAAGATTTTCTACCACACTCAAATAACAATAGCACATTCTCATGTAGATCAACTAAAATGAGGTAATCTGAATATCATTCAATTAATCTAGCATAAACACAAATTAAAAACCCTATAATCAAAGATGTAACTCAAAGTTCATAGAAACTATTCAAATTTAAGACCTAAGACTAGCAATTAAGAGAAAAGTCATGTAATAATTGACATAAACTAACTTGGACAATCCTTTCAAAATTCCTTGATTATATTAACTACACAAAGTATACAAATTTTGATCAAAATTCTCTCCCTTTAATAAATGGTAGTACTACCCTTTATAGGAAGACAAGGTAGTATACTAGTCAATTACAATATACAAATATACAAAAGATAAAAACAAATGCCCTTTAACAAAAAATTATATAATACACTTGTTTTTCCAAACTAGACTAACCTAGAGGTAGCATGATAACAAACTAATGTGTTCCTTTACAAAAGAACATTCTATTTTCAAAAAATTACACAGTCATTTACAAAATATCCCCTATTGCTCTTGTAGAATCTCCATAGCTCTTTGATGTTGTTCTTTGACTAGATCTAAAACTACAGTTGGATTTAGGAGATAAAAATCCTCCTAATCAACTAATTTATCAAAGTCTCTATCATCTCTTTTGATAAATACCTATATTCGCTTGGCTTTTATAATCTTTTCCTCAGTAGTGAAGATCAAGACCATAATTCTACTATTGTCACTGCCAGATTGGCCCTAGCTTTTGCTTCTCACTTCTTGAATAACCAAAGTGACCCTGTGTTATATTATTCATCATCAATAATTTCTAAGGATATATACTTCATAGGATTAGTAAACATGGTGCCAAGGAGACACTTAATTTTGCTAATCAACTTTTCATCATCTTGTAGGAGCATGTCCAAGTATTTTGACCAAGTACTCAAACTCTAGATCTTATCCACCACTATCCCTAATATAGGATTTATGTGCTCTAAGATAATGGTTTTGAATTTAGGAATTTTATTCCTAATCAATATACTAATGAGATCTCTTATTTTATCCTCTACATCCTACCACTCTGTCATCAATATTTTGGCCATCTCACACTGCTCGCTCAATGCATCATGTCTTAGATTAATTGATTTTAAGGAGTCAAACATGTTGAAAAAGGATGTTTCAAACATCTTTACTATGGCCTCAATAACTAATAATAAATCAAAGGTCTCTAAATTCTCCTTTTCCCTCTCCAACTTATGTATCCTTTGCTTCATGCCTTTGATTCCTACTTTGATTTGAGTTGAATGGTAATTGGCTAGGATTTATATGTCTTCTTCATGGATGGGAAGTTCACCAAGTTATTTTCCTCTAACTTGAGTTAAGCCTACAAATGTATCAACCTTTTGAAAGTTGAATTCTTCATCTCCAATCATGGTTTTCTTGATGGTCACCCTTTCCAAACCTATTGTCTAAGGTTTGAACTACACTATGGTGGATGAATTTTTAGCCTTAAGAGGTCTTAAAACCTCCATCCTTATATTACTTGAGGTGCCTAACATTTGTATTTGTATGCCACCTAACGCTCCTATGGAAACTATCCTTCTTTATTCTTCCTCCTTCATCAAATCCAATATCCATGGCTTGATTTCTCTATGAACTTCAATGTTAATAGTTTGAGCCAAGGCCCAAGAGTGAGACAAAGTATGAATCTTCTATGTTTTTCCATAGATGAACCAATCAAGGATGATTGGTCAATGGATGGGTTATTCCTCACTAAATAAGTTGAATTCACTCATGCAGTGAGTGAAAGCCAACTTTATTCTCTTTTGTCCAACTGGAACAATTATCAGTTCTATCTTTCTCTTCTTTAATGGTGTCACTAAGATAAGATCTAGGGAAAAAAAATTCCTTTATCTTGTTTAGCTTATTTTTATTCAACCTAGGATTCTTTAGCTTGTTCTTTCTCTTCATTAGAACCACATGCTCTAGCAAGGACCTTGAGGGCATCCTCCACTATTTAATTAGGCTCTATAAAAATCATGTCTAGATATTCAATTGGAGATACTAGTCTTTGAGGTAAGGTTGAGGATGAGGTTCCCTCACCAAGCCCCTCTTAGAACTTCCCTCCTTGCTAGGACATTATGTAATCTATTTTTTAGGATGCAACACTTCCATCTATGGTCATTCCTAAAGTGGATTGGAAGGTCTAAGCAAAAAATGGTATTGAAGAGGTCTAATTTACCATATGTCCCTTGGTGGCTTTTCGTTAATAGTTAGTCTATGTTCATGTCTAATGTTGTGTTTCTTGAACCTAGCCGACTTACTCAAAGTTATTGGACTTGATGTGCAGAGTTTCGTAAGGACCAAGTTGATGTTCATAAACTAACTTAGGTAGTTGCTTTTTCTTCAAATGTTTGCCCACCTTGTAATAAGGATCCTAATGCTTGAAGTTATCTAGCTGAAATCCAAAAGAATATATGTGTCTAGAAATGGTGTCCACATATTTCCAATCTTTAAAAATATTTCTACCAATTATTAAATGAAATTGATGGAGGCCTCTCCTTTGATCCTTGCACACTCCATCAACACACTAAAAAAGTTGACATACAATTTCTTGTTTTTCTACTTTGTTGGGAACATAGATATAAAAATTGTAAGGTTGGATCATAATTCCCTCAATTTTGATCATAGTACAATCTAGGTATAACCAGATTTATCTCATTAGCTTTACATATTTATTGATTAGAGGGATAATCCTAGGCATGGAGAACCCTGTAATGGATTCTACTAAAGTAAGATAGACACAATCACAAATTAATTACATTTAGTTTCTAAATTTGAAAATATGTAGTTTTGAATAATGGTGGGAGACTATGAATCTTCCCCTAGGTGACCAATATTTTATGTGAGGGATCCAAGTGGAGTCTAGTAGGGAATCTAATAGATAAGACATCATAAATAATTAATTACCAGTCTTATTACTGATAGCTATAAATTATCTCCCTAGGTGGATGTTGATCATCTCTCTAATTAGAGGGGTGTGTTTTAGTATTTTTTTATGCTTTTTCAATATGGAATAATTAGTTACTAAAAACAAAGTATAAGTAGGGTTTCTAATATAACCTAGATATATGGATAGTTGGTTGTGCACCATAGATCAATCTTTGTGGGGACTCCTCTTTAGTTATAGATGAATGACCTACAAATCACACTAATTCATAAAAAATGGATTAATAGAAAGATAAGTGGGCTACATGGTTACAAACCATTCATGAAAAGTGGCATGCTTTCTCAAATGGATGTCAGACCACTATTTTTTATTAAGAAAGATAATAAAGACAAAAAGATAAATATCACAAGATATAAATGATGTAAAAGATAATTTGATAAAAATAAATGACTATGGATTATTCAAGATAAAATATAAAATACACAAGATAGTAGATGCAGGTATAAACAACACCAAAATAAAACTTAATATGGATTAGATAGATGCAGACTATTTGTGATTAAAATATAAGATACATATATTATTCAAGGACAAGATGTATAAATGCTTTTCTAAGTTTTAGTAATGGATATCAATAGATTAGGAGAGATATTTAGAAAATAGAATGCAGATTATGTAGGCTTTAGGGACTAAGAATATTATGAAAATAGATTGCTAGAATGTTTTGAAAATTTAGTAGGGATCAATGATGATCCTATAGGATTGACATTGATTTAGGTGGATTGACATTGATTCAGATGAATTGACGTCGATTCTATGTAAAATGTTAAAATTTAAAAATAGAATATATTAATGACTTGTATTATTAATAAAATAATTAAAACCAAATGTAAAATAGTGACATATAAATGCAAAAGATTTTAGATTTGAAATATGAATAAATTGATGTGCAATACTTACCTTGAAAACAATCTTGGCATGAGGTTGATATTGTGCATTCTTTTCTCTATATTTAGGTAGAAATTCACTAGAAAGGGGTATAATAATCACCTACGAGTCTCTTGGATAAATTCTATCAACATTTTAGTGTCCAAAATTAGAGTCACCATCCATCTTGAGCCATGGAGGTTCGCTATGTATTTATGGATTGACACCAATCTAGGAGAATCAATGTCGATCACAAAGGATCAATGTTTATCATGGAGGATTTATGTGGATCATCCCAATTTGGCTTGGGTTGTTTTGAATCACATGCCAAACTAAGTGAATGTAACATGAAGTTATTTTCATGAGTTTTTGATGAGGGTATGTTGTTGGAAGGGTTGGGTAATTTGTTTTTATTTGATTTTTATAGATTTTATGGTTAAGGGTGATAAATAGTAATTAATAGAATTAATTACCATGGGTAAATAGGGGTTAATTATTATTTAAATTCAATTTAATTAACCTATGTGGCAAAGGTAAATGGAAAAGTAAAATGTAATTATTTAAAATAAATACCCATGGGGTGCTGTTATGTTAGAAATAACATAAATATGATGACACACAAGTTAATACAAAAGGGTGTATAAAAATAACATCTACATTTTCCCCTTTTTTTTGAATGGTTGAGAGAATCGAGCCATGAGACAAAAATATAGAAGTAGAACTTGAATAAATTCCCCTAGCAAGCCCTAGTTTGATATGAGAATGTTTCCCCCTAAAACTAGGAACCGACAAAGGGAAAAGGAGATGGATATTGGTTTGATAAAGGGTAGAAGAAGAGGGAGATAATGGAAGTGGATAAAATAAAAATGCAAATATATAAATGGGGGTTGATGGACTAAATGCACAAGTGTGGCTTAGACAAATGGACAAATGGATAGGTATCCAACATAAAAAGTAGGTGACAAAAAATGTCAATGTATAAATTACTAGGGTTAAGCTAAAATGAGGACCAAGGTAAATAGACAATAATATCTATGGCAAAATAAGACATAAATTTTCCATGAAGCACATGGGCTTAATATTTTCAACCAAGATAAAAAATTATAGATGAAACTAATCCTAATTTATATGGGCTTGTAAAGGGGTTTCAGCTATAGACTCATGTTTCAAGGTGAAATGCTCAATCTGACTTAGACTATGGGACTAACAGGGGTTAGACTTACACTAATCCAAGGTTTTGGTTTTTTGGTAAATAAGGACAAGATAAATGCAAAAAGGATGACTTAAATAGCCTAGGAAAAAAATTTGACTACTAGAAAAGTTGAAATCAAAGCATGAACGAAGAGATCAATATGAATTCATATGAATCACAATCACCTTTTGATGTTGGTATGGATAATGGTATGCTAAGATGGTAATGGATGGGTAAAATGACATCATACAAAGGCTATGACCTAGTCATAAAATATGAAAATTGGGATACGCAAGAAGAGAATGAACACAAAGGTTCAACTCCTTTAGGATGGGTTTGGATTAAGGTAATAAACACAAATGGATGAATGAGAAAGACACAAAGGGGGACCTTTTCCACTAATTTATTGACATGGACCATAGTGAATATGGGGTTTATCAAAAATTAAACTCCTTAAGGCTTTGCACTTGACATCCTTGTGAAGGTAAATAAACACTTTTAACAAATTTGTAAAAGGCAAGATTATATTTCCTTGATTGGTTAAAAGAGGTGTGACATGTATGAAATAAATCGAGGTATACCACCCATCTTATATGAAATATGATGTCCTTATAGGTGACTTAGGATGAAGCATGGGCTAATACATGCTCTATATATATATATATATGAGGTAGACTGATAGATGTAGGAAGTTTTCATAATTGGAAAATACCGATCAAGGTGGGAAGTCTTCTATGGGATATATTGGATTTTGAATTTTTGATTTAGGGTCCTTTTTTTAATTTAGTTTGAGAGATTTTGGGAAGTTGATCGATGTGGGAAGCCTCTAGTTATTTTACTTTTACCAGAACTATAACTAGCCATCCTTCAAGGGATTGGTCTAGATTTTGATTTATTTGATAGTTTTCCTTCAACGGATCAGTCTATTCTATTTATGAAACTAATAATTTTTGGTAGCTATCCTTCAAGGGAGAAGTATGCAATTTTGACAATGACCCTTTTGAGTAAGATATCCAAATTTTTTTGATTTTTTGATGTGAATTAACCTAGGCTAGTCTTGGTCACCTTCTAGAGATAAAAACCGAAACACAAGGGGGGGAGGTAAATGTCATATGGAATTAAGATGATAAGTCAAGAGATAATGACCATGCGGTTCCTTCATAATAAGGTGAAATGTGTCCATGAGAAACATGCTATGAGCAGAGTCAAGGTGCTCACATTTAAGATTGGGAAAGTGTTTGTAATAAAAAAATCACATGATTCTTTCCATTAATTTCTCTTGATAATGGGTGAGAATGGGTTAAAGGACTTCTGGTGGATGATAAAGATCAAAGAAAAATATTGCATTAGACAAAAAAGGGTAAAAGGATCCTTGACCATGAATGATTCTAGTGTAAAGATGCATAAAGAGGGATAGTTTTGAAAATCACCCATAATTATATGATCCACAACAACTCAAAGTAAAAAGTTTCCCCCAGTGGGAAAATAAATCTTAGTGGATGGTTAAAGGAATCCCAAAGGGGTGAAGGCATCTTCATCAATTTATGATAGCTTGTTAGTTGTTAGTTGATGAATAATTTAAGACATAGGTGGGGGATTAAGAGGGATGACCTTTAAAATGCTAAGAGGTTAGAGAGATAGCTAATTTAGACTATGCTTCAAGTTATTGTAAGGTTGAAAACTAAAAATGAGATAAATGGAGTGATTTTGAAATGTGAACAGATCTAATAAAATTGACTGATTGTCCCTATCAGGAAGCTTTAATGTAGTGCCTAAAAAAGGATTGTAATGTTTAGGATTTCGATCCAAACCTAATGACTTGTGTTTATGAAACATTTTGGACTATGGATGCAGTTGATTGGTTAGGCTAGTTTGGGTGATATATTTAGGGATATTTAAATAATACAATTGATTGATTCATAATTAAATATATAAAACATGACTTTTTGGATACCAAAGTGACTTAATGGTTTACATGAAGAGGCTAATAAATTGATTAGTAACTTGGTTTTGGGTTGATTTATGTTTGGTTATGGATTTATAAGATTGAGAAAGTAAGGTATATAATGGATGGGATTGGTTTATTTAGTCTAAAAATGAGATGAGGTGACAAAACATTGACTCTCACATAAAAGGAATAAGATCAAAAGTAATAATGCTATCATTGTCAAATAGATGAGGGTGAAAAAACTATAGAGTGAATGAATTGGATTGATTGATTCAGGTGGCTGACTTGACTTATTAGGGTTGAGAGGTTCTTTTACTATAGTTGTTAAGGATGGGTGGATAGGTTGAGCTTGACCCATAAGAGAGTTGATAGCAATGGGGTCTTCATTTTTAACTATGTTTAGAGGAAGATGTGAAACTTTAATGGATTCAATAGATGGGTTGGATAATATTTCAATATCCTCCATAGTAATAGAATTACTAGGGATGGTTTTAGATATGAAGACGCCATGGCTTGAAGAATTTTGACTAGAAATGGGTGAGGTGGTTGACATAAGAGGATGACTAACAATAGATTATTGATTCTACAAGGGATTGGGATTGACCAACATAAGCTTACCATGACCAACCAAATCTTGGACCAACCATTTGAAAAATTTACATATTTCCATTGTATGATGCATGATATGATGATAGGGTAAAAGTTCATTTCCATTATACTAAGGTGGAATTAAACCATATGGTCCTAACACAATATGTTTGATAGGAGGGAGTTGGATTATTGATCATTTAAGTAACTTTTATAGAATATAAATATATGGTTCCCCCATAGGAATATATCATTGGGTTGGAGGTTTTAGAACTAGTTCTAATGATTATCCCTATAAAGAGGATGAACTAGTTAATTGGATTGATATAACTAATGGACTTGACAAGTATGATTGGATACGTTGTAAAGGTAAATGATGATATGGGAATGAGGATAAGTGAGGTAAGGTAGGTTGAGATAATTGAAATGGGGTAGGTTAAAAGGTTGACCCCTGAGAGGGTTGCAGTGGTTAAATCATAACTCGATGGGATTGGGGAAATAATTTCTCTTGAAATAGTTTAAAAGGGTGGGGTAAAGATTTACAAGGTTAGGGATGTTATGAAAAACTGTTTAGATAATTTTTAAATGATCTAAGATAAGCCATGGAATAAGGTTAACCTAGCTTAACCAAGTGATAAAAATCAGCACTATAGGGCAATGAGAATTCACTTTGTCCCTTAGGTGTCATGGTATAGATAGAGTAATTAATATACTCATGAGATGGAAGAGAAACATGTGCCACATGATTGGCAAGGTAATCACTAAATTATTGAGGACCATTATCAAGGGTTTTGGTAAAGGTTTCATAGGAGATCTAAAAGGTTTACCCCATTGTTATGGATAAGGATCTAATACTTCTTGAACCTATTAACAATTTAGAATTATAAGGTCAGACAAAAAGACCAAGTTGTATGATGGTAGAATATTTTGAACCTTACACACTCAAACAAGCAAAAGACAATAAAAATCAATAAAAATAACATACACTAGAAACATTAAATGCTTCGGATTCCTTGATTATGTTACTTTTTGATTATGTGAAAACTGATGTGAAACTTGATTCATCTTGGATAGGGAACATTTAAGGATGGTTCAAGATGTTTAGGAATAAACCATCTATATACCATAAGGTAAATGAGGTGTAACATATACTAGTGATGGTATATGTTTTGGTACTTAAGGCTTTCTCCCCTCACATCATAATCCCATAGCTAGTGTAGGTGCTTAGCCAAGATATACCACTCAACTAGGTTTTATACTTAACTAGAGTACTAAGTTGGCACTCAAATCGGTGATTAAATCCAAGTGAAAGAACTTTGAATAAAACTCCCCAATTGATGATGAAATCCAAGTCAATTCACTATGTCAAGTTTTGATGTGTGATTTTTGATTTTATGTTTTGGTCATGTGTTATTGATTTGTGGACTAATGGATTAATTAACCACCTAATTAATCTAGATAGAATAATTCAAGTAGATAGACTATGAATGCAATTTGTTTATAAGATAAAATAAGATTTTGATTTGATTTGGATGTAGACAAAGAATTCAACTCAATGCAAATCTTATGCCTATGATGATTTTACTTTAAACAAGAAAATATAATCAAAGTTATTTGATTGAAAGGAAATTTAAAAGAGGATGAAATTCACTAATGCAACTACATGCATAGGAAATAACAAAATAAAAGGATGCACTATCCAGTCCCATCGAGCATGCCATAATGTTTTAGTACTTTTTTATGCTTTTTCAATGTGGACTAATTAAATACTAAAAAAAAAAGTATAATCAAGGTTTATAAGATTACCTAGAAATACAAATAGTTGGTTGTGCATTGTAGATAAAGCTTTGTGGGAACTCCTTTTTTGTTGGGGAGGAATGATTTTCAAATCACACTAACTCACAAAAAATGGATTAATAGGAAGATGAGTGGGTTGCCTTGTTATAAACCAGGCCTGAGAAGTGACATGCTTTCTCAGATGGATGTCAACCCACTATTTTAATTGAAGAAAGATAATAAAGGTAAAAAGATAAATATTAAAAGATATAAATGATGTAAAATATAATTTGATAAAGATAAATGATTATGTATTATTCAAGATAACAGACAAAATATACAAGATAATAAATGCAAGTATAAACAACACCAAAATATAACTTAATAAAGATTAGATAAATGCAGAATATCTATGATTAAAAGATAAGATAAATGGATTATTGAAGGACAAGATGTATAAATGATTTTCTAATTTTTAGTAATGGATATCAACAGATTAGGAAAGATATTTAGAAAATAGAATGTAGATTATGTAGGCTTTAGGAACTAAGAATGTTATGAAAATAGATTGCAAGAATGTTTTGAAAATTTAGTAGGGATTGAGGATGATCTTATAATATCAACATCAATTTTGTGTAAAATTCTAAACTTTTAAAATAGACTATATTAATGACTTGTATTATTTATAAAATAATTAAAACCAAATGTAAAAGAGTGACATATAGATGTAAAAGACTATAGATTTGAATTATGAATGAGTTGAAGTGCAATACTTACCTACAAAATAATATTAGGATGAGGTTGATATTGTGAATTATTTTGTCTATATTTGGGTAGAAATTCACTAGCAAGGGGTCTAACAATCACCTATGAGTCTCCTATAGAAATTTTGTCAGTGTTTTAGAGTCCAAAATTGTAGTCACCATCCATATTGAGCCATGGAGGTTTTTTATGTACATATGGATTGATGTCGATCCAAAAGAATTGATGTTGATCATGGAGGAATGACGTCGATCACAAAGGATCGATATTGATCAGCCAAATTTGGTCAAAATTTGGCTTAGGTTGTTTTGAACCATTTGTCAATCTATTTGAATGTAACACTAAGTTTTTTACATGGGTTTTTGATGAGGTTGAGTTGTTGGAAGGGTTGGGTAATTTGTTTTTATTTTATTTTTATGGATTTTATCGTTAAGGGTAGTAAATAGTAATTATTAAAATTAATTACCATGGGTAAATATGGGTTAATTATTATTTAAATTCAATTCAATTAACCTATGTGGTAAAGGTAAATGGGAAAATAAAATGTAATTTTTAAAAATAATTACCCATGGGGCATTGTTATGTTAGAAATAACATAAATATGATGATGAACAAGTTAATATATAAGTGTGTATAAAACTAACATCTATAGGGTGAACCCTTTATCTATCATAAAGTAGACATAAGATACCCAAATCTTATTGAAATTTATGTTTGAAAGGGCTCCAGATATTATAATTAATAGGGTCATAATTACCCTAATTTCCTCTCCAAATTGGGAAACTAGGATGTTGCCAATAGGGTCTCATATCACATGGTTCCCTTATAGCAACCATGGCCTAAGGATGGTATCAATATCATTCTTTCCAGTCCATTCCTTGATAGTGGGTAAGTCCACATGGGGTTTTGGAAGCTTTTAATATCTCTCAAAAATCTTTGGGGAAATATATGAAATTATCCTAAAACTCCCCTTTTGAATGATCCCATCATGTTCAATTTAAAATCTTTAAAAAAGGGAGTAAGGATGTCAATGCAATGGAATACCTCTAGTTTGGTGGTAGCATGGTGGAGATTTTCCATCTAGAATACAACTAGGTTGTAATACCTCCTAATGACTACAATACTCCTTTATTCTTCCTTGATTATGGTTTGCATATCCTCAATAGTGTAAAGTATCTTGGACCAATTCTTGTTACTAGTGTTCAAGGCCACAATGTCTAGGTTAGTGTCCTTGAAAACCCTTCCCTCATTATCTATGGATAGGTACAATTTTGTCTCATCCCTAAATTGTTACCTTCAAGATTCCATGGATTTTACACTTGCACATTACTCACAATTATAATGCAAATGGTGTCTAAGTTAGTTCTTTCATGCTCAAATCACAATTGAATTTATTTTAGATTTACTATAATCAATCTGAGTTTACTTAAGGCATTTTATGCAAGTTTTAGGGATTTGAATATTTAATGGAAATATCTTAATTATACCTAGGCTTGTACATGCTTCAGATTTGATTTTAACCTTTGGATTTATATGTTTGTATTTCAAGCACAAAAAATATTCTATTTTGTTGTTTTATGCTTGTGTGGTAGTTATTTGGCATCTACTTGTCACCTTTCATGACATTTTTCATAAATTAATTTGAGCACTAGCCATTGGTATTTAAAAATTCCTTTTTCTTTATACCATTTGATCAAGATCCAAGGATCAGTGTGAGTCATTAATCATGATCGAGGCCCTTTCTTGTTATTGGTTTCTTTTGGTGTCAATCCTTATGGTTGTGCCACTTGACACCTTCATGGGCTTTCTAAGATCTTACACCCATGTTAGTTGCATATCTAATGAGCATCCACCACATGTCAAACTCATGGTCTATTTGAGCTTTGTTGAAAAGACATCCATGATTTCATGTTATTGGATCAAGAGGTATGATGAAGCGTACACTATTAGATCCTTCAAGATGCATGAATGTTAATCAGTGTATGGTCATAAAAATAACTTAGGCTAAAATTATTAAGGCTATGTTTATCTTATATTAATAATGATTAAAATACTTAGGTTAAAGCATTTTATGCTAAGTTTTTAATCATAAATGACCCCTTGAATGACATAAAATATGCCCCCTTTATATAAGTAAAAGGGTAGATGAGCTTAAACTTTATGACCTTAAAGATGTCAAAGATGACCTTGTAGACATCAAATGATGGTCATGCGAACATCAAATTTAGGATCCTAAAGTTATTAGTTTTTATGGGCTTAAAATTTATGGTCATGAGAATGTCAATGATAGCCTCATGGATGTCAAATAATAGTTGCATAAACGTAAAATTTAAGATCAAAAAATTCCTATGTTTCAATGTAGAAGTGTTGTGTGTCAATTCCATGGGACTTCCTAGGATATTAGATTCAATTTTCTCCATCTGATCAAAGGCTATAATGAAGTGAGAGCCATCTAATCATGATAAAAGAAGTTACACACCATTGGCTTCATTATTATGTGGTACCCTTTGCTATCAATATTTAAATTTAGGAGTGTCACATGGTGACTCCATAGAGCTTCCTAGGCCTTTGACTTTTCAATGTTGGTTTCACTTAATTTGATTAAAATACATGATAAAGTGAGAATCATCATATCTACAAAGGAGTAAAGTTTTTAAGTTATGAGCCTAGATTAAATAAGACTCAGGCTAAAGCATTAATACTAAGGTCTTATTCATGTTAATAAACATGAATGGGGCCTTAGTGTTAAGGCTTTATGCTAAGTAGGTAATAAAGGAACCATTATTACTAAAATAAAAGGACCCTACCAATCATAATCTTAAACCATGTTAAAAATATAAAGAATATAAGGGGAAAATAAAAGGGGACTAAGGATAATTTCTAGGCTAAGGTTTAGATGCGTTAAAAAACATGATCAAGCCTTGACATAAAAACTGGGCTTAAGTTGAAAAAAAAATTAAAATGTTCCCATTAAATGCCCCTACCAAATGTAAATTTTAACCAAGGGTTTATACTAGGGTTTTTGAAAGGGAGCTTCTAGAACTGGAATTCAAATCTATTTTTTCACAAACCAAAGGCTAGTGAAAACATGAATAGAGTCAATATATAAATTTTAAACATGATCCATTAGTAAGAGCTCCATGAAACCTATGATTATAAGACATAAAGACCAATTATTATCAACACTAGGCAAGCTCAAATCAAACCATAAATTAGTAAGCTAAATTTATCAAAGTGGATGATATTCAAATTCCAATAATGATCAAAACATGCCATGGTTTTAGGGTTAAGGTTCAAAGTATCTCAAGGGGTGAAATTTTCAAAAGTGGGGGTATGTTAACCTCAAAAAATTATGACTTCTATAGGAAACATATATATATGTTAGAACTTACAGAATCTAGTTTAGACAAATAACTAAGTCATCCACTCCACTTGATTGATTTCATTATCCAGATCATTATATGGTTGAAACAAACCTTACACTTGTAGAATTGGGATCAAACATTAAGACATATCTATGATTTATGTTTTATTTGATTCCACTTATTGTTTTCCATGGGATTCAGGGGATAACTTTTAAGTTTTATATTTTTAATCATTAAAATTGGCTTGGAGCATATTTAGATATTCATTAAGACCCATTCTTATAATTCAAGAAAGGCTTGGATATTCCTCTACTGCTATCTAGACATTCATAGCCCTAATTTAGATGCCTTTAGCTCCACTCATGGCCTTGATCAACTACCAATGAGGCACCCATAACCTTAGTGGAGATTACAAGAATCACCTATGCTTAAAAGAATATTGATTTTTCATCGCATTGTTATTTTTGTATTTTTTAGATATTTTATGCTTTCAGAAAGGTTGGAAACTAGGGTACTCATGTTCAAGTTTTGCTCAAGTGTTTAATCCTCAGAGAGTTACCTATGGCTAAAACTATTATACTAAGAAAGAATGATTATTAAGTGAAATCTTGACTATACCTCAATAGGTTAAGATTTCATCCTACAAGTTCAAATCTTCTTAAAAACAAATTTAGGTCAAGATAGTGTCTAAGTTCTCATAAAAAAATTAACCTATTCATCAGACTTTACCAGTTTCTTCAAATCACAATGTTAAGCTCACATTTTAGACATATGGTTAGCACATGTATTAAGTTATTACCCACATTCCTAAACTTTAGAGGTTTAAGTAAACTAAATAACCTATGAGCTTAGGGTTGTCAAAAAGGACTTATTATAAACAAGGAAAAAGGTAAAAAAAGCAAACATACAATATAAAATAGCAAAATAAGAAAAAAAATAAATATATACATGCTTATATAAAAACAAGGGAAAATAAGGAAAAAAAATAACTAGCCTACTTACACTAAGTCTAACCATATTATAGAGTTACTCCATAAAGACCTCTGGGGGAGCATCAAAGAAGTAATGCTTGAGGTATTACCCATTGGTGGATAGTGTGAACTCTACTCCTTATAAGTCTTTGAGTATAAAGGTGTTGTCTCTTAGTGTGTTTGAAAACTGATATGGGCCAATCCACAAATGTGTGAACTTACCATGTTTACCCTTAGGATCAGATTCTTTGTCCCAAAAGAGAACTAAGTCTCCTTGTTTAAACACCTTGATCTTTGATCTTTTTTCAAACCACCTCTTCACCATGGTCTGATGTATGATAAAATCAAAAAAATCCTTCTCATGTGCATCCTCAATCTATAATATGTCTATCAATATTTAATTTGTAATCTCCCAACCTTCTTCCATATAATCTTTCATGAATTTATACATAGGCAACTTAAGAGTGATAGGGAAGGTAGGCTCTTGGCCATAAACAAACATAAATCATGATGACTTTAAGGCTTGCTTGATCATTATCCTATCTACCCATAGTGCATACTTAAGAAGCTTATGCCAATTCCTAGACTTATCTATAATAAACTTCTTGATTTCCTTCAGTATGTTCTTATTGGTAGCCTAAAACACACCATTTCCTTAGGTGTAATGGCTGGATGAAAACTTGAGATAAATGCCATTATCATATGACCATTCCATCATATTTATGGACATAAATTTAGATCCATTATCACACATCAAAGATATGGGAGTTCAAATTTTGATACAATTGTTCTCCTCTAAGAAACTGATCACTTGTTCCATCTTGCATTATTTGGTTGCTACATTTTTAGCCCACCTTATGTAATAATCTATGTCATTTAGGATATACTTATGACTTTATAATTAATTGGGGTTGATTACCCCTACAAATTCTAAGACTTATTATGAAAAGTGTTTATCAACCATGACTAGTTTTAAAGGCATTACTACCTTAGGATCCTTGGTCCTAAATATTTGGCATCACTGACATTCTCTCACATGCTTATGAGCATCTTTGAAAATAGTTGGCTAATAATAACTAAATTTGAGTATTTTTTGGGCTATCATCTTCCCATATGGATGCCCATGGCTGAACTTGTCATGGATGGTGTTCATGATTTGGGTAGCTTCTTCTTTTGAGACACGCCTCATCTAGACTCTTTAAAATTTCCTTCTGTATAAAACCCCATCTTTGATTAGATAATGAGTTACCTTAAGCCTGATGGCCATCTTTTGCTCTCTAGTTAGTCCCTTAGGATAGGTACCATTAATTAGTGAATGAATGATGGAATCATACCACTCATTATTTTAAAATATATATTGATTAAATTATGTAATACTTAGCATAGGGATGGTATTATCAATCATTTAGATTAGACATTGGCACCTTACTAGTTTTGCCATTTTTATTTCAATGTCATTTTCTTGCAAAACTAACATCCATTTACCTCAATGCTCCCTAAGTTTATTTTGGCTCAGCATAAGCTTCATGATAAGGTCAGATAGAATATCATGCACCTTATTTATAAGGATATAGTGCCCAAATTTCTTCATTGACTTAACTAATGCATAAGCTTATTTATAAATAAATGAATAACTCAATTCAGCATTCTTAAAATTAGTACTCATGAAATATATTGGGTGATCAAACCCATAAACCTTATGAGTTAAAACTATATCCATAATATATTCAAATGCAAAATAATAGAGATAGAATTACTTTGAAAAGTTAGGAGTTATCAAGACTGTAGCTTGGCTAATTGTTTTTTTGTTGTCATTGAATTCCTTCCTTAATTATTCATTCCATGAGACTTTAGCATCCTTCTTTATCATGTAATTCAATGGCTTGGCAATATGTAAAAATCCAAAAATGAACTTTCTTACAATGTTTATCTTAAGAAAAAATGACTTTAGCTCATTCCTACTATTTGGAGGCTCTATCTTAGATATAGCTTCCATTCTCTCAGGATTTATAGATATCCCATCTTTAGTTATGACATGACAAAAAAAATTTGCTTTAGTAACACAAAAGATACTTTTTCATGGTTTAGGGAGATTTCATACCTTCTAAATCTCTCAAATACTTGTTGTAAATGCATAAAGTGGTGTTCCCTATTTTTAGAAAAACTAGTTAGATCATCCATATATATAATGATACACTTACCAATTAGAACCTAAAAGGCATGGTCCATGGCCCTTTAAAAATTATCTCATATGATTATTATCCCAAAATGAAATATCTTCTATGTAAAGGTACCATTTTTGGTTGTGAAAGCTATCTTCATCCTATCTTCTTTGTTAACTAATACCTAGTTGTAGCCTTAAAAACCATCAAGGAAAGACATCATAGTTGAACCTAAAACAACTTGTATCACTTAGTCAAGAGATGGAAGAGGATAGTTATTCTTTTTAGATGCTTTATTCAAATTTATAAAATAAATTCATAGCCTAATATCACCATTCCTCTTTCTGATTATAACCAAATTAGCCACCTAGGTAGAATGTCTGATGGGAAACACAATTCTAACATCTAGTAATCTCTTGACCTCTTTGAAGATAATTAGTTCTAAGATAGGGTTCATAGGTATTTGCTTTTTCCTGAAGGGCTTAAAAATTTATTTAAGGGGTATAGTGTGGGAGATAAATCTTGGATCAAAGATATTCAAGTCATCATAATACCAAGCTATTAAATCTTTGTACTTATTTAATATCTCTTTGGCCTTATTGTTCTCAATGTTAGTGAAGGATTTTCTAATGTTTACTAGTTGGGGTTAATCTTAGGGTCCAATGTCAACAACATTGTATTGTTCCCCACTTACCGTGGGAGATTTTTAAACCTCATCTAGATTTTCTTGATCAAACAACCTCTATAAGGTAATGATGCCTTTGGGAATTTTATTATTATTCATTTGAATGACTTTACCATCAAAATTATCATTTCTAAGTGTATTTTCATTAGTCTCATCAATGATGCAAGCCTTAAATTATCTAGAATTAATATGAAATCTAAGATCTTTTTACCATCACTAAAGACTTGAAAATGATTCACACTAATTGGGACCAAAGGATAAAGTATCAGATTAATGCTAAAGGCATGAGGTTGGATGAAGTAGATGCCAACTCATTAAAAACATAGTTATCCTCTCATGGAATAGAAATAATTATAAAAGCATCAAAAGACTCAATTATATTCCATAAATTAAACTTATACCTCTTAAAGTATGATATTTTACATTGATATTTGCTTCTCACTTGGTTGACTACTAGTTCTGAATCACCATTGACTATTAGTTCTTTGACTTTATTTTTTCTAGTAAATTATAAACTTAGGATAAGGGCCTCATATTTAGCAAGGTTATTAGTGTAATGGAATTGTAGTGTATAGGAAGCATGGTATTTCTTACCAACATGGTTAGTTATAATAATGCCTACTCTATATCTAGCCTTACACATAACACCATCAAAATGTAGCTTTCATAGCCCAAGAATAACATGAGTACTCTTAGGATCAAATACCTTTGTAATATATAGTGTGGAAACCCCTAATTATGAGTCAGTTATGTTGAACCTTTCATTTATATCATTGTACTCAGTGATCGTGTGATTCATCCTTGAATTTATTTCAACCCTGATTTAGTTTAGAACTCCTTTCCAAGATAACCATAATTGTGAACTATCTGTGGACATGTAGATTTTTAAATATTTGGTTCATTCCTTGCTTAATAAGATCCCACAAACATAAAAAATGTCAATAGCTTAGATATTAATAAACTACTATACTTTAGGCTTAGAGCCTAATTTCATATGAACATTTATTAAATCCCTAATCACCTTAAATCTTAATTTGTCTAATTGAGTAATAAATTTATCAGAATTAATAAGAGTTAATCCAGGTTGTTTGCAAATACCTGTTGGCATCATATTGGTGGATGCACCGAAATCTAATCAATAATTGTGAAAATTCTTATTGAACATTCTGATTGTGAGTAGAAAATGAGGAGACTTTGCCTTAGCTTTATACACAGTCACATTAGCATTATCTACCTTGGGTGGTTTGTTGGATTTCCTTAACAATGATTCTTGAAAGAGGTCCCTTTATTCTATGATCTATGTCAATGCATGCATTGTGATTTTATCCTTTATCTTCTTTGTATCTTCAACAATATTATAACCAATCTTATTTGAAGAACTAGGAACATCAACATTATGCTTAGAGGTACTCCCTTTGGGTTGTTCTAGATCATTGCTTAAAGAAGTGTCTAGAGGAGTTCCAAAGTTATTTGGATGCATTGAGGTATTCAAGGTCTACCTATGCTCTTTATTCCTCAATGGATAAGTCTTCTTTAAGAATTGTTGGAAGGCTTAGATTTCCTCAAGGACTTCATCGGGTTCCTTGTCCTCTTGAAATGGGAAATAAAACATCTCCACCATGAAATTTTGATTGGCAAGCTTGGATCTTAAATTACTTGCACCACTCTCTTTGTTAGAGGCCACTTCAAATGTATTTAAATCTTATTGGAAATATTCAAAACCCTTACAAAACTCAATACAATAAATCTCACCATGTTTGGTTCTACAATGCACTCTATAATAATCAAGAAAAGTAATGTCAGTAAGATTACTATCCATAGTCCTCTTTTTAGAAGATTCTTCATTATTGTTATTATTGTGAAAATTATCATTTTGAAACCTATTGTTATTTTTTAATCCTTTGGAATGAGAAGTTCCTACTGAATCTCTCTCAAGTATTTATAGCTTATTTTTACAACTAAAGAAAATCAATGCTTAACTTTTAGACTGTTGGGAGGAATAAAAACCGGAAGCACACAATTTGATTACCAATACCAAGCAACTTAATATGCAGAAATTAACCAGATTCACCAAGTAACTAGAATTCAGAATAACACATGATATGAGAGACAATACCAAATTGTATTAACACTTTATACAGAAAAGAATACAATAAAGAAGATGCCACTTCTTCTCCACCACCTTACAGAGGTTTCCCACACCTCAAGTGAACAGTAATTCTTCTCCCCAAAGCTCTCCCTCTCACAGGTCCCAACACCCAACTCAAATACAGAGTTGGTGTTCACCTCCCGTGCTCCACGCACACCACAAGTGCTCCACGCACTCCACAAGCACTCCACGTGCTCCACAAGTACTCAAGGTACTTCAAGTAGATCTCCCATGAATCTGAAACAACCTGCAATTCAATAGACCATACTTATGGAAGGAACTCCCTTGCCTTCCTCTTGCTCTATCCGAGTACACACCTGTACTCCAAGTAGATCATGCCTGATACTGCTCCCTGTTGTGTTGCTGTCTGTATGACCTTGCACACCTGCAAATCAAACAATGGTTCTATTCACCTGTGAACCTCGACCTTGCACACACATACACCTGCAGATCAACGATCTTACTTACCATGTAGATCTCCTATGTAGGCCATGCAACTGTGACCAAGATCCTACACTCTTGAAGAACCCAGCTGGCTCTCCAATCCAGCACCAACACACCTGGTACTGTGGCACTAGGAGGAACGCACCATTGCTCTACCTCACACACAGAAGGAGCTTATAATTATGCTCTCTTACTCCCTAGAACACTTTTCCAATACAACCATGAGTCTATTATATAGATCTCATCCAAACAATGATTAGACATCTAATTACAATAATTAGATCCGCAGCTCTCAGTCTAAAATTAGCGCTCATCATGCAAACACTTGGTTTGTTAGCTAACTGCCCGTAAATAGCTCGCAGTCGAACCACACAGGCGACCGACGCCGGTCCCTGTCCACCTGGAGGTGACCGATGTCGGCCGATATATGACCGACGTCGGTTGCTTCTCTATGCTATCCCGCCGACGTCAGCTGATCATACCGACCCCAACTTCTTCTGAAACTCAGCAACCTTCAGCAACCTCCTCTCCTATTTGCATCAGTGAAGCTTTTAGCTCCACAATCCTAACAATCTCCCACTTGGAGATAAATAGCTACACTATACCTGTACCTGTACTCCATCTAATCTGTTTCCTGGTTTGTATCCCTCTTCAAGCTCCCACCTGAAGACAACCCACCACACATCCCGTGGTGTACCACCTGTCATCCGAGTAACCTGCCACATCCAAACCTATAAATACATGTAGTGAAGTCCTGACCCTGCATAGCAACACCTGCTGCCGGTCCCTCTCAAGTACCTGAGAATCCACTTCCCCGAATTGGCTCCTAACTCTCTGACAGCTCCCACTGCATGGGAATACTCAGGTCTATACCAGACCTCATGTGATTTCGGACAATGTACCTGTCCAGCCCTTAGTGTGCTCTGGTTCTGCATCTCGAACCTCGCCAACACCTGATTCACATCAGCTCCCACTTGAGACAAAATCAACCTGTGATCTCCATGTCTCCCATGTCAAAGAATTTCGCTGCTCCAAAATCCTCCTGACATGCCACTGAACTAATCTTACCCTTAGCTCAGCAAAACCCTGTATGTACACCCTTGCTAGCTAGCATACTATCCACATACAGCAACAGAATGATGTCGCGACTCATCATCCCCCTGGTAAGACAAAATCACAGTAGTTATCCTGACATTGACTGAAGCCATGCTCCGTCCTCCACCTGTCAAAACCTGTACCACTGTCCTGCAGCTCCACAAGACCATATCCCTGATCTTTCGTCTCACGTATCCGTTCTCTCCATTCTTCTACTAAGGTATCCATTCGTCTCTATGCTTTTCATACCTGCTGGCATCCCTACCAAAACACACCTGTTTGGTTCTCCTCCAAGGAATCACATCCTCATCCATGCCAAGCTCACACCTGTGTCCTAGATCCTTCCTGCTCTACAATCAACAACATGTATAAAGAAGAGGAACAACAAATTTGAGGGCCTACTTACGCCTTTAGTCCTCCATATGGGTGTTTGAGACTCCTTGACAGCTTGCTGTCCACCCAAAATCCGTTTACAGTAACCGACCTCGGTCACCCCACAGTCTGCATCCGACCGACGTCGGTTCCATGCGTCTGTACCTGACTACCAACCTGCCAGCGCTGGTGTCCCTGCTGCCGACGTCGGTCCTCCTAACTAACATCGGTCTTACATACTGCTGACGTCGGTCCCATGACCGACATCGGTCTTACCCTGCCCGACATCACCGGCTTCGGTCTGCACATGACCGACATCGGCACCTGTCTGTTCGATGCCGGTTCCTCCTGACCGACATCGGTACCTGTGTTCGCCTGTGAGTGATGACTTTTTACCCGCGAGCTTCTTTGAATCAAAATACATGTCCAAACTGCCCTGCTCAGAAGTATCCAGCCACATCCACTGGGTTCTGTCCGCCATCTCCTCCATAAACACCAAGGCTTTCCAGTTCTTAAGCCTGTCAAATATATCTATCTTCCGCTTAAGAACATGCATCTCCTTCCTGCTCATGTGACCAAGCCTATGAAGCCACATCTCCGCAACAAAAGAAGAATCAGTAATATAAACAAGTAGATAAAGGATACCTATTTTCTTACCACCAGCTAATTCAAGTGCATCCGCTGTGAGAGTTCTTGTGCATCTCTCATCACCCAATCTTTCTGAAGAAATTAGCCATATCTCCAAACCTGGGACCTGCATGACCTTCATCAACACCTGTGTGTTGGCCACCTACAATTTCAGCTTCACTTCTCCTTTGCCAATTCTTTGGCAAGGCTCACCAGCTCCTCTACCTGGAACTGCATGGAAAGAGGCAACCGAATCTTTTATCCAAGATTCAACTTTATCCAAGAAACCTGCAAACACATCCTGTGCAACAACACTTGCTACATCTGTATCTTCAGTTTCTTCATGCTGATCTGCTACCAACCAACAATAATCTTTTACCTGCTCTTTCTTTCCATAGGACCGTGAGTGACCATCTGTGCTTTTCAACTCCTCCATTCTTAGCTTACTTTGATCTGCTGTTGCTCTACTCCCACTTGATCAGAAACCCCTGAGAGTGCCCTGTAACCAAACACAAAACCTGCTTCCTCCAACCTTAGCTCTGATACCACTTGTTGGTATCAAGCTCAAGAACCTACAACCAAGGCTATGATACCACTTGTTGGGAGGATGTAAAAACTGGAAGCACACAATTTGATTACCAATACCAAGCAACTTAATATGCGGAAATTAACCAGATTCACCAAGTAACTAGAATTCAGAATAACACATGATATGAGAGACAATACCAAATTGTATTAACACTTTATACAGAAAAGAATACAATAAAGAAGATGCCACTTCTTCTCCAACACCTTACAGAGGTTTCCCACACCTCAAGTGAACAGTAATTCTTCTCCCCAAAGCTCTCCCTCTCACAGGTCCCAACACCCAACTCAAATACAGAGTTGGTGTTCACCTCCCATGCTCCACGCACACCACAAGTGCTCCACACACTCCACAAGCACTCCACGTGCTCCACAAGTACTCAAGGTACTTCAAGTAGATCTCCCATGAATCTACAACAACCTACAATTCAACAGACCATACTTATGGAAGGAACTCCCTTGCCTTCCTCTTGCTCTATCCGAGTACACACCTGTACTCCAAGTAGATCATGCCTGATACTGCTCCCTGTTGTGTTGCTGTCTGTATGACCTTGCACACCTGCAAATCAAACAATGGTTCTATTCACCTGTGAACCTTGACCTTGCACACACATACACCTGCAGATCAACAATCTTACTTACCATGTAGATCTCCTATGTAGGCCATGCAACTGTGACCAAGATCCTACACTCTTGAAGAACCCAGTTGGCTCTCCAATCCAGCACCAACACACCTGGTACTGTGGCACTAGGAGGAACGCACCATTGCTCTACCTCACACACAGAAGGAGCTTATAATTATGCTCTCTTACTCCCTAGCACACTTTTCCAATACAACCATGAGTCTATTATATAGATCTCATCCAAACAATGATTAGACATCTAATTACAATAATTAGATCCGCAGCTCTCAGTCTAAAATTAGCGCTCATCATGCAAACACTTGGTTCATTAGCTAACTACCCGTAAATAGCTCGCAGTCGAACCACACAGGCGACCGACACCGGTCCTTGTCCGCCTGGAGGTGACCGACGTCGGCCGATATATGACCGACGTCAGTTGCTTCTCTATGCTATCCCACCGACGTCGGCTGATCAGACCGACCCCAACTTCTTCTGCAACTCAGCAACCTTCAGCAACCTCCTCTCCTGTTTGCATCAGTGAAGCTTTTAGCTCCACAATCCTAACATAGACTATTTTTGGGATAGAATCATTCTCACTCTTGGGAGTTTCTTAATTATGCACCTGGTTATTTTTAGTACCAACAACTGGTATTAAACCTCTTTGATCATTTGAATTCAATCCATTAGTATTAGGATGACTCAATATTCCTATATTCTTTTTAGGAGTAACATGACTCAAAGGTAATTGATTCATATTTTGGAGTTGATTCAAGGCTGGAGCATTCTGGTTATTATTGGGGAAGATGTTTAGAATGCGTAAATGTGGATTGATATTTGGGAAAGAGTAGGCCATTTTTTCTTGGGAGTGAATTTGATCATTGATGATCACTAATTTAGAATAAGCCATAGCTAATGAAATTATAGCTGAAAGAGACATTTTCAAAAATACAGATGTCATGGGATTTACTACATCCTTGTATATTTCTAAAGCTAAAACCTCATTAGGCTTATAACATTTTATGGTCATATTATACATTTTATAGAACCTGGCATTAGAGGTCCATATGGGCTCTCTTTCATTCCTCTTGATGGTGGTAATTGGTGGTATATGACACATGGACTAACATTTCTTCCAAACCAGTCTATAAAAGCATTAGTGAAACCATCCTAGATAGTAATTTAATTGTTAGGAAAATTGATAAACCATTCATATGTGACATATTTAAAATTAAAGGGGAATAATCTACATGTTACATCTTCATGTATAACATTTAACAACCTTAAAACAACTTTGAAATATTTAATTTTCTCTTTAGTAGTTAAAATACAAGTTGGACTAAATGTTGGCAAGTATTTTTTAGGGTTATGTGGGAGATCATGTGCCATACCTGGCACACTAATTGAAGAATCTCCCAACCAAGCCATACCTGGATGAAGGTCGAAGGTAAGGGTACCTTAAAGAGGTGAGTTTGGCAAAGATTTGGAACATTTATGCCTACTTTTATCTCACCTAGTTATCCTATGGACTTCAACCTCAAGCAAAGGTTCTCTTGTCTCTAAATGTTATCTTGTTCAAATTCTTGGAAATTATAGATTGAAGATTAAAGAGACTATTTGAAATACAATGTGTTAAGTCAATATTTATAAAGAAAGAGGATTAAACCTGTGCATTAAGCTAATTTTATAAATATTGTATAAAGAAGAGTAAAGGATGTCAATCTTTGACTAGGATAACTCAAAGATGTGTCCAATTATGCAAATATGGTCTATATTTATAATTCTAAGCTCAAATAATCTAAAATATATGAAAGATATAACAATATTTAATAAAATTAAGTTATTATAACCTCAAATACCATGGATTTTCAAATCCTAAGATGTATTTACCAAATTTAAGCATCAAACTTAAAAGAACCTTGATCTTTGTCTAAAGGAAGCACAAAGATATGTCAAAGACCACAAAGATCAATGATCTTTATGCTTATGAGAAAATAATTATGCAAAATTACAAAGATAACATCAATCTTACATCAAAACACCCTAATATTAACAAAGATTCAACCAATTCCAAAAGAGGCCCTCCTTGTAGTGCCATTGGGACTTTTTGATGCCTTTATGCGTACCAAAAATGTCCTTAGTGTTCAAAAAACACTTCTGATTTTAGAATTCTATAAATTTAGAGCATGTGTAGTAGATTTTGGTAGCTTATATTACCTATGGTGAAATAGTGGTAGATCAATGTTTAACTATTCTACAAACTTTATATTAAGTGATGGTTGGGAACCACCATGGAGCAAATCTTTGTAAAGGGTAAGTATATTTGCTAATACTAGTGAATTATGATCAAGGTTTAAACTACAGAATAATGTAAATGGATATTTATAAATAAGTCTAAAATAAAATGATATAGGTAAAAAAGAAGTAAAAGAGAAGGGTAGGGCAAAAAGAGAATAAGTGATTACTAATCTTAGCCTCAAACATTATGATAGAGTTATAATTTTAACTACGTATACATTTAACTAGTATATAGTGAAATATATCATATGTTCAAATCTGACTACAAAGTAGGAAAACCTCCAAGGATGATATAAAGAAGTACAAGTAAGAACTGAATTTACTTTAAACATTTGATACCACACTCAAATAACATTAGCACATTCTAATGTAGAGCAAATAAAATGAAGTAAAATCAAGATCATTTAACTAATCTATCATAAGCATAAATTAACAACACTATAAGTATAGATGCGACTTAGAATTCATATAAACTATTCAAATTTAAGACTTAAGACTAGAAATTGAGAGAAAATCCAAGTAACAATTGACACAAATAGACTTGGACAATCCTTCCAAAATTCCTTGATTATATTAACTACTCAAAGTATATAATTTTTTCTCAAAATTATCTCCCTTTAAAAAATGGTACTACTACCTTTTATAGGAAGACAAGGTAGTATACCAGTCAATTACAAGATACAAATGTATAAAAGTTAAGGACAACTATCCTTTATTATAAATTTCTAGAATACACTTACTTTTCAAAACTAAACTGACCTAGAGGCAACGCACTAAAAAACTAGCATGTGTCTTTACAAAATGATATTCTATTTGCAAAATATTACAAATTCATTTACAAAATAAAATATCATTTAACTACTTGGTGTGACTATTATCAAAGGGCTCCCCTGTTGCTCTTGTAGAAGCTCCATAGCTCTTTGATGTTGTTCTTTGAAAAGATTCAAATATATTGCTAGCTTTAGGAGACAGACATCCTCCTAGTCAGCTAAGTCATCAAATTCTTAATCATCTCTTGCCATATCTTCTTGGATGATCCTATCTTCTATAATATTTTCCTCAGTAGTGAAGATCATGCCCATAATTCTACTATTATCAGTACTGAATTAGCCCTAGATTTTGATTCTCACTTTATGCATCACTAAAGTGACTTTATGCTTATATTCTTCATCATCAATAATACCCAGGGCTATAGGCTTCATCAGACTAGTCAACATGGTGCTAAGGAGCTGCATAATCTTGGTAAGCAACTTTTCATCATCTTGCAAGAGTCTATCCAAGCCTTTTGACCAAGTACTTAAAATTTGGATCTTATCCACCACTATCCCTTATATAACATTTAAGTGGGCAAGGATAATGGTTTTAAAGTTAGGAATTATATTCCTAATCAATAAACTAATGAGATCTCTTATTTTATCCTCTGCATCCTACCTCTCTATCATCAATCTTTTGGCCATCTTACTCTGTTGGCTCAATGCATATTATTTTAGATTCATTAATTTTAGGGATTCAAACATGTCAAAAAAATACATTCTAAACATCTTTACTATAGAATCATGAACTGATAAGATAACTAGGGTCTCTAAATTCTTCTTTTCCCTCTCCAAGTTATGTATCTTTTGCTTTATACCTTTGATTCTTTCTCTAATTTGAGCTAAATGGCCCTTGGTTAGGATTTATGTGTCTTCCTCATAGATGGGAAGTTCACCGAGTTGTTGTCCTTCAATTGGAGTTAAGCATATAAATGGATCAACCTTTTAAAAGGTGAATTCCTCACCTCCAATCATTATTTTCTTGGTGCTCACCCATTCCAAACATACTATCTAAGGGTTGAATTGAAATATGGTGGATGACTCTATAGCCTTAAGAGGTCCTAGAACCTCCATCCTTATGATAATTAAGGCACCTAGAGTTTCTATTTATGTGTCACCTAATGCTCTTGTGATAACTATCCTTCTTTCTCCTTCCTCCTTCATCAAAGCCAATATCCATGGCCAAATTTCTTTCTGAACATCAATGTTAATAGTTTGGGTTAAGGTCCAAAAGTGAGACAAAGTGGGAATCTTCTACATTTTCCCATATATAACTAATTAGGGATGCTTAGTCCATAAATGGGTTATTCCTCAATAAACAAGTTGACTTCATTCATGGGGTGAGTGAAATTAAACTTTTGCCTATTGTATCCAATTGGGAAAATTTCCAATTATGTATTTCTCTTCTTTAATGGTACTACTAGGACAAGATCTAAGGCATTTCTTTTCCTTTATATTATTCAAACTCTTCTACTTGAGCTTGGGATTTACTAGCTTGCTCCTTATCTTCATCAGATCCATATGATTTATCAAGGACCTATAGGTCATCCTCCATTATTTCATAAGGCTCTAGAGAAATCATTTCCATGTACTCAATGGTAGATGCTTGTATTTTAGGTAAGGTTGAGGATGAGGGTCCCTCACTAGGCCTCTCTTATATATTTTCCTTGTTAGGACCTCATGTAATTTGTGTTTGGGGATATAACACTTCCATCTGTGATTACTCCTGAGGTGGCTTGGAAGGTCTAAGAAATAAATGATATTGAAGAGGTCTAATTTACCATATGTCCCAGGGTGAGTTTTCATTAACAGTTAGTCTATGTTCAAGTCTAACATTGTGTTTTTTGAACTTAGCCAATACTTCCTCAAAACTTTTAGCCATGATATATAGAGTGTCATAGGGACCAATTTAATGCTCATAAACTAGCTTGCATAGTTACTTTCTCTTCAAATGTTTTCCCACCTTATCATAAGGATCCCAATACCTAAGGTCATATAATTAAAATCCTAAATAATATATGTTTTTGGTAATGGTGTCAACATGTTTCCAATCTTTCAAAATAGTTATAGAAATTATTAAAGGGAAAGAATGGAAGAGGCCTTTCCTTTTTTCCTTGCACACTCCATTAAAACCTTAAATAAGTTGTCATGAAAATTATTTATCTACTAATTTGTTGAGAACATAAACAAGTAATTTGTAAGTTTGGATTAGAATCCCCTTAATTCTAATCATAGTATAATCTGAGTACAACTAGATATCTCCTGTTAGCTCTACATATTTCTTGATTAAGGGGTTAATCATAAGCATGGGGAACCCTATAATGGCTTTTACTAAATTATTATAAACACAATCACAAATGAACTACATGTGGTGTCTATATTTTAATTATTTGGAATAATGGTGGGAGACTGTGAATCTACCTTCAGATGACCAATTTTTGATGTGAGGGATTTGGGTAGAGACTAGTAAGGCATCTAATAGATTGGAAATCATAAATAATTGTTTAATGGTCTTCTTCTTGATAGTTGTAAATCATATCCCTAGGTGGATGTTGATTATCTCTCTAATTAGAGGGGTGACCACTTTATCTAGAATAAAGTAGACATAAGACACCCAACTCTTATTTACATTTTTGGTTGAATGGGCTCTAGATAATTTGTTCAATAGGGTCAAAATTACCCTAATTCCCTCTCTAAATTGGGTAACTAGGATGTTACCAGTAGGGTATAAATCACATGGTTCCTTTGGAGTAATCATGGCCTAAGGATGGTGTCAAGATCATTCTTGCCAATCCATTCCTCGATAGTTAGTAAGTCCACATGGGGTTTTGGAAGCTTGTAATATATCTCAAAATTTAGTGGGGAGATATATTCAATTCTCCTATAAATATCCTTATGAATGATTCAATCATGTTCAATTCTAAAATCTTTAAAACTAGGAGCAAGGATGTCAATGCAATGGAGTACCTCTGGTTTTGTTGCATCATGGTGGAGACTAGACATATGGATGACAACTTGGTCATAATACCTCCTACTGACTACAACAATCCTTTGTTTTTCCTTGGTGATGGCTTGCATCTCCTCAATGGTTGAATAAAACATGGACCAATTCTTATTGCCAATGTTCAAGGCCACAATGTCTAGGTTAGTGTATTTGAAAACCCTTCATTCATTATCTATGGATAGGTATATTTTTTTCTCATAACTAAATTATTGACTTTAATCTAAAATGGTTTCCACACCTAAAAATTTCTCATAATTAGATTAAAAATGGTCTCTGGGTTAGTTCTTTTGTGCTTGAATCATAATTAAAATTATTTTAGATTTAGTGTAATCAATCCAAGTTAACTTAAGGCCTTTTATACAATTTTGAGGCCTTTGAAGCTTTAATGGAATATTTTATTTATACCTATGCTCATACATGCCTCAAATTTGATTCTAACCTTTGCCTTTATAAATTTACATTTTGAGCACACAAGATCTTCTATTTTATTATTTTGTGCTTATATGGCATTTATTTGGCATATATCTAGCACATTTTTCATCATTTTTCATAAATGCCTTCAAGCACTATATATTGGCATTTGAAAATTCCTTTTTCGTTGCACCATTTGATCGATATCTAAGGATTAGCATGGGCCATAGATCATGATCTAGGCACTTGATTGTTATTGGTTCCTTTTGGTATAGAACCTCGTGGTTGTGTCACTTTGCACCTTTGTGGGATTTCTAAGCTATAACACCTATGTCAGTTGCATATTGAATGAGCATTCTCCATGTGTTGAGATCATGGGACCTCATGCTCTATTAAAAATTCATTAGTGTTTTCATGTCATTGGATAAATAATCATGATAAAGTGTGGACCATCAGATCATGTAAGATGCATAAACATTAATCAATACATGGTCATAAAAATAACATAAGCTAAAATTCTTAAAGATAATTCTATTTCATATTAATAAAAATGAAAAAACTTAGGTTAAAACATTTTATGCTATGTTTTAAAGCATAAATGACCACTTGAATGATAAAAAATATACCCACTTTATATAATTAAAAGGTTAGATGATCTTAAATTTTATGGCCTTATAGACATCAAATGGTCATGAAAATTTCAAATTGAGGCTCATGAAGATCTTAGTTTTGGTGGGATTAAAATTGATGATTACATAGACATCAATGATGGCCTTGCAGATTTCAAATGAGGATCACACAAACATTAAATTTAAGCTCATCAAATTTCTATGTTCTAATATGGGAGTGTCACGTGGTGGATCCATGGAGGCTCATAGGATATTGGATTCAATTATATCCATCCAACCAAAGTCCATGATGAAGCAAGATCTGTCTAATCATGATTTGAGTAGTTTCACACCATTGGTTCCATTAATGTGTGGGACCCTTTACTATAAATCTTTGAATGTAGGAATTTTGCATGAAAATTTCCTAGAGCTTCATGGGCCTTTTAATTTTTAATTTTGGTGTCGCTTTGTCCTATTAAAATTTGAGATAAATCAAGTATCATCGAATCTACAAAGGAATAAAGTTTTTAAGTTAGGACCCAAGATAAAATAAGACTTTGGTTAAAGCATTAAAAATAAGGTCCCCTTCTTATTAATAAATATGAATGAGGACTTAAAATTAATGAGGGTAAGTATGTAATAAAGCAACCATACTTATGAAAATAAAAGGATACTTCCAATCATAATCTTGGACCATGTTATAAATATAAGGAACATAAGGGGAAAATAAAAGGGGACTAAGCATAATTTTTAGGGCAAGGTTTGGTCATGTTAAAAAACACAACCAAAACTTAACATAAAAATTGGGATTAAGTCCAAAACAAATTTAAAATTTTCTTTCCTGATGCTGCTTCGAAATTTAATTTTTCACCAAGGGTTTATGCTAGGGTTTTTAGAAGGGAGCTTTGAAAACATGAATTTAGGTTCAAATTTTCACAAACAAAAGGCTAGTGAAAACTTGAATAGAGGCAATATATAAATTTAAAATATGATCCATTAGCAAGATATCCATGAAAATTATAACTATAATACATGAATACCAATTACTATCAATAGTGGGCAATCTCAAAGTAAAACCAAAAATCAGTAAGCTAACTTTATCAAAGTGGATGATCTTCAAATTCTAATAATGTTTAAAACATGGCATGGTTTGAGGGTTAAGGTTCAAAGTATCTCAATGGGTGAAATATTCAAAAATTGGCATATGTTTACCTCCATAAATACTTGGCTCAACATAAATCACACCTCTTTACACCCTCGAGTTCTTTCTTCACTGACAAACCCATCAATCTTCCTTTGTAGCTAATAGCCTTTTTTGTGTTTTCCTTGTTATATGGATATGTACCATCACTATTATCAAAAATAAACATATATCTTGACACCATTTCCTACCTTTGAGGTATCCAATAAATTTTATGCATTATCTCATTGCCTAGATACCTTTTCTAGCATCCTCTTCTCTTTAATTAACCCTTTGTAGGCATCTTTAGCCATGTTAATAACTTAATCTACAATATACAATAATACAAATTCAATACCTACCTTAAACCTTTAAAATATATTTCAATATCTAATGCCTTTCATACAATAAAATTTCATCAAATTTGGATGGTTTAATCACTAGTTATACTACTTTTTGTGTTTTACCCTAAACTAGGGTTTTCGTAGCCCTGAGAGTCCTTTTAAATGGTCTAAATTAATCTTACAAAGTTAAAAACTAAATTAAGACCACTATAATTTTTTTTTCAATTCATCTCAAATTTTAAGTGCATTAAATGCTCTGGTAAAACCTCTAAACAATTTCAAAACATGAATTCCTCTATATTTTTCTAACATAATCTTGCCTAGTATAACTAAAATAGGGTTTAATATACACTTTCACTTAACATATGCCATAAATGAGTAATCAAAGGTTTTATATCATTCACTACATTCTTCAACACCAATACCATGCTACCATAAAACCCATTCAAGCTTATGATCAACATGGAGATCATACACTAGTTATTTGACTACACATCTTGAATAAGGCACTCACAAAATTGTCTTAAGATCTTGTTGTAAACAACATAAAAATACATATGAATTATTAAACTATACAAATATATTATTACCTTTGTAACCCCCTGAAGCATTCTATGCTTTCACTATATCATTTCAACCTTCATTAATCACTTGGATTCAATAGAAAAACATTGAATTTGTACACAGTCTACAATTTTATAGTTTTCTCTATAGAAATTTTCTCTACAAAGGTGTTAAGAGTTTCAATGTATCAATTTTAATTCATAAAAATCATAAAAATTCATAATCATAGACACATTCATTTGAATAAATTGTTTTTCATTAGATATTTCTTATTTACATAGCTATGCCATTATAGATAGAAAGAAGGGTTCTTGATAGTTTTCCCTCTATTAGTAGGCTCCTTCATATCCCTACCCAATATTTCATATCTTTCCTCCTAATAACTTATACTAACTACCTAATACCCTTCTACCTATGAGGCTGACACCTCCATCAAATGAAAAAATTGTTTATTCCTCCTATACACATGAGAAATTAACTTTTGGAAACTACTTTGAACATTAACTACCTTGACATAGTAGTATATTGTACATTTTAAATTTACATTATGCCCATAAAATTATCTAATACTAACTTAATACCCTATAATAATGTTTGACAATGTGACCTTTCTTGACAATCTACAAAAATACTGCAAAACACACACTCATATTTCAAACATTCAAAATAATGTTTTGGTGGGAAACTCTCCCCCGAAAAAAACCTAAAACTATGCTACCATAAGAATTATAAAGACTCAATTTCTTTCTAATTCATGCTACAAGACCTAATCCACTTTTATTTAATCAAATTTGTACAAATTTCTTGATGCCTCTGCATCAGGAAGGATGAAAACTAATCTCCAAATATTTCTCCAATGGTTGTGTTTTCACACTTCTACATTTCATTTATGTCCTTAGGCCAAAGAGTATTTCTCATGCCAAATAATCCTTGAACAACTTGTGTACATATTGAATCTAATACTAAGGTCAAACACGATGGATGGCATAAATAATATGATAGGATGAGTGACATGGAATAGGAAGAGTGAGTAAATTAGATTAATAGACTACTCCCTAGTTATATATATATATATATATATATATATATATGTATTTATATATGTATGTATATATATATATATATATATATGTATATATGTATATATATATATGTATGTATATATATATATGTATGTATATATATATATGTATATATATATATGTCTATATATATATATATGTATATATGTATATATATATATATATGTATGTATATATATATATATATATATGTATACATATATATATATATATATATATACATACATATATATATATATATATATATATATGTATATATATATATATGTATATGTGTGTATATATATATATATGTATATGTATATATATATATATATGTATATATATGTGTATATATATATATATATATATACATATATGTATACATATATATACATATATATATATATATATGTATATGTATATATATATATATATATGTATATATATATATATATGTATATATATGTATACATATATGTGTATATATATATATATATATATATATATATATATATATATATATTATATCATTGTGTATATATACTCAAAAATAACATACAAATATATAATAATATCTTTTATATATATATATACATACAAGATATTATTATATACTTTTACGTTATTTTTGAGTATGTATACACAATAATATAATAGAATGGATTTGATTTTAGGTATAAAAATTCTTTAAATATGTTATGCTCATCAACTCATCCAATTCATGCCCTTCCTGGGTGGCTAGTTTATAAGCTCTTGAGTTGAATTTGGTGATAATGAAATAGGGACCCAACTAATTAGGATTGAACTTAAACTTATTTTCTTGATAAAAATTTCTATTTATTTTATTTTCCTTTAGTATGAGGTCTCAAATTTCAATTTATCTTCAATGAGCTTTCTTGTTGTATTGATTTTAGAACTAATTTTGATAGTTATTTAGGTGATTGAGGGCATTGATTTGATTATCATCAAGGAGTTTTAATTATTAAATTCATGTATCCTTACAATATTATTTATTAATGAGTGATTAGAGGGATATACATAAATATTACAATTCAACCTCAATTAGAATTATATCTTTAACATAAAAGACTAATGACTATAGAGTTACATTGGTTGAAGTACATATCCTTTTATGATAATCCCATAGTTTAGGATAAATTTGTATATGTTAGTCATGAAAAACATAATTAATTATATTTTTAAAAAATTTCATAATTATTTTGTTATTTTCATTTCCTTGGCCCTTTACCTATGGGTAATATGACATGGACTACTTATGTTGAATCTGAAACTATTTGCATAAATATTTGACACATTAATTTTTGAAATATATATCATTTTTAGAGATAATAATAGATAAAATGCCATAGTAGTAAATAATATTATTTATATGAAATTTATATATATATTTTACCATTAAAATAAGTGAGTTGCATGGATTCCACCTATTTGGTAAAATATTAAGTGGCTATGGTGATGTGTTTATGACCATCTTAGGAGGTTGAGTTAATATTTTCAGCAAGTTCAAATCCCCAAGTATAAAAATTCCATGGAGTAGTAATATTATATAATTCGTGTGATGGAGCATGAATTATATCTCCATGTTTCTATCATTCTACTCATTTCTTAACATATTGACAAGCATTGTGTTCCATAGTTGGCTAGTAGTAACCAATTTAGATGAGTTTTTTAGCTATGACCACTCCACTAGTATGTTCCCAAAAAAATTCATCATGCTCCTCCTTGATCACTAAGTGAGCCTCATCTAAGTTTAGAGACTTTAATAGGTTTCTATCAGATCCTTTCCAATAGAGTTTTTTATTGATAAGGGTGAAATGAGGGGATTTATAAATGAATTCTAAATGATGGTGTCAACTAATATTGGGTGTAAGGGTATTGTCTTTAAGGTAGTCATAAATATATTGATACTAGGGAGGACTAGGACCAATAATTTCACAAACATTTTAGGACACAAAAATTTTGAGAAATGGGATTAAAGAAAATTCAACTGAAAATTGATGTTATTTTGAATATGGAGATTTTTCAATTAAAGATTCAATTGTAGCCATCATCTATAGATTTTTTTCTAACTTGTGGAATTTGTTAATGTATAATTTTATCTTATGGGTTTTGTTTACATGGTTCATTATGATTTATTAGGGTCTTAGAGGAAATTTGGATTATTTGGAAATATTAGTCCCACATTCACTAGAATGTGGATTTCACTCTATCCCACCTATATATGTACCTCTCTCCCTTTGTATTTATATCCAGAGTTAATGAGTAATATCATTTTATTCTCTTTGGTTTTTGGTAATCTCTCTCACATACATCATATATTTCATGCGTGCATTAAATCTTATTAATATGTATTGGATAAATTTGACATGGTATCAGAGCCTCACTCAATAAGTGTTCACCTTTTCTAAAATTGTTAGTGAGATTCCATGTTTTCTTTGAGATCTAAGTAGGTTTTTACTTGTTTTGAGTTTTGGTTGGTATTTTAGTTTTTTTATTAAAAAGTATAAGGGTTTATCATTAGTTTTTTAGAGGGTTTAATAAATTTTGATGTTCTTTTTGAAATAAAAATCTCAAAAACTTTGATATTTGTTAAAATACCTTGGTTTCCTAAGTGATTGAAAAAATTGTAGGGGTCCTTTTCTATAGAATTTATAATATTACTTGTATGTTGGCATTTTGCATGTATGTGTTTTTGGTTATAGGTATGTAAGAGGGTATTCAATAGTACTTATTTGTCTTGGCCCTACATATCATCTTAAAACTAGTCTTCAGTCTAGTAAATTCCAAGCAACTACTTGTGAAAAACCATTCTACTCAAACATTGATTTGTGGTATTCTAATTTGATCACCATATACCTTAAAAATATCAATGGATTCCTTATTATTTAGTATCAGATCTCATCTATCTTCCATCACTACTTAACTAATTGTATGTTATTTTGGATCTTCCATGCCTTTCTGATTTGAAGGTCAATTTTTCTTTCTTGGAAAATCTACTCTCACATGGGTTCTAGGAGAATCAACAACCTATTTTAATGGCCTTTGATATTTTCTCCAATCTCATGATTGGTTATTTCAATATATTCAAGGATCTTGAGGTGTTTTGTTTTTTGTTTACCTCTCTGAGGTTCTTTTATGGCTCCCATGACTCACATGGCGATTTCCCTCTACTTGATGGATTGATTCAATCCTTTATATTCTTTAATTAAGTGAATTTAGTACATTTGGGAGCCACATTATACTTGGCATCTCTAGGTTATTCCTATTATATTTTGATTTGAATTAAGGACATGATTTAGCACTAATTCTATGTTACATGAACATATATCTATTTTGTATTGGAGTGGAGAAATTTATTGTAAGGTCTTCACTCTATTTGTCGCACCTTACATCCATTGGCATCCACTTAAGAGGATAAAAAAACTCCATATATGTTGTTAGATCATCATTTCAAGGATATAAACCATTATTTCATGAAAATATGATTTATAATGTTGATACTTTTAGGTTGAGATTGATTGAATCCTATTTGTCAACTCATCCATCCTAGACATCTCACTTTTGCATTTTACCCTTGCCACAATGAGATTCTTCTTTTTGTTGTAGACAAAGACCCATCTTGATGTAAAAGCATCAAGTATTGATCTAGTTACAAAGGAACATTTCTATATCTATAGGATGCCCTTAACTTGATATAGCCACAATACTGACATGTTTCAGTCATTCTGGCAAGAAAAAATTAGAAGAAAAATAGGGGGACATGGAATAAATCCCTTCTCCTTTGCCAAAAGGCTAAAAAAAAATCTATAAATAATTATAAATCCTACATCGAGACTTGAATGATGGTCCTACTAGGTTATGAATCTTGATTTCTACATTGTAGAGGAAAAGTGGCAACCTGAGACTTTTCTTTCCATGTATATGTTCAATGACTCTCTTTCTAATCAAAATCTCTTCTAGTATTTTTATGATACAACCCTTCTTGGTGGCACTTTTATTTTCCATGCCAAATTTTATTAAAATAATTATTCCCTAAAAAGATTAAAACTTGAAAGCATGTTTTAATTTTGATTAAAATAGCTTTGTATATTTTTTAATTGTTTATATAAAACTTGTATTTATTCCTTAATTGCATAATTTATTGATTTAGTACTTATAAGGGTGTATAGGGGCATGAGTTTTGACTTTAGTTGGATTGAGGAGATTCTTGGTTTAATATAATTTCCATCTATTGGTTGGAAAGATAGGTCCACCTTCTCCATAGTTACTTTTTTTTTTTAAAAAAATTGTGCAATTTTGTATTAAATATGCCTCCTTTATGGGAAATTAAATACATAATAACTTTTGATCAATATCTTAAAATTGAGCATCATATTTTTCAAATTTTCATATTTTTTCACTTCCCATGAGTTGGCCCTATTTACATTGTTAAACACACTAAAATATAAAATGTCACATTCTGAGGGGATCTCTTCACAATGGTTGTGTTTCCTTGTGTTTATGTTTTGTTTTCATATGGTGACATTTTAGTGGTAACACATTTTTTATATTCTGAGAATTTGTTGAGGTAATATTCCTTGTTTTTCACATACCTTATCTCTTTCATTTGTTTAATATTAGAGGGTGAGTTACAACTTGGTAGGAGGTTAAAACCCCTCAAAAGCAATGCAATATTTCTTATTCATTATTATGTATTGCATTATCTTCATTTTTTTCACTCATAGATGAATTTTTTGTTGAGTATAATGTAATGTTATTGAGTGTGCATTATCACTACTAGGGGGTTTCATTTGACATATCCCCCACTACTTTATACATTTTTATCTTTATGTACTAATTGCTATAATCTATGTGGACTCATTTTTGACCTAGTCTGAATTCCATCTCTAGAATGTGTACTATTGTTTACCCATTCTATCAGTAATTTATCACTTGGATACGTTCTTGACTATGCCAAACATCCTCACATTTGTGTGTACATTAGGGGGACTTTATAGTTTGTATCATGCAATTGTGCACTTCCTTGTTGTCTTCTCTTAGTCATGTCAACACCATTTGATAGACTCAAGGAGAGGATTGTTATTTCTTGTCCAGTGGTTCTTCTTGGGAAGGATAATTATGCTTTTTGGTGTGCTTACAAGGAAGAAATTATCACACATAAGAATCATATTCCATTCTTATATGGATAGATTATTTCACCCACTAATCCTATTCAATTTAATAAGTGGGTTAATACTTGTGACATGATTTTTTCCACTTTGACTACATGTTTCTATGGATATTCATTGACATGTGGAATATGAAGAGTGTCCCTTCACTATTTGGAACATACTATAGAGTCTTTTAAATGATCCTACTATTATTTATGTCACACCTCCTCCTCCACTTCCTATTGTTTGTTCTAGTACTATTATACCTGCTCCTCATGATTTTATTTCTTGTGATGATATATCCATGGTGGATATTACACTTTTTTCTATTTATCCCCCACTACAAGATGAGATTTTGACAGACCTTAGTTATCTCATTATAGATTATACATCTTTTTTTGTGTATATTTTTGTTCTTTTAGAGCCTTCACATACTTTCATTTAAGACCAATTTACTAATTATAGTTAGAGTACACACATTGAGAGCATCGATGACTCTTATGTTATTATGGACATTCATCTTATAGATCTGAGTGATTTATTTGTAGACTAGTATTCATTTTCAATGGTTGAAATTTTCTCTCCTCTTCTCATGGAATTATTTTAGTGAATGTTCCATGTTTATATTATTATTTGGTTGTTCTCTCCCCTTCATTATATACTTCTTCATTTCCATCTTCTGTGGTTAGTCATATGATACTTGATCATACTTTAGCACATTTGAGCACTATTAGGGAGAAATTTAAGCATTTTTAAGAAATATAAATCTTATTTCCTACATGTATTCCATTTGAGTCAGAATTAATTAGTTTGATAGCTCAAGGTTTATTTATTACAAAAGGAAGAGACACCATTTCTTATAGAAGGACCTATTAAAACATTCACCATGAAACATTCTATACTTACCTTTTTGCTCTTCTTTATGGAGGCATATATCCTTCATGTTTTATAAGATACTGGGATCATCACTATGTAAATGGGTACCTCATCAAGCCTCATTTATGAGACCCAATTCTTGATCCCACCTAAGCTATGCTTAAAATGGGGTGTTGGTGTAGATTTGTATCTTACAAGTTTTGCTTACATGGTTCATTATTCTTTCTTAGGGTCTTAGAGGACATTTGGGTCATTTAATAAGATTGGTTCTACATTCACTATAATGTGGGGTTTCACTCACTCTCCCACCGATATATGTACCTCTTTATCTTTGTATTCATATCCATAGTTAACGAGGAATATCATTTTATTTTATTTACATTTTGGTAATCTCTCTCACCTACTCCATAAATTTCATGTGTGAATTTGATCTTGTGAGTAGGTCTTGGAGAAATCCCATAGAACTTATTAAAATATGATATATTAGAATTGTCTTAGGACTATCAACCATGTGTTTATAAGGAATAATCTTGTCATCATTTATTTGTAAATAATCATTGACTGAATGATTATAATTTGTGAGTTATTTTAGACTTAAATATGTTGTATGTTCTATTGATAATAAATTTTCATCCCTATAATAAATGGCTCATATTATTTAATGTTATTAGTATAAGGGAAAGGTTATTCTAAAATATTTTGGAATTAGATCACCTTGAGGCATGATTAAAATTATACCAGATCATGACCCATGAACAATAAAGGATCCATATAAATAGAGATTCCACATAGGTGACTCATCAATGAAAAGGATTGATTTATCTAAGAAACATGTGGTCAATGACTAAGTATCAGACACTGGATCTTTTGTTAACTAATAAACTATGTCTTGTCCTTTAATTGTGTTTTGATTTATATAATTGTTATGAAACTAAATTTCACCCTTTAGGTGGTTTTTCAAGCCTAATCAATTATGTGATAGCATGGAAACACCCCTATGTTTTGGGTAGCTTAATTAATGAGGTGAATCTCTAGATAAGACTAGCTCCCTTGATGCTTCAACTTGAAAATACAGCTAAGCATATTGCTTAAGAGGAAAAATGAGAGAGAGAAATTAAAAAATAAGGAGGTGATGCACCAAATTAATACCCTCCACTTTAGTATAATTTAATAAGAACATGAACAAAGGATGAAACCTATCACACTAACTCAATATGAGACTCTAAGCATCAATATTTTAGTATGAAGGTGCAAATCAAAATGATAACTAAGAGGGGATGATCAACAGGTCTCATAGGAGATACTATGAAGTAATATCCAAACTTAGTTGATTCAATTCCATCTAAAATACTCCATATCAACTTATAAGTTGACTAACAACCTTCAAATAGGTAAGGAGATATGACAAATGAAAGATAGATAGGACACTACAACTAACATTCATCAACTATTCATGAAATATATAATAGTTGCAGCATTGAGAAGGCTATAAATCATCTTGTATTCATATCAAAGGAATATACAAGTGTTTACATGAGCAACGCTTCACCATACACATATTGAGGATCCTTTTCAATGCCAAACAAAATAGTACATATATGAGAAAGAAGAAGAGAGAGAGACAGGAAATAGGTGTTAAGAACCAATTATGGTTACAAAGCATCATAAAATAAATTACATCCAATAAAACCTACTAATAAATAGTTCTAAAATATCTCTTCAACATGTGTGCACTTAATTTGATGATGATCTTCTCAAGGTGGCATATAAGCTTTATCTTTCTTGACGACTCCTCAACCTTTCTTGAAAGTACCATCTTATTCTTGATTAAGAAGTTATAAGTCATATTATTTGGGTACAACTAGTTATCCTTGTCTTGAAAAATTATTAAATATACATAACCATTCATCTTTCCACCTCTACTCTACAATCTCATTTATAACTTTCACATTTGCACTCTTTAAGGCCTATTTCTTGTAGCCTTATTTTGACACAAAGATACTAGGTTTGAGTGATACATTGATATTTTATATAATATAAATGAATATTTGGTTACCCTTTATCCTATTTTATCTTCACCCAAATTTTCATGATTTAATTCCTAAAGCAAATCTACTAACTGAACACCCTCCTTCATAATTAGAGATTTTTAGGGATAAATCAAACATATAGTACTAGAGACCATAGTATATAACTCCAAAAACACAAAAATATTATACAACACATAAAATATGGTTATATTACAAAGTTTCATGAATTTACTGTATGCACTAAAATATGCTCACCCTACTAATTATACTAATTTTGCTAATTTAAACCGATAAATACATTTCTTGGATAAACTAACTAATGTACCATTGTCCCACATCCCATTTAATACATAATAAAAGCCTTACATCATTCCATATCCTATTAATCCTCTCATTAATACCCTAATAAAGACTTATTTACCCACTAACCTACTCCCTAAACCACTTGCCAATTTAAAACTTCAAAATATTCTACCTACCCATCTACCACCCTATTCCTTGATACTCCTAAACACCTAAAACCTAATAAAATATTTATATAATTATAAGATTATAGAAATATCCTCCATTTTATCTCTTTCTCCTCTATAATTTTCTATTATAGAGATCTACATGGAATTCAAAATTCCATGGAAAGTCCCTAGCCATTGATCTTAATGGCTCAAAATTAAATTTGAGCCATTGATTTCTCCCTACATTCCTATATAACCAAGCTCCCTCTCTCCATGAAAATAACTTATAAAATTTAAATATTAGAGATATATTTATAACTTTATGCCATTATCATACTCCTTACATCCATCCATAGCCATTATTAAGCTCAGATTATCCATTAGAATCCATTATCAACATCAAGTAAGCAATCCAACATCCTTAAATTTTTACACTAAAAATCCATTTGAAAATATTGGATAAGATCTATAAATAGGTAAAGTGATGGTAAGATCATTCCTAGAATTATTATTGTCTCTTTTATGCCCTCCTATTAGTGTGTTTAGATTTGAGATTTTTATTGCTAAATATAGTAATAAGGATTGAATATAAAATTTAGGCTATATTTTGGAGACCATGGTGGGATATTAATCCAAAAACTAATGTTATAATATTTATATAATTGATTTATATGGTTTTAGGATAAACTAGACATGAACTAAAGACCAATTTTTGAAAAACTTTCTTGTACAAGCAATCTCAGTTTTACATTGGTATCTATGGTATTATAGTTGTGATATTGAAAGCTAAGTCATGACATTGTTTGATAGCTATAATTAACTACTAATAATTTTATAATTTTTTAGGTTTTTGTCTTTTGACAAAATCACAAATTTACAAGTTATAATTTTACCTTCATAACTATGATTTTGTAGGTGGAGTTGCAATTTTAAGAGGTCTAGTAGTTAGGGTTATATTTTTGTATTATACTTTTTGCTAACCCATGTGCAAGATAATTATTATTTTGTTGATTATCTAGAAACCTTTTAATCTCCCTTGTGTAAGGCAAAGAATAAAAATATAGCACCTGTATCAGTCATGCCTTGAAGACAATATCATATCTTTTGAATTAATGACTTTGCCCTGGTAATAGTGATATTGTAGTTAGTGTCATAGTCTTGTAAAACTTTGGTTGTCTATATATCCCTATCTTTTATCTATCATTGACAATTTTTAAAGTTGTTATTAATTTATTTTTATTACTTGTAGGGTATTTTGGTTTTTTTATGTGTAGGGAAGGAGGAAATAATCAAGTCTTAACCATCTTGACCATAACTTTCAATATCATGACTTTATCATCTATGGTTTTGACATGGTAACTACAATATTGTCTTTGAAAATTATGGTTTTGTATTTCTTAATTAAAGTGGTAAAATTCTCATTTGACTATCTCTAATTTTTATATATGGGTCCTTTAGCTTATATTATATAGTTATATTGTCCTCATCCAAGGTTATCTCTTGTTCACCCTAATCATTTTAGATTATAGTTGTTTTGGTCTAACTATGTACTTTCAAGGGTGTTCTATAGATTTTTTGCCTATGTGAAAGACAAATAGGTATAAGAAGAAAGTGAAAATATAAAACACATCCATTAAACCTGTTTAGAGCTTTATCATAAAATTTTAACTTTTAAAATTGTAGTTTTACCCTGATATTTGTGGTTTTATAGATCAGACTTGTAATTTTGTGTGTAGATAAGGAATAGAGTAGTTTCAGATCATCTATTTGGTCTTATAATTAAGCATTATAATTAAAAGTTTCATCTTTTTTTTTACATATATCAATTTTTTCATCAAGGAGTTATAAAAATATAGTCCAAAAAATTATCGACTATCATAAATGGCTAATAAAAACATTTCTATTGATCTGTCTATTTTATAAATTTTTAGAGGTTTAGTTATCTCACTAGGATCTATATTAAAAATATTTTATAATTTTTCTATTTTATATAAAACTAAAGATTGATTTTTTTTTTAAATTACAAATTTTCTCTATTAATTATGATTTTGCTTAACTATCATGGTTTTGTAAGTTAACTGGCATGGTCAGTTAACTATTATTAGATTGCTAGTCACTATCTTATTTTTTTTGGTAGTTACAATAATATAGTTTTTGGTTGTGATATTTCACTAGGTAACTATGGTTTTTTAGGGAGTCATGACTTTTTAAGAGTTAAACTACTAACCCCTTTTGGTGTAGGACCCCTCAATACTAAGGTAACCCATCATGTTCTCTAACCTTTATGCTTATAAGAAGGGGTGATAATAATATATTATTTTAGTTTTATTCTATATACTTGCTTGTTGTGTACGGTTTTATTTGTGTACATATTTTCTTTTTAATTAATTATATATACTTTTGTTTCTCACAAATAGGTAATTAGTTCAAAAAAAAAATGTGCCTACCTATTTGTTACCCCTTATTGAGTCTAATATAACACATGACATGGAATTCATTTCCATGAATAATCTTAGAAATTAGGGGTTGATAATGTGTATTTCATCACCATAAATTATAATAAACTCCATTTCCTATTGGAGTATAAAAATTAGGAGAGTTCTCATTTGGTGCCTAAGTAGATTTCCCCATAAAGGGTTCTCTAGAGTGAGGGGTGGTTAAGATCCAATATGAAGGGTGGTTAGATAACATCTTATATAGACTTGGGCCCCATTGTACCTTCACATATATAAGGGAAACACTTATAAACCTTTATACAAACCTATCATAAGACTCTTTGTATGTAATAGGAATTTCACTACAAAGAGTAGGATAAACCCCTAAGAAGCTATTAAGTGAAAATAGGGTCAAGAGGGTCTAGTTGATTTCATAATAGGTCACTAGGATATAGCCTCACCTATGAAGCCATCAAATGGTGCAATAATTGAGTTACACACCTTATTAAAATTCACTATATTAGGAATTGTCACTAAGAGTGTTCTTTGAGTGTTGTATTAGACCCATATTGTTTGTATATTGAGTCAACCATACCCCATTTTATGTGTGACACATTATATTCCCCTATATACATTCTCATCTCATCATTCTAAGCCAAATTCATCCCATACTAATATCACATACTCCACCCCTTAATATTTCATCTCCCACATAATCTGTTATCCATCCTATAGTATTTATCTACCCCATTATATCTTAAACTAAGTCCATCCTATATCATCTACCCATCTTGTATTATTCACCCATCCCATATTTTCTACTTCCTATCCTAGACATCTTCTAATCTACTATTGATCTTACATTTTTCTCACCATCCATTTTATATTCTTATTATCATGTCTCCACTTAGATACACTATTTATTTTGATGATGATTCATACTTAATTATCATTTCACCATATCAAAATTCCATATTGTTTTATGATTGTGATAACTCAATTGTTCCATGTTTATTTCCATCCTTTCCCATATTACATCTCACTATATTCACACCAAGTTCAATTTTTTTACTTTATCATTCACAGGTAACTTTTATAATCCCTCTTGACCATCCCATATCTTCCATTACTTATCCCACATAACATCTTATATCCACCATATATTTTCCATCCACCTAATATCAATCCTATAACTTTTATTCATCTCATATCTTTTTATATATTCCATACCCCATCCATCTCATATTCTCCCATCACCCTTGAATACTATATTTAGTCATTGAATCACGCTTTAGTGGTCAACCAACCCCTTTATCCTCATTGTCATTTCCTACATCCCCAAACTAGGTATTATCAACATACAGAGTCTTATTAATATTCTAATCTACCACCCATCACTCATCCCTATCAAGTGCCTTCTTCACATAGTACCCATAAAATTATCCCTTTATTAGTGGATAAGGTATTTGATCCCATAATTATCATTCATATTTTCTATATTTGAGTATTACAAGGATTTGTCTTTTGATATTTCTTAGTCATCCCATTAATTTCTAAAATCAATCACATCACTTTCCTTGACCACTAGTAGATTTAGTTTCTAGATTGAGATAGTATTCAAAATTTTCACATCACCTATCACATCTCATCATATCTTTATTTCTCTAATCCAAAATGGAGATTCACACCCATGACAAACTTAGGATTAGACAAGCTTCCAACCAAGATAATGACCCATTGGGGAATCTAGTTGATCCAACTCAAGATCATGATGATACCCATAGTGATATGGATACCCCTAGAGTAGAAGATGAATGATTCAATCCCTTCAATAATGATGAGGTTATAAATATTATTGATTGATACCTCTATGAAAACCATGATCATGTTTTATCCTGTGCCATTTAAATAGGGATACACAACCCTCAAGTTTCAATCATAGCCTCTTACAACATATAGTCCATCCTCCCACCCATCCAAATACACCTTGTCAAAATACACATACCAATCAAATACGCAAATAAGAGGAAGGTGTGGACCATGAATTTATAAAATAATAATGTCTTATGCCCCTCTAAAATAATCGTAGTAAGGATAATATGAGGCAAATAGTCTTAAAGGATGAACTAGACCTACTTACACAACAAATAAAACCTTTTGCTTTACACCCACAATCAATTTCCATCATCCCCCCATCAAAATGTCCATAATACCAAAAACACCCATAACACTCAAACCACCCATATCCCACATAATAATCATAATCAAACCACCAATCCTCTTGGGAACCCCACATTTTAATAGTAATAGAAAACAATAAAGGAGACTCTCCAATAAATATACCCATGATAGTAGACAATAAGTACAAATACAAAGATTTTTTTTCTTCTTCCTTGGACATGAGTATCTTACAAATACCTTTCACTCCCCACTTTGAAGTATCTAAATTTGAAAAATATAGAGGGAAAGGTGATTATTGAGGCCATGTACAAGAGTTATATGTGTCTTTCCATGAAGTTGCATATGAAGATGCCTATTTATTGAGACTTTCATAAAAATCCATATTGGACAAGCCTTAAAATGGTTCATGCACTTACAAAAGGGGTATATATCTAACTTAATGGAATTAACTAAAAAATTTTTTAGACATTTTTTGTTTGATATTGAACATAATATCTCTATCATAGACCTCTATAATATAAAATAAAGAAGTGAGGAAAGTTTGGCATACTTATTACAAAAATGGAGAAGCTTAGCAAGACACCTACAATATACAATAACTAAAAAGGAATAATCCATAGTATTTGTGGATAACCTTAATGTTGAGATCAAATACAAGTTAAAAATCCAATGTGATAAAACCTTAGATGAAATAAGTGAGAAGGGGATGCAAATTGAAAAAACACTTATTGAAAAAGGGAAAGTTAAATTATACTCCTAAAATGAGAAAAAATAGAATCAAGATAACTCCTTTTTAGGAAATTCAAAAATATTCAACAAAATTAATAATGTCATGGGAGATGGGTTTACCAATTCTAAACAATAACACATTGAAATATTTCAAAAGAACCCCATAAAATGACAAATTGTCTCCTCCATTCAATTTCTGTGAGGCAATCCAAAGCATTGGACTGGAAAAAGACCACTTACTATCTTGGGAGTACCTATTGAAATGGTCCTCAATAAATTAATTACTACTAACATTATCACCCTTCCTAAAATTAGACATGTGGATGACTGTGAACCTAAACTAGATTGCTACCATGAAATGAATTTTACAAATACCACAAAGTCAAAGGTCTTGATACAGAAAGGTGTATGTAATTGAAGCACTAAACTTAAAAATCAGTTGAAAAAAGTGATACTAAGATAGAATGTGAGAGTCCTTTATTGGAGAGTTTTAAGTGATGTCATGAAGGTGTCCTAGTGAGTGGATTAAAAGCCTTGATAGTCTATGTGATAATGATAAAGTATGCATTGTGCTTGTCCTAGTATGCTTGAAGAAGGCTTCATTTATCTTTAGAGTTTGCTTGGTTTTAAATTTTTAGGGATGAGTCTAAAATATGAATAATATGAAATAGGTCCCATAAGAAGTGTTCTATGCTTTGAGAGATTGTGTGAATGAATGGTATTCATCTGATTATTCATTGTGTTCATATAGAGATTTTGGTCTAGTGGCAAAAAATTTGAATAGGTAGTTTGATGACATCACCATTGCCATGTGGGAATGAGTTAGGGGGAGTTGGTCATATAGCTGTGATAAAATTGGTCCCTAGTTTCTATGTGATAACTCTTAGATCATGCACCTAATCACTTCCAAAGATATGTAAGTGCAAAGTTGGGCTCCCAAGCATTTTGATAGTATTTTCCCATACATAGAAAAATTTATATGAGGCAAGAAATAACTAAGTAAGAATTTTGATGGTAGAATATCTCACACATGTGGATGTTTCAAAACAAGATGATAATATGGGTTTATTTAGTATTATACCTAGTTCTTGTGTGCCAAACTTTAGGTCATGTAATTTAGAATGACAAAAGATATGCATGAGCAAGGTAGGGCTCCCAAGCATTTTGACAATGTTTTCTATGTTAAAATTAAGATAAGTAAGTAGTTTGTTGATGTCATATCTCACATGTGTGAAGAAGTCATGAGAAAAATATCATATGGGGTTTTTAGTTTTTATCTTATTTGGTTTTTTCTAAAATTGAGATCATGCGATGAAGCATGTCAAAAATTAAGCATGAGAAAAGTTGGCCTCTCAGATAACTTATAAGCATAGTTGGTTCTATGATACAAGATTTTGAGAAGGATTTTTTATGGCATTATATCTCTTACATGAGAAGGTTTTAGGATAATTTTGATAAATGTTTGGATTCCTCTTTGAAAGGAGAATATATGGTGCAGTTTGTGAGACATGAGATTGATCAAGTCAAAAGTTATGACTATGAAAAGTTGGACTTATAGGCATATTTCAATGGCTCTCATAGTCATTTTTGCACAAGTTTGAGAAAGATCTATGGAGTGAATTTACTCCAAGATGTCAGGAACTAACAAGAGGAACATAGGTGCATCATGTTTAACACTGAGTATAGATAAGGATAGAACTTCTTCTAAGGATCAACTATGACTAGGAGATCATACATATAGAGATCAATGATATGTATTAAATTTAAGAGGGAAAAGTGACAATTGTTTAGCATTGTTAAATACCATGGTACATATAGGATATCAATGATGCATGATGAGTCAACATTACAAGATTTCATGAGATGAGGTCAAAGTGATTAAGGTTTAACATTTCAAAATTGGTGCTTATGTGTTAAAGTTCATACAAGATATACAGTGTGTAATTAATATGATTAGTAAAGATCATGAGATATGAGCATTGTGTTTGAAGGTTAACTATGAACATTTGTACTTGAAAATTTGAATTTGTAAAGGAGAAACTAGTCAATGGTTTTTGAACCATATCTTTTGATCTAGATAGAATTTGCTCCTATAGTAAAAAGAAAAGAGTTAGAGGACTCTAACACACAAAGAAATATGTATCTAAAGATCAAGAAGTGTGTATAGACAAAGATATGGTGCTCTAAAGCTAATTGTGTTTTTGTATATGTTCTCCAAGTGACCTAAGAAGGATATTTAATCTTGTGTTGATGTTATTTCAATATCTCATGGTGAAATAGCTAATGGGGAGTGTTTAAACTTCATGAGGATGTTTTACGTGCATTATGAATGATTGACCAATCATATAAAGTATGAAAAAATGTTTATATGGTGACTATGTGTTCATTCATGGTGACTATGTACATAAAATGTTTATTAAGCTTGCATAAAAGAGTGCAATGATGACTGTAAGCATTTAAGGATGACTACGGGGTCATGTAGTGTGGACCTATACATTTGGAAGTGCTCCTATTTTATATTTTTGTTCAATGATGTGATAAATGGGTGAATAGGTCTTCATGAGACATATAATAGCTACAAGGGACTTTTTAAAAGGTGTAGCTACTTAAGGGTGACCCATAGATGCTATGGCTAACTTAAGAAGATTGTATTGAGTTGTGTCTTCATGTGAGAGATGCCTTAAGGGTTAAGTGAAGTCTAATGGTTGATCAATAAGTTTTTTATCATGAAGGATCCTTATATAGTGAAACCAAAGGAGATGGTTTCTAAGCTTCTTGGAGAGGTGTGAGTGTTAAAGCAAAGAAGAGAAGAGGTTGAGTGTGTCCAATGGTTGGGTTGATGAGTAGATAAGAATGATAACTATGTGTATGACATGTTGGTCATGATTTTGATGGGAGACTAGTGTTATTGTAGGTTGAGCATGAGTGAAGAGGTTTAGAGTGATCCAAAAGGATATTTTGGATGTCTTAAGAATGAGTGAAGGATTGTTGGTGTCTATAAAAGATTAGTTGCTAGTTTAAGAGACTGATCAGAGTATAGACAATGTGTATGACCATTTGGTCATGTTGTTAAAGGTATGACTAAGTTATTACTATGAAGGATGCATTGAGTGTGTTGATTTGAATAGTGGGGTTAGTTAGGATATGTAATGTGTCATAATTGATCTTTGTATGTTGGTTAAAATATGTAATGTGATTTGGCCAATTGGGTGTGTTGGTCAACAAAGTTGTTCTAAAGGTGAAGGGTGATAATCATATTTTCAACATCAGGTGTTGAAGACATCAATTTAAAGGTGGATTTATTCATAGGTTTTGTTGTCGGTGCTCAACATCTAAGGGGGTTGTTTCCTCTTTCCATGGTGAAACTTGATAAAAGTTTAGTTGTTGTGGGTGCTCAATTAGATAGGTGTAGTAGATCTTTGTGGGATTATAGTCTCACTAAAATTAGGAATGGTAGTTCCTTTATCAATAGCTTGTTGGTCTAAATTGGTTTTTATTTTATAGGATAGTAGTCCAATTGTAGGTTCTAATGGGTTTTAACCCCGAAGATGGTTTCATACTTATGTCATGTGTTATGTGTTTGATCTTGCATTGTCTCTCTTGTTCATTACTATGATGTGTATGCTTCATGAAAGTATGTATTAATTCATTAACAGTTTGAGAGATTTGGAATTGAAGTTTTATTATCTAACAATTATTTTACATCTAACAATTGGTATTAGAGTATGTCCTTTAACATAATCTTATCAGCTTAAAGGTGATCCTAATTAGGTAAAATGTAGGATAAGTACTTTAAGAAATAAAATCAATAGTTGAAGCCTATGATTAGGGTAGTTTAATAACAAATATGTACTTTTAATAAAGATACCAAATAGGATGAGAATGGTATCAATGATCTCAAGGTTAAACTAGTAGATGCTCATGAAAGTAATTCAAAAGAAAAAGACATCATGTGTGATGATTAAGTTTGACATGACAGTGAAGAATAATTTTATTTAGAAGCTAAGCTCATGGGTGCACTTGGTGAATTGAAGGAGAAAAAGAAGAAGAATCATAAGATGATAAATATGATCAAAGGTCTTGAAGCACAAGTTAGTTATCTTTAGGGAAGTTTGATAGAGCAAGCATGTATAATAAAGGATGACATAGGCTAAAGAAGTTAAAAGTGATAATGAGACTATCCAAGTTCTCATAGGTCAGTTAATGGCTAAAATTTTAAGTATAAGAGCTAAAGAGGATGAGATTATTCAATTGGAAACAAAGAAAGGTTCATTGATGGATGAGCATAAGCAGTTTTTTGTCAAGATAAGCAAGCTTGAAGAAGATCAAAAGAAGTTAGATCATGTCAAGGGTAATGGAATAAGTTATGTAAGACAACCAAATGCTTCAAGGTATGCTAGTTTATTTCATGTTCATTTTTATACATGTAATAAGTATGGTCATAGAGATAAGGACTATAGAATGAATTCAGTCAAGTATGGACATTCATGGAGCTATGATAGAAGGATTTTTTCACCAAATATTTATCGTAGTTCAAATCTATCAAAAAATATGAAAGATGTTATTTTTTTTAGTTATCATAAGAGTGGACATGTTGCTAGATTCTATCTAAATAGTGTTAAGAGGTCTTTAAGGTATGTCAAAGGATATAGAGCTCTTAGAAGGTTTGAGAAAGGACAAACTCAGGTATGGAAACCAAAGTTAATCACTGCCAATTCTTCTAGTCATAAAGTTGATAAGAAAGTTTCTCTAGAAGGCTATGTTATAGATTAGTCTAAACTCAAAGGTCAAGTAGGTAAGATGGCTACAAAAGAAAACAAGAGTAAAACTATGGTATGGAGACCTAAGGTAGTAAAGACTAAGAATACTAACCATGTTAAGATCAAGACTCTTGATGGACTTTTTACAAAGGTGGAAAAAAGAATAGAGATGAACAAGAGTCAAGAGTTTATATTGACAAAATTTATTGACAAATCTAAAGAAAATAATGAAGTCAAGGATTCAGTTAAAGTCAAATAGGACTATAAGTCAGAGAAAGATATGGAGATATGGGAGTCTTCTAAGTTATGGTAATTTTAGTCTCTCTATGTCAAAGGGGTGTCTCTATCTAGGATTCAATGAGACACTTGTCAGTTAGAGGAAGCTTGGTGGCTATCAATTCTTTTTTGTTGAGATGGTATGTAAACAAGGTATTTCTATGCATTCTTTTATTTATCTTTTGTTGGAGAAAAGAAGCTTGTGAATAATCTTAGTGGTCATATCTTAATAAGGAGTTAGCTTGTTGATCATGGTTTGGATTCTTTAGTATAAAGGTGAGTTTCAAATATCTATCTGCATATTATTTTATGGTAGATGTCAAGTAAGTGTATAAGTCGAATGCATTTCTTTTAGACTTATGTTCTAGATCTCACTAAGCATGTTAAACACTTAGTGAATAGTTGTGTATTCCATGGAAGTTCATAGTGTTCTGAATATGAGGTTTCTATATATGATTATTGATTATTACTAGAAGGTTTTTGAAGACTTATTAAAGATGTCATGTTCTTGATGAAGCATGAAGTTAGGGGTAACTTTGTAATTGGTCAGGTCCTAGGATTCAAGGACTGAGTAGTTGAATCTAATAAATAAGGAGTAGAGAAGAAGGTTTGTGTGCTTAAGATGATATTGAAAATTAGACAAGGTCTTTTGTTAACAAGGTACAACAAGATCATGAGCTTGTTCCAAAGATTTGTGAAAGAGCTATAGTACATGGTCAGAATGGATTGTTCCAAGTGGCATAATGAATTTTATGCAATGAAAAGAAGTGTTTAGTTCTTATAAAGTTATGTACATTTATTTGTGATGTACTCTATGTGATTTTGTGTTTTGAAGGTATGTTTTGTGCCAATTGAAGATTTTTTTAGTGCTCTCAGTTTTCTCAATTTTTAGCTTAAGCATAAGCAGGCCTAAAATGGATTATAGGAAGTCTATGTTACCAATGGTATGGAAGCTCAAAATTTGGTATAGAAGTGTGTGATGGGTGTCTCTAGGTGTGTATGAATTTTTAGAGGTGTGTGTTGACTAGAAGGAAGTTTGTTGACTTTGGTTGTTTTGAGAATCTATGGTTTTAGGCTATCATAGAAAAGTTGTCTAATTTATGAGTTGAGGTCTAAAGATTCATATTAAGTTGAATGGGAAAAATGGGTTGTCAAATCATGATTCACAAAGATCAAAATATTTTTTGATTTCAAGTTATTCATGTTCTTGTCAAGATAAAGGCCTAATTAGATAGTATGTTTGTGAAGGAAGTATGTTGCATAGGATGAACTTGGTGATGATTTTTTTTTTTCTTAAGGGGCCATATAATATTAATCTAGATATGAATTTTTAGGTTTTGAAGGTGTTTATAATAAAAATTATTGGATCTACACGTTCTAGGTATGGCCACAAGGAGGCTAGATAGGCCTAGTTTGAAGAAAAGTGATTTTTTATTAGTTTATCCAAAATATCAAGGTATCTATATTTTAAAGAGATTTCTTAGGTTTATTGAGACCATGTTTCTTATTTTTTAGTGGAACGAAGTTTTGTTTTTGGTTGCTATGGTAGTTTGATAGAGAAGGCTAGTAATCATATGTGGTAATTTTTCATGGTATGTGGAGATCTAAAGATGCTCAGAAGGTAAAATGGCTTAAAGGTGTTAAGAAGAGTCCATATTAGATGTTTATTTATGTTTTACATCATATTTTGGTGGTTTTTTTTATTTATTTATTATTTTTAGTGCTTAGTTGAAGATAGTATTGGCATAAAGCAAAAAGAATTTTTCAAGGTAAGAAGAGGTAGGCTCAAGGTAAGGGGGAGTTTGTATCATATTTATAAGATGGTATTTTTATATTTATAGTGTTTATAAGACCTTAGGATTAGTTTTCTCCCACCTTGTCATTGTGTTAAATGGGTATAAAGTTCATATTGTGGGAGTGCTTGAATAAAGAGAAGGTGAACTCTATATTGCTATATATGATGGTTATTGACATCAATGACAAAAGGGGATATTGTTGGAGAGTTTTCAATGATTTCATGGTGATGTCATGAATATTTAATAGTGAGTGGGTGAGGAGACATGATATTCTATGTGATAATGACAAAGTGTGCACTATGCATGTCTTAGTATGCTCGAAGAAGGCATTGTTGATCTTTAAAGTTTTCTTGGTTTGAGATGTTTATGGATGAGTCTAAGAAATTTAGATTGAGGAATAGGTACAATAATAAGTTTTATATTATTTTATATCTTGTGTTCATGAATGGTATTCATTTGGTTCTTCATTATGTTCATCTAGACATGTTGGTCTAGTGGCAAAAAATTTGAGTAGGTAGTTTGATGATGTCACCATTTTCATGTGGGAATGAGTCAGGGAGACTTGGTCATATTTTTGTCATTAAATTAGTCCCTAGTTTTTATGCCCTAAATATTAGGTCATGCACCTAAGTGCATCAAAATATATGCAATTACAAAGTTGGGCTCATAGGCATTTTGATAGTATTTTCCTATACTTAGCCAAATTTGCATGAGGCAAGAAATAACCAAGTAATAATTTTGATGGTATCATATCTCACACATTTGGACATTTCATAATAAGATGATCATATGGGTTCATTTATTTTTGTGCATAGTTTTTATGTTCCAAATTTTAGGTCATATGATGTAGCATAAGAAAAGATATGCATGAGCAAAGTTAGGCTCCTAAGCATTTTGATAGTGTTTTCTATGTTCAAATAGAGTTGAGAAAATAGTTTGTTGACATCATATCTTCCAAATGTGAAGGATTCAAGAGAAACTAATCATATGGGTTTATTGAGTTTTGATACTAGTTTATTTTCTGTAAAATTTAGATCATGCACTGAAGTGCATCAAATATTGTGTAGGAGAAAAGTTGCCCTCCCAAGTAAATTCTAAGCATAGTTGGATCTATGGTAGAAGATTTTGAGGATTTTAATGGAAATATATCTCAAACATGTAAAGGTATTAGGATTATTTTGATACATGGTTAAATTCATATTTGAAAGGAGAATATATGGTGAAATTAATGGGACATGAGATTGATTGAGTAAAAAGTTATGACTGTGTAAAGTTGGCCTTTTAGGTGTTTTTAAATGGTTCCCATCTTAGTCATTTTTTCACAAGTTAAAGTTCAATCAAGATCAATGGAGTAAATTTTCTACAAGATGTCAACAAGCAATGAGATGAGGATAGGTGCATGATGTTTAACACTGAGTAGAGATAAAAATTGAGCTTCTTCTAAGGATCAACGATTAGTAGGAGATCATACAGATAGAGAGAAATGGTGTGTATTAAAGTCAATATGTCAAAATGATAGTTTTTAAAAAAATTTAAATACCATGCTATGTATAAGAGATTGATAATGTGTGATGATTCAAAACTACAATATTGTATGAGATGAGGTCAAAGTGATGCTGGTTTAATATTTGAGAATTGTCACTTGTGTTAAAGTTCAAACAAGATCAATGGTGTATAATTAATATGACAAAAAAATGACACGAGATGTGAGCTTATGTTCTAAGTTTAACTATGACCATTTTTACTTGAATATTTTAATCTGTAAATGAGTTTATGGTTTTGGACCATATCTTTTGATCTAGGAAAAATTTACTCATGTAGTAAAAATTAAAGTGTTAAAGGACTCTATGACACATCTAGAAATATGTGTTTGAAGATTGAGAAGTGTGTAAAAACAAATATATGGTGCTATAAAATTGATTTTGTTTTTGTATATGTTTTACAAGTAACCCATGAAGGATATTTGAGCTTGTGTTGATGTTGTTTTGATATATCATGGTGAATAACTATTGGGTAGTGTTTTAGATGCCATAAGGATTCTTTGTGTGCATTGTGAAGGAATGACTAATCATAATAAGTATGAACAAAGGTTTAGATGGTGACTATGTCTTTTTTCATGATGAATATATACACAAAATATTGATTGAGCTTGCATAGAAGAGTGCAATGATGACTATAAGCATTTAAGGATGACTAAAGAGTTATGTAGTATGGACTTATACATTTGGAAGTGGTCCTATTTTCTTGTTTTGTTTGATGATATGATAAATGGGTGAATAGGTCTCCATAAGACTATAAGAGCTACAAGGGCCTTATTAAAAGGTTTAGCTACTTAAGGGTGATCCATAGATGATATGGCTGACCTATGAAGATTGTATTGAGTCATGTATTTATGTGAGAGATGCCTTAAGGGTTAAGGCAAGTCTAATGGATGAATAAGTAGTTGTTTATCATGAAGTATTTATATATAGTGAAACCAAAGGATATGGTTTCTAGTCTTGTTTGATAAGTGTGAGGATTGAATTGAAGAAGAGAAGAGTTTGAGTATGCCCAATGGTTGGGTTGATGAGTAGAGTAGATTGAGAATTGTGTGTATGACCTATTGGTAATGTTTATGATGGAAAACTAGTTCTCTTTCCATTTGAGCATGAGGGAAGAGGTCTAGAGTGATTTAAAATGATTTTTTGGATGTCTTGAGAATGAAATAAGGATTATTTGTGTTTGTAAAAGCTTGGTGGCTAGTTTTATAAATTGATCAAAGTGTGGATAGTGTGTATGACCATTTGGTCATGTTGTTGAAGATGTGATAATGTTTTTCCTGTGAATAATGCATTAAGTGTGTATATTTGAAGAGTGGAGTTAGTTGGGATATGTAATGTATCCTAACTGATCTTTGTGTGGTGGTTCATCTATGTAATGTGTTTTAGCCAATAGGGTGTGTTAGTTGATAGAGTTGTTGCTGATGGTGAAGGGTGATAATCAAAGTTCCATCATCAAGTGTTGAAGACATCAGTTAAAAGTTGGAGTTATTCATAGGTTTTTTATGGCTTTTCAACATCTAAGGTGGTTATTTCTTCCTTGTAAGGTAGAACTTGATAAGAGTCTAGTTATTGTGAGTGCTTAGCTAGACAGGGTTAATAGCTCCTTATGGCAATATAGTCTCACTGAAATTAGGAATGGTAGTTCCTTGATTATTAGCTTGTTGGTATTAATTGGTGCTTGTTTTATATGATAGTAGTCCAATTATAGGTTCTAGTGGGTTTTCTCCCCCAAGAGGGTTTCCCATGTATGGCATGTGTTATGTGCTTGATCTTTTATTGTCTCTCTTACTCATTACTATGAATGATGTGTATGATTAATGAATGTATTTATTGATTGATTATGTGTTTGAGAGATTTTTAATTGATGGTGTATTATCTAGGTTCATTGATTCAGCCCCCCTAAATAAATATACCTCTAACATCCTTCCAATCAATCTATATATGGGCAGGAAAGCATTTATAAGGATCTACTACCCAATCATGATCAAAGAAATAAGAAACCATTAAGAGACTAGGGTTAGGCCTCCTCTTCCAACTACACTAACTATGATTCCATTCCATACCATTACTTCAACACCATTAAAATTTGAATCCCTTAAAATCCCACTCTACCTTCATTGACCATATTAAAAATCAATTTGGCCACTAATGATTGTTTGGTCACCACTAGATGCAATAAAATTATTATCCTCAAGGCACCACCAAAGGATCAATCTACTTTAGTTAATCAAAATGGGAATATTTCTAATAAAATTTCAAATTATTATAATAATTCTTATGATATTATTCATCAACTTGAAAAAACATCTACATAAATCTCATTAATTGAACTTATTAAAACATCCCCTTTACATCAAGATATACTCAACTAGGTTTTGAATGACCTTATGGTCCTTAGTAATCTAGACACTAATCAATTTTAGACATTAGTGGGACATTTATCCCCTTTTTAGTAGATTACTTTTGGTGCCTACAATATGCCTCCAATTGGCCCCCACCATAATTATCAATTATTCATTGAATTTTATATATCCCACCATCACATTCCGTAGGTTCTCATTAATAGAGGATCAAAATTAAATTTATGTAATCTATATTTCTTGAAGAAATTAGGGTATTCAAAAGCATCTTTAGGGCCTATGTTGATTATGACAAAGGAATATGATAATAATGAATGACCAACCATATGAACTATCTACCTTCTCATTATCCTGGGGCTTGTGGTACACAAAACCCTACTTCATGTTGTGGATGTTTATTTACCTTTTAATATGTTTCTAGGTCACCCTCAAATCCATGAAATGAAATATATCACATCTACCCTACATTATTGTCTAAAATTACCCCACTCTAATATGGAAGTCACCATTCCTAAAAACATTGATAACTTTTGTAACTGTCAAATGGATCAATCCTCATCATCATATCATGGTATAGGTATACAAAATTAGATTTTAAGTACAACTTATTCTAGTTATATATCCCCTAATCAAATTTTACCTACATTATATCTATTACTTGAATTCATGAAATTTAAAATCACATGCATGGGTTGTGTATAGTATGAATATAAAACCTTTTGTGTAGGTGATCTACCACTCTCCCCATGCAGTTATGGATCTACAACCATGTGGAAGGCCAAGTCTATCAAGTACCAATTTAGACCAACATCATTCTATAGCAGAGGTATATTACATAGAGATTATATTGATGAATTAGATTACCCATGGCTTATTTTTTAAGAGGCCTTAATACCTCATAGAAAGTGATATCCCTATCTAGAAGATGTTACTGAACATGCATTATCAAGGAAAATGACTAGTAAGACATGAATAAGGTATAATTGAACCCATATTAGTTCAATATCATCCAAAATATCTTGGTTTAGGGTAAAAACTCTTTAATGATCACCTAAACAATATTATTGTGGCTACTACTTTGATCTTTAAGCAGACTCTCTCTAATGAATAAATCAAAATAGATTCCATTTATAGTCAATTCAAGGAGATTACTACCACTAATATTTTACCTGATTCCACCATTTCCACCATTAACATTTCCCTCCACTATCCATCACTCATTGACTAGGATCAACATCATCAGGAGCCATCTTTTGATGTATTTCAAAATCATGAAGCAATTTTTGAATTCTTGGGAGCTCAAGATTTTATGCTTTTTAGACACTATAAAAAGGGATTTCTTGTTCATCTATATAGATCAAATTGTTTTGGGGAAGAACAAGTTACCCATGATTAAAGTCAAGAAGAACAATTTGAAGAAGAAGAGCCTCCTAAAAATTTAGAAGAATTTCCACATGACTCACTACAATGAGAAGAATATACGTAAATTGATATAGAACTCTCAGATTGTTTTGCCTTAGATGTCCAAAAAATATCATTGCCTCCCTATTTATAAGATCAATCACCCTCTCTTATTGAATATGTAATTTAATTCAACATTGGGAATAAACAACACCCCAAAATGATCAAACTAGGGGCATATCTAATACATAAAGAATTTGAAGTTATCATTGAGTTGCTAAAATAAATCATAGATATATTTGCATGGAGCTATGATAACATGCCTATTATTTGTCCCTCCTTTGTATTACATCACATGGTTTGTCATCCTAATGCTAAAATAATCAAATAAAAATTATGAAAGATGTACCCCAGAGTTACCCTATTAGTCAAGGAGGAGTTACAAAAGTTATTATAAGCTGAGTTCATCCAACATATTGACTATTCTGATTAGATATCTAATATTGTGCCTATGGATAAGCATTAAAGAGTAAATTATATTTTCATAAACATTCATGACATTAATAAGGCATGTCCCAATGATGACTTCCCCCTTATAAACATTGACATGATCATGGGCTCAATAATAGGATATTAAATGCTATCTCTCATGGATGGATTTTTAGGCTACAATCGAATTAAAATCACTCCTGAGGACCAACACAATATGACCTTCATTACTCCATGGGTGACCTTTTGATATCAAGTTATGCCCTTTGGCCTTAAAAATTCTAAGGCCACCTAACAATGGGCCATGATAGTTATTTTCCATGACATCATGCATGATATAATTAAATATTATGTGGATGATATCTTGGTAAAGTCCTAACCTAGGTTAGAATATCATGTAGTCTTTAGAATAACTTTTGACTAGATGTGAGAGTACAAAGTCAGATTAAATCCCAAGAAGTGCATATTTATCATTACCTTAGGAAATTTATTGACATTCATAGTTTTTAGTAGAGGTATAGAAGTTGACCTAGACAAAGTAAAATTAATTATGGAAATGCCTCCTCCACAATTAGAAGTAGCTCAGAAGTCTTGAGGGGAAGTTACAAACCATTCAATTATTTATCTCATAGCTTACAGAAAAATGTCACCCCTTTACCCATATCTTAAATAAGGGGAAAAATTTTAATTAGAACTTTGAGTGACAATAGGATTTCAATAATCTTATATAATATTTGACAAATATGCCTATGTTGTCACCTCTTATCTCGAGAAGGCCATCGCTCTTTTATATTTCAACAAATCCTTAAGAAATAGGTGCACTCTAGGCACAACATAATGATCAAGGTAAGGAAAAATTAATTTATTACCTCAGTCACACTCTAATTTCTTATGAGTAAAATTACACTTCAATTGAAAAATATTTCCTAGTTTTAGTCTTTTCCTCATAGAAACTTCAACATTATATGCTTAACAATCATGTGTAACTCATTGCCAAAGTTGATCCTCTCAAGTATTTATTATCGAAATCATCCCTCATAGGAAGAATGGCCAAATGGATCATGTTACTCATAAAATTTGATATTGAATATATTAATCAAAATGCCATTAAGGAACAAGCAATACTAAATCAATTAGTAGAGACACCTCTTGAAGTTATTGATCCTCTTATAACAACCTTCCTAGATCACTCTATAATGGATACTTTAGAATATAATGGATAGAATTTATATTTTGATGGATCATTTATTATGCATGGATTGGTAGGCATTCTTCTTGTCACCCCATTAAGTGACCTCATCCCAAAATCTTTCCTCTTCACTTTCCAATGCACTAACAACATTTCATAATATGAGGCCTTAATAACTATCCTCTAATTATCCATCCAATGGAGTATCTAGAAATTTAAAGTATTTGGTGAATCATATCTTATCATCAAGTATGCTAATGATTAGTTCCAAACAAAATATGAATAATTACTCCCTTATAAACATTTGGTTAATCAATTGAATCAAAATATTTATACTATTATGTTTGAATAAGTACCACAAGGGAGAAACAAAGTAGCTAATTAAATGGCCACTATTGGCTCTCTTATTAATCTTCCTAAAGATATTTTATTATGGAAATTTATAATAAAAAATATTATTCTCCCAGCACATCAATCCATAGATCCTTAAAAAAAATTTCAATCACTGATCCCAGTCTTCCTTAGTACCATGATATCTACCCAAAGTCACCTTGTGAGACACTGAATTAAAAAAAGAGATCAATATTATATTAACACATTCATTTATATTTCCCATTATCATTATTTCATCCAAATAAACACTCACATGATCCTATAGTAATCACATCACATCATTATGAACATAATAATTAATTCATCACATTTATCACATCATTATAGACATCAAATAATAGATCCACTACATCAAAATAAATATCTCATCTAACCCATACCCAAATCCACACATACATATCTTCATCATAAAATCATGTTAATCTAATCCATAATCATACATATAGAACCACAATGTATCTAATCAAAATCCATATGAACACATCATAAGTAAATATATCAGCACTCATATATCCATCTCAATACATCACAATCATCTAAAGCATACATTATCATAAGTCCATCACATCATATAACATCTCATCACATATATATATATAATATAAACAATCCACATGGAATCCATGTCAAAAAATAAATACAACACATGGGCCCATGGAGCAAGAATGAGTTATAATACAAACAAATACCTTGTCTATATGTATCATGTCTCATGGATATGTCCTTAGTAGCCCTGGTGGTCCTCTTCTTGGTTGATGCACTGAGTGTGAAGAATTATCTTGTAATGAAGGTGCATGTTGGTCAACTATCATCATTGACTCATTTAGTGTCATGTAGTACTAGACTTAGCAGGTCAATCTAATAATATTCTTTATCACCTCCACCATCTCCCAACCACTCATCATCAAATATGCCTCATACTTAGCACTCTTGATCACCTCTACCTCTCCTATAAATATCTAAATCCATGCATGCAACTCATAATTTATCCCTAAAATCATGTAATCTATGCATCCCTACTCTGGATATAGCCCTATAATGTGATTATCTACCCCTATAAAGATGTAATCTAAGTCTGAACCTATGCCAGTTGTCCATCCCTCTATGTTTTTTGGGCCTATAAATCTAAAACCTATCCCTATAACCTAGTCACTTGTACTTGTGCCTGGGCTAATTACCCATCTCTATAAACTATCATAGCCTGTAACTATGCCTATAAATGGTCCCTCTCCTAAGGAATCCCTAAAATATTTTAAATCCATGCCTATATTTCCATCTATAATTATGAGATTAAATGTCTCACTCTTCAAAAAAAAAATTTATGAAGGCACTACACCATCTCCACCACCACTACCTATAGACTATGTATCAACCTATACCTAAGCCTGAACATGAGGCCAAACCTATCCTACTACTATTATTTGGTCTTCATCCCCTCCATGTGCATTCATAATAACCCCATCTTATCCATCCAAACCATTTTGTGTAGGGGCTTACCTTATCCATCTATGTAACTTGGCATGTGATTGCATAACTCTCCTAACCATCCCTCACCATACCATAACCCTAGGATGGGTTAATATCAATAGATTCCATGTTATACACCATACCATGTACATTATAGTAACCCTTAAATTAGGAATAATCATAAAAAAGTCTCAGGGAACCATGGAAATAATCTCATAATCTATTTAATCCTAGGCCCTATCTATTAGCCTACCCTACAGGGACTCTCCCACTCACTCTAATCAAATAGGTGTTCCTCCCCAAGCACATCTTGTATGAAGGAAAAATACCTCTAGGTGCAACCAGGACTATATTTATCTATCACAAGATCCTTATGACCTATCAAGTATTATTTCATCAAAATATACTAGGTCACTATCACCTCATCATCCAAACTAAATTGTAAGCCTCTATAGGGCATCCAGGTGATGAGATTAAGGCATAAACTATCAAGTGCATCTTTGTAAAACCACATCTCCCTAACATTGCCTCACTACACTCCTAATAAAATATACCATCTAATAATCATAAGGTGATGTGGCTATCATGTTATTAAATTACCCAATGGCCATTGGATCATAATGTGCTTTCAGTTCTAGATTTGTAAAAGAATTTATGGCCTCAAGATGGATACTCCCCTATAATATCCCAAATATAGCTCTCTATAGATATTCTAAAACCTCATATCCCCACAAAAAAACTCTAAAATCTTGGACCATGTCTATGACATCTCCCAAACCTATATGGAACCACTACTAACTCTTATCCATCAAGAGTATACAGGTAATAAGAGACATGGCTACCAAGGTTAGCTTATTAATAATACCCTTATGTAAACACCAATAAATATCAACATGCCTATCACAAAATCCCACCCATAATACCCCTTCAAATATTTGTAGTGTCACAACCAATCTATGTGATCTCTAGTAGATCTTATTGCCCAACATCAATAAGTTGAAGATCAGATAAATATCATTTAATGTCACTGTCATCTCACCAATGGAAAAAGGGAAGGTGTTGGTCTTAGAATGACAACACTCCACCAATTCTATGATAAGGGCTCTATTTATCTATATCAGTAGAATCATCATGTCATAATGTAACCTAATCAACTCTAAATCAACTCTAATACTCTATACTCAACCTTAGTCAACAAATGCATCTCATGAAGCACCACAAGACACTATAATCAAGATGTCATCACTCCTAGGTCCTCCTATACCAATCATCATCAACCCATCACTACATCTCTCACAAATCACTAAAATTACCCTCATCCCCCTCAAACCCAGTTCATCCTAATTGCGTTAGTAAGACCTCACCCTAACCTATCCCAATACATGCTTAATCCTATTATCATCTTATATACCCCAAAAAATCATATTATCTCTAACAAATTAAACCCCCTTCATAATTGCACTAATATATAACTAATCCCATCAACCATAAATCTAACTTCCATATCCACTAACTACACTATCTTAATCACATCTAACTATGCCCTAAACCACCTCTAAACCTATCTAACCACTTGCTTAACTAACATCACTACTAACCATGTCACTAACCTAAAACCTTAGTATATCCCCCACCTTACCTAAATACACTAATTACCCCTCACATATTATAATACATCTATCCCCATCTCACTAAGACATCCATTATCCCATCATTTATCCACTTTTCCTAGCCATGACAAAATCATAGATCATGAGCCTACCTAAAGTAGTGATTATGACAAAATCACTACTCATGACCTGGAGTTTTGTAAAACCTCACTAGTGTGTAAAACCAAAATTCCCTAAAACACAATATTATAATATAATGAGTCTATAGTCATGGTATTGTAATACCTTAAGTTCCCCTACAAGGATACAAGTCATGATGGTAACGTTGTGACTTAGGGTACTACTCTTAGTCATGGTATTATCCTAGTGACTTTGATGGCATTATTTTATACAAAAATATAGAAAATGACCTAAAATTTAACAAAATAATAGAGCAAAGGGTCTAGTACTCACTGATGATATATCCTCTAGTAATTTTTTTAACTCCCACACTCATTTATCATGATGGAAAGCTCAGGGAAGATGGTCCATAGTTTTAGCTTAGAGCACAATTTCATAGAAGACAAAAAATAAAAATGACCTTATTTTGACTCTTTTGACCTATTTCACATCCCCCCTCTTTTCCCCCTATATCCCTTTTCTAACACATCCTTCATCCAACCCCATCAAATTATCCAATTATCCTAATTAATCATCTCTCTCATTACTTAGGGCATGGATTTTGAAACTCTTCGTGGTCCGCTCTTGATACTGACCAAGAACTAAATTGGCCTAGGGTATCTTAGGAATATGTACAAAACACTTGGTCTTATATTTATGTCCAATGATAACTTTAACACCATTCATATCTCATCATCATCATACTATGGACTCATCACTTGACAATCAAATGTCATTTTTAAGTTATGACTCTTACAAAAAGTGGCTTTTCATCATCAAACCACAAATTTTATCTCCTTTATCAGTCTCTAAGCCCTCCCTATCATGTTTCCTTGTTACATGAATTATCATAGGCTTTCACCCATCTCATCAATTTAATCTTATCAATCAAATCATTTTTTAGACATTGGTAATTTGTCTAGAACCCATCACAATGGACCCACTTTAACCCCTTGACACTTGGGGAATCTCAACCATAGATATGTTTTTTTCTTAGGGAATCCCAACCCCATATTATCATCTTTATCTTATCCCACCCTTTATATTTTTATTTGAGTGACCATCTAGGTTAGTTCTCCCTACATGCTCCCTTAAGGGGGCATCATAACCTACTAACTCACTTATGACACCATCTAACATTATTATGGTTCTCATTTTAAATACCATTACTCCTCCCATCCTAATCACTTGCAATTATCTTTCAAAGAGGGGAAAAATATATCCACTAAAATTTACTCACCGTACTAATTATACTAATTCCACTAATTTAAACCTATAAATACATTCTTAGCTAAATTAAATAATTTCCCATTGTCCTATATTCCATTTTCTAAATCCTATAAACCTTACCCCATCTCATAACCAATTAATCCCCTCATTAATCCCATAACAAAGACCTATTTACCCGCTGACCTACTCCCTATGCCACTTTCCAATTTTAAAATATTAAATATTCTACCTACCCATCTACCACCCTATTCTTAGCTACTCTTAAGCTCCTAAACCCTAATAGGATATTTATATAATTGGAGGATTATATAAATCTCCTCCATTTTATCCTTTTATCCTTTAGAATTTTATATTCTAGAGATCTCCATGGAATAAAAAATTCCATGTAAAATCCCTAGCCATTGATTTCTCCCTCCATTCCTATATAACCAAGATCCCTCCCTACATGAAACTAACTTAGAAACTTGAAATATTATATCCTTATTACTATCTTACTACTATTCTCATCAAAATTACTTCCATATATAGCCAATATCAATCTCAAATTATCCAAAAAAATCCATTATCAACATCAAGAAAGAAATCTAAGATCCTTAAATTTTGGCATCAAAAATCAATTTGACAATCTTAGAGAGGAGCTAAAAAGAGGTAAAGAGATGGTAAGATCATTCCTATCATTATGATTATCTATTTTTTCCTCTCCTATTAGTGTGTTTATATTTTAAGTTTTTATTTATAAATATAGTAATAAGGATTGAATCTAAAATTTAGGCTACATTTACAAGGGTGAAAAATCAATTTATGTAAAATATAAGCTTTTCACTTTAGGTTGGGCTTGACATAGGCCTATGTAGTCCAAGAGTGAATAAAAAAGGATAAGAAGAGTTTTAAATAACTTCAAATATTTATGAGACCTATGTGAGGTCTGCCACAACTCTCTTAAGCTCTTTCATGCTCATTTTCCATTGAACCATCTTATCCTTCTCTAAAATGCCAATATTCATATTCTTGTATGTATTTTAGAACTATAGGTAAACACTCTACAAGCCTAACTGAAAAAAAGGTCTTGAAATTGCTTGATTTATTAATTAAAACTTTTTTTTGGGCCTGATACATGTTACATTAGTTCTATATTTATTTATCCCAAGCACTTGACCTCACAAACCCCTTGAGACATTTTTAGTTCATGTTAAAGGTTCATATGCATTTCAACAACTCTAACTCTAATGACTATATATTATGGTTTACTTATCATTATATGTGTTTTAATTATTTTATACATCTTCTTTGGTGTTTTTAGAACTATAACAACCTGAATATTCATGTTTAAAAGACATAGTTTCATCCTTAAATCATACTTATGTAAAACTGCCCCTTGACTATTGGTGTAATTTTTATGAGTTGATTATACATAACTATATGCATATTATTTACCATTTAAATTATTTAAAACTATTTAGGACCCTATTCTAAGGTTCCATTCACCCTAAAGGAACCTCATCCCTCAACCTAACTCAAAACTTGCATACTTCCTCTCATTTACTTGTAATAGGCCTCTAAGTGCACTTTTAGATTTATTAATTATAAGGCACACTAAATTAAGATATTTTAGTTGGACCACTTTTATTTATCATGATATTAAGTCTATACACCTTAATCATCTTCTCATATACCTTTGACACCATAACACCACAAAATGGGTCTTTTCTTCATTTAGGCTTAAGATAGGCCTGTAGGTGTTCATTAGGCCTAAAGATCTCTCATTCTTGTATTTTACCCTCATAGATCCTATTTGGACAATGTTAAAACTATGAAAAATAAATATTCATGTATCATGACTCCTTATAGTGATTTTACTCATGCCAACTATCCTAACCAATTGATTTGCTCTTCACTATTATGTACACAGTCTATAGAATGCTTTATCCTTGCATGAATTCACCATATTGATATGTTGGGGACTTGGATTATTATTTATATATTACTATCATTATTAATAATTATGAAATTAGATAATTTAATTGGTTTCACTAAAGTTATTATACTCATCTTGTCCACTTCAAACCTAAACACCTACATAAGTGTCTTAAAACTAGTTTTTGCTAGACATGTGTGCAGTTGAATGCAATTTTTTACTTCCTTAAAGGTGTTAATTAAACTTTAGGTGAAATTATTTGGAGTAATATATATATTTATGAGTTATAAATTATAATTATAAACCAATATGTCATTAGTTTCTTGGGATTATAGTCTCAAGTGCATGAAAAATTCTTCTTGGGCTCTAAAGTCCCTCATACTCAATTATTTGCCCTTCATGTTTGATATTTTAAACTTAAAGATATTTTTATGAGGAATAATAAGTTTATGAAGGTTTTTTAAATATAATTTTAGGTAATAAAATTTAAAATCCACCAAACCCCTACCTGTATCTATCTTATATAGGTCTACAACCTATCATATGTGGAGATTTTTTGACTTTCCTTACTTGCACATGCCAAATAAATGATGGAAAATTATGTGTAAAGGATACTTAGATCCTAAAATATGTAAAAAAAATATTTCATTCTCATCAAAAGTCTCCAAAATGTTTTGAAATTGCCTAAAATTGAATTGTCGGGGGTTTAGAATGGTTTTAGAATACTTATTTTGTTAGAAATGGTTAATAAAGCATGTACGCTAAAAATATAAAATAATTCATGTATTTTAAAGTATATAAGGACTTAAATTAACACATAATATCAATTTATCCAAATATTATTCTCATTCATAAAATAATCACTATAATATGGCCTTTAGTTAGATGCCAAGAACCCAATGAAGTATCTGATATATTCCTTGAATTGATATGACTTTTTCAAGATCAACCAAGCAGGCCTTAGTCTTGGTAATTATATAAAAAGGTACTATGACCATTTTATATTATTACAATGCATTTTACCCTTATTTAATGTCTCATGACATGTATTTGTAACTATTTTTTAGGTTATCATTGCTCTTTCAAACTTATAACTATAATTTATGACATGTACCTAATCATATCCACATTAATACCTCTCAATCGAGTTGGTAAAGTATATTGGTATGCACAAAATAGTACATTTTACTTATAGGAACTATTACAAGGCTTATAAAGATAATGACCAACACAAAAGGTTTGGGATATGTAAAATGACCAATGAGACTTAAGGTTCATCTAAGTGAATTCAATTACATGTTTTTTAATATCCATGCCAAGGTTCATTTAATTTCCTTATATCCTATCACCCATGAAAAAAATGGATTGTGTAATAAATAGTCTTTGGGGAAGGATTAGACTAGGCAACATATTAACCTTAACTTCTCCAAAAACCTTAACTCATGCTAAAGTACCTTAATTTATCCAAAAGATGGAGTTGTAATTTTTCTCTTAGATTAAACACAAAATTAAAATCTACAAAATAACATTAACATTGTCAAAGTTACCTTAAACAATACTAAATTTATCATCGAATGACTAAAACCATGGAGATTAACATTGAAACTAAGGTTCATGAACCTTAGACTTGGTGTAGACCTTTAAAACATTAACATAACCTCAAGATCAATGAATAAAATATCACCTAATGACAAAGCATGAGATGAAAACCATGGCATGGTAAATTATATCAACAAAGTCAAACAAGTCTAGATAGCATGTTTTCAATGTTACTCACCTATGGTATCAAATTTTGTATAACAATAATGAATATCAAATTCACTTGAATGCATGATCCACTTGGCCATAATTCCTTTTAGGGAAAACCTATAAAATAGATATTTTATAGGATCAACCTTGGCAATGAGCTTCTTCTTTTTATTTGTCATGTATTGGAGAAGCTTCTAAGATGTAAACATAACCACTAAAAAAACATTTTAAATTAGATAATAGTTAAGATCATAGGATAACTAATTTTATGATGAGATAATATATTTACCTTTAGCTTCGTTATGTGTTATGTTAATCTAGGAGGGTTCCCAATGGGCAATGAGTTATTGAAATATGAAGGAGCAAAGGTTGTCTTGCCATTAGTGGTGCTAGTACTATTAGGTTTAATAAATATTATTTTAACTAGTTAAAATAAATGAAATTATATACTCCAGTGATATTCATATCCCTTTTTTATAAGATGAGTAAATAGTTCGTATTTGTCAACTAGATAAGATATAAAATGATGGATGGATTTAAGTTTCCCTTGTATAATTCAAATTTTCTTGATATTTCAAAGTGGAGGCATTTTTGTGATGGTTTTTAATTTTTTAGGGATGACATTTATGCCTTGTCTAGATACAATAAATCCAAAGACTTTTCCTGATGTGATGCTAAAGACAAACTTATTGTGAATTAGATAGAGCTTATACTCTTTTAATCTTTTGAATATCCTCCTAGCGACTTCATGAGGCTAGTACTATGTCTTAGATTTGCCTAGAATGTCATCACCATAATCTTGAACAGTGGAATGCAACATATCATGAAATTTTACTATCATATCTCTTTGATAAGTTACACTAGTATAGTTTGATATGAAATACACAACTTGATAGTAGAAGGTTCACCATGAAATATTGAAATTTATTTTATGTTGATCATTTAGTGTGATTTGGATATTTTTATATCTCAATAATTCATCCATGAGGGATAACATTTCACATTTGGTAGTTAGATCTAATTATCATGTTGATGTTAAGAATATGGAAGTCATGTTTTAGTAAAGAATTATTGATGTCTCTAAAATATATGCATATGTGAATTTAACCATATTTTGATGACCAACATAATATTTGAGATCCAATATGAGTAATCATTGTCATCTAAAATGTGCACCTGTGAATAGTCTGATATGTAAGAGGGTTTGCTGATGGGAGTAGAGTGTGAATACTTGGTGTGGGGCACATAAGTGCTTAAAATGGGGTGTGAAATTATTCAACTCACCTATGTGCACATAACATTAATTTTCTCATTTCAATGATGGGAATCTCCCCAAGGTGTGGAACATTTGTGCTCTTCAGGATGAACCTCTAAAGTGGGCTAACTTCCTTCTAATCTAATTAAAAATATTCTAGGCCCACCACGTAGACCTATAGAGAGAAAAAAGGAAATTTACCGCTAATTTTAAACCTAAATATTTTTTGGGAAAAGGGGAGGGAGAAAGTAATATATTTTTTTGAAGGGAAATGTGGTGATGCACCAAGAATAAAATGAGAACCTCACCGACTTGAAAAAAACTAAAACTAAGTGTACTATATAAATTAAATTAAAATCAGATATCCATTGCATTATTATTTTTCATTGAGGTAAGGAAACAGAATGTAGCATTGAAAGAGATGATAAATGGTCCATAGACAATACCTGAATAGACCCATGTATACACATAGTGCAATCTGCATAATATTTTGATTCCATGTAGAGGTATGAAGGAAGGATTACAATAAGATGTAAAAACCTACATAGACAAGGATAAATGACCTTAAATTCACATATTAAAAAAATCAAGAAAGATATATAGTCTAGTTCACATTAATTTTAAGGCATAAGACAATATTACAAACTCAAATGGGGAAAATTTTGTTATACCAAGGAGAGGGATACATATACAATAAAAATCAAGGATTTTATAGGGTCAAGTAATATCTTATGTAATAAATTCACCACTTTGGATGGTAGATATAAAATTGAATTTATAGGTTGGTACTCAAGGCTCTAGGTCAATTAAGAAGACCAACTCACCATGCAATAGCCAATAAGAGCCAGGATTCCTAAATTATGTATCAAAATTTGAATTTGGAAGTGGCTAAAAGAATTCTCATAGATCCACATGTGTGTAAATGAATAATGGATGCTTAGGAAATCAGGGGAGGCATGTGACCATGTCATGCCATTTGATAACTAGATTTGTTTTTAACTTATTATGATATAACTTCATTCAATACCCAACTACCCATAACTACTTATGTTACGTGACTACCACTTTTCAATTTGTCTAGGTTCACTTGATGACATTGAAGCTACATAATTTACTTTAAATTGTAACATATAATATTATACATGAGGCAAAAATATTGTACATGTGCTCTTAGGAACCATCTATACACTAGATAATGCATACATGGGACCTTGTTAGATTCTACACGTGGCATGTTTACATGCACAAAGCTTATAAGATAAGAGGATACGAGCCTCTCTTTAGTCTCTATAGACTAATTTATCTCTAAATTATTGAATTGATTTATTTAAGTTCATGTTGACTTCACACCTCATCTTACACACAATTAAATACTTGGCTCCATTTTTCGCAAAGAGTGTAAATTTAAGTCTATGCAGTAGGATGAACACTAATTTTTTTTAGGTAGGTGTGTATGCTATGGATGATGGGATCATAGATGGTGACTATTATGATCAAAATTAAGTCATTAAAATTTTGGTGTGGGGGACTTTTGATAAAAAGGGATGATAGAGTAATGAATATTTTGGGTGTGCTATTACAATTTAAATATGCACTCTATGCACTCCCCTCTTATTATTACATGAATCTCAAGAACCTAGTGCACATAGTTTGTGTGCAAAAATTGCACCATGAATCCTTGTGTTTAAAAAATTTATTAAGACATAAAGAATTTATATTTTCTATTTTTCATAACTTTTGTTTCCAAATCGGTCTTTAAAATATTTTTTTGGGCCCTTGTCTTCACAATTTTTATTCTATAACTTGGTCTTAGACAATTGCATTCAAAACAAACATTTTGATAACTCTTCGTAAAAAATTTCCCAAATTTTTATTAAACATTTAGAACATTTTTATTTGAATTTTATCAACATAGAAAAATTAACTCATACTTTAGACTTCAAAACTTTTGTCCACAACAAAATATTCAAATAAAAGCTCCAACTATGTTTTTCAAAAGGTGAAAAAGAACAACCTTTCTTATAAAAATTATAATTCAAAAGACTTAGCCATTTTATTGAACTTTGATTAAAATTTTAAGCCTTGACCTACTAAATTCAAGTGGTTCCCTTCTATAGTGACAAAAAATGGTCAACATTCTAGACACCTCTATAGGCTACTTGCATGTTAAGCGAGAACCAAGTAGCCTTTGTATCTCAATAATGTTTGTCTTATTACTAAAGAACCAGACCTACCTAAAAACATAGAAACAAAAAATGAACAACAAATCTGTGAAATCACTTAGGTAAAATGAAACAATAATTTAATGTAAGTCTACCTACATGTGCACATACGCACATAGCTAAAATAAAATCCACTAATCCACTATGTATAAATTGAAAACAAGGAACTTGGCCCCCATGGTTTGAAATAAAATTCTTTTATTTTATTCATAATGTGTGTAAGTATATTTATGAATTGAAGACATAAATGGGAAAAATTCTATTTTCCAAGCTAGTACAACAAACCACCCGTTTCTAAAAGGAAGGGATTAAGGATGAACACATATTTAGGTCCTCCCTCCTCAATTGGTAGGCTATATTTTTTATTCCATCACTTCTCCTCCAAGCTATACATGTCATTTTTAAGCTGCCTTAAATATTTACCTAGAAGGAAAAAATAAATCACACTTGATAGTATAACCTCCTCCTCATCTTTTAATGCATGATAGGTTTGGCCTCAATAGGGAGTGAGTGTTATTTTTTAGGAGGTTAAGACCAAAATAGGCCTACTTTGACTCTTAAGAAGTGAAATAAATTATGGGATCATACAATATTTTATATCCATCTTTGAAAATATCAAATATTTCAATGTTGGATCCTTGGTTCTAATTTCAAATAATAAAGTTATGCTCTTCGACCCTAGCCATAACATAGTCACTTTGAGTAAGGACATAACCTGCTTCTAGGATATCAAACAAAGCCTATAACTCCACATCATTTTTTGGTGTCTATGCACTACTCTTGAGTTGATTGGGGTGTCCCTCTTGAATCACAATTTCTTCCTCTCCATATTATTCACTCTTAAGGTTATCCTCTAACATGTAGAGTGAAAACTCATCAAATAAGCTAAAAATCCCAACTTCTCTCTCCTTCTTAGACTCTTCCTCTATATAAGGAGGAAGTGCACTTGTTTCTTCTTAAACTAAGGGAGAGTGTTCTCCCAGTAGGTTAGGAGTTTGAAAATCAGCTCCATAAATAGATTTCAACATTTCATCCTTGAGGACTAACTTCACTATGAGACCAAAACTAAGCCAACAAAAATGATTTTATTTATGTTGTCTAGGTCAAGCCTTTATATCTTAATGTTAGAAAGAGGGATACTAATGATTATCCCCTCCTCATCCTCACTTTAATTACTTTCCTTTTTATCTATATAATCCTTGTTTATTCTCCAATTAACTAGTCCTCCTTCAAAAAAGGAGATGGTGGGTGGGCAAGAGGTTTCTTGGTAAAATGGATATGGTCTTAACCAAGTTTGTACTCTAAAAATAAGGTTTCTTGTTCTAATAAGGTTTTCTTGGTTAGGTTTGAGGCTCTTGAGTAATAATTATCTCATGAGTTGGCATCAACATACTCTCTTTTGAAAAAAGGGGCCTATGAAACTCAGGATCTTACAATCAAGAGACTTGCTTAAAGGTTCATAAGTATTTCCCTACCTAAAGATTGTAATCTTGAGCATGGAATTTTCCCACCTCATAGGCTAGTCTATAGTCATAGGGGAAACTTGCTTGAAGTTAAGAATAAAAGGTATTACTTTGGGCTCTATATATTGTGTTAGCATAAATAATTTATGTATCTACTCTTCTTTGGTTATGATTGCCTATCAAAGCATTCCTACTCATATCCTTTTTGAATCTATATCTCTTAGTGGTCAAGATAAGCTTGTTGAGTAAACTCCTCCTACCATCTATCATACTATAGATCATTGTCAAATTCCCTCATATATTGGTTTAATTCCATGAGGATATCTCTGATGTTATACCAAAGTTGGTTTGGAGCTTGATTAGGATACCAAAAGGGATAATTTAGGGTGCGATGGAGGTAAACACTATGGAGTAGTTGATATCCTACTGGTCAAGGCCAATTTTTGCTGAAAGTGAGAGTATTTTGGGCATAATATGGATGATAGGAGGGTATAAAAATATCATTTTCATAGAGTGGGGGTGAAAATACATATTTTTAGGCACTCAAGCTTATTAAGCCAGTGGATTAGACATTTATAGTCACTAGGTATTGTATAGAGTGTCCTGAACACTATTGACTAATAATAACACCAAATCCTTAGTTAAATATTTCAACCTTAGTATCACTAGTCACGTTAGAAATTGTTGTCATTTGAAATGTGCATCGATGGATAGTCTATTTTTCAAGAGTATTTGATTATGAGAATGGAATTTGATTTCTTGGCATGGGGAACAAAAATGTTTTGTGTGAGGCATAGAAGTATTTAACTCACCTACATATAAGGAACATCTATTATCTCAATGTAATGGTGGGAATGTACCTAAGGTGTGGGACCCTTTCAATCTTTGAAATGAACCTCTAGATTAGGTTTTATTATTTCTAATCTAATTACACTTATTTTAGGACTAGATGGTAGACCTACAAATAATGGCAAGGAGATCTATCACTAGTTCTAAACCTAAATATTTTGAAGATAAAAGGGAGGTAGAAGGTAATAAATATCATGAAATGGAAATGTTGTGATTCACTAAGAATAATGAAAACACCACACTGACTTATGACATAATAAAACTAAAGGAATAGATGAACTACCTTCAAATTAACTATCCAATTCATATGTATTTCACATAGAGGCAAGGGAATATAACATAGTGCTAAGAGGGATGACAAATACTCTATAGATAATGTCTATATAGACTCGTGTATAAAAAGAGTGAAACCTAAAAAGTTGTGAAGGTTAGATGGGAATGAGAGGGATGAACATCCACATAAAAGGGTCAACAACCTCAAATAGAAATAGAACATAGAGAATGAAAGAGAGTTATTCCAAATCACATTAATTTCAAGTTCTAAGCCAATATTACAAACTCAAATGGGTAGATATTTGGTATACTAAGGATATGGATAATTATGTAATAAAAATAATGTATTTTATAGATTTGAGTAAGATATTATACAATAAATTTTTTATTTGAGGTGTTAAATTGAAACTTTAATTTATAGGTTGGTGCTCGGGGCTATAGGTCAATTAGGAAGACCAACTTGCCATGCAATATCAACTAAAAACCATGATTCCTAAATTATGTATGAAACTTTGAATTTGGAAATGGTTGAAAGTATTCTCATAGATCCACATATGAATTGAGGAATGAAGGATACTTAGGTAGTTAGGTAAGGCATATGGCCATGCCATGCTATTTAACAAATTCCTTTGATTTTAATTTATTTTTGCATGGATTCATTTAATGCCCAACTACATGAATCTACATCTCATAATTAAATACCACTTGTCATTCCATATGAGTTCACTTAGTAATGTTTAAGGTATATAGGTTCCTTTAAATTATACCATGTCATCTTATACACAAGGTGTAAATCTATACTTTATGCCCTTAGGAACCATATATGCATTGGACAATGCACACTTGATACCTTTTTGGGTTCTACATATGTGGCATGTTTGTGCATGGATATATTGAATGAGAAGAGGGCACATTACTTTATTTAGTCTGTTTATCTTGATTGATCTCCATGTTCTTGAATCCATTTATTTAAGTGTGTGCTCACTTTACACCTTGACATGTACATTATTTAATACATGGTTATTTTCTATGCAAAGAGTGTGCAGTGAAGGCTACACAGTAGGATGAGAATTGATATGCATAGAGATAGGTTCATATCCTATAGGTGATGGATCAAAAATGTTAATTGATTTAATTGATCTTGGGTCTTTAACATTTTATCATGAGGGAATTTTTAGAGAAAGAGGTGTTATAGGATTGAAGATTTTAGGCATGCTCTTATAATTTTAATCTATGCTCTATGTATTCCCCTCTTATTACTACCTAAAGCTTAGGAACCTTGGACACATTTTTTATGTGTGAAAATTCTACCATGAATATTTGTGCTTAAATTTTTTTTTTATGACTTATGCCTTCATTTTTTTTTTCATAACTTGGTATTCATAAGATTTTTTGGGGCCTTATATTCACAATTTTTATTGTGGAACTTGGTCTTAGACATTTTCATTTAGAACAAAAGTTTTGATGCTTCTCTACAAAAATTTTATCAAATTTTTATTAAGCCTTTAAAATATTTGTCTTTAACTTTTCTCCATGTGAAAAAACTAACTCAAATTTTAGATTTTATAAGTTTTGTCCACAAAAAAATCTCTAAATGAAAACTTAGACCATATTTTTTCAAAATTAATGAATGCCAAAATTTCTTGGAAAAATGTTAAGTCAAAAGACTTAGCCATTCTATTAAACTTTGACTAAACTTTAAATCCCCAAATTAATAAACTTGGGTAGTGCCCCTCAATGGTAATAAAAAATGATCAATAGTAATCAATATGATGGATGAATTTGACATCTATAATGTTTTGTAATTCTTACTATGCCATGAGAGTGACCTTGGGTTACATATTATAGAGTTTTTGTTTGATAAGTCTAGCATATAGCTGTATAAAAAATATGATGGACTACTAAAGAAGCATCTAATCCTGGAATATTATCATAATACTATGAAAATATGTTAGTTAATTCTTTGAGTAGTGATAGAAATATTTTGATGCAATAGTATCAAGTTTTCGTACAATATTGCATCAACAAAAAACAAAGTGTAGTGTTTTTCTTTGATTTTTGGGTTGTGACATTGTTTGTGTTAGCTTTTTTATCTCTTTGAATGATGTTTAAAATTTATTCCTTTTCCATGGAAAAAAATAAATATATTTTGACTATTTATATCAATCTATAGGGACTATTAATTCATAGACACTTGTCTATAATGGTTCTTCAACTATGTTAATAATCATATGTTGAACTTTTGTAAGGTCATATCATATGACACTTATAACATATATACCATGTTTTAGATCATTTGAAGTTACCAAAAATTTTTACCAACTATTAAACTAGAAGACTCTTTCCTTAATTTCAGTAATGTTTTAGAAATATTTTGATTATTAAACTTGGTGTGATCATAGAACCTAGAACTTACAAGATTTACACAAAATTTTAGATCATTTGGAGTCACCACTTGATTTTTTTATAACACATTACAAATGGTTCTTTATTTTATGAAATTATAGTAATAATTAAACTACCATTTTTTAATGGTGATATAAACTTTATTATAAAAGGTCTGGTCTAAATTTAATATCAATTGGATAAGTGAGAAAAAATATGATAGTTTTTGTAACTGTTGTCTAGTGATAAAATGAATATGTCTAGTCTACATATGGTTTATTGCCTTTCATAATATTTGGTTAAGATTTGAGTTATAAAAATTTTAGATGTGAAATAAAATTTATAATAATATTTTTTTTTTAATTTTTATATTAATTGGATAGTTGGAGACAAAGTTATAACAAGTTTTATAACTATCACTCAGCCACAAAATGCATGTATCGTAATGGTTCATTACATTGTAGAGGAGATGTGGTAAGAATTAGATTAATAAATTTATTATGTATATATAGAATGTATTTATATTTACATGTTTAAAATTTAATATAATTTTTATTAATTTAGATAATTTTTTGGAAGTTTTAGTAACTATTGTTCAACTTGAAAATGTCATCTATATAACAAGCATCACTTGACAAGGTTATTATTTATGTGTGGTAAACTATGGTAATGTGTGTCAATATTTGGATGGTTAAATTTTGAGGGATGATGAATTTTTTTTTTAATAAATTCTTAGTTCAAATTTTATATCAATTATATTAATTATGTTAAAGTCATTGTGGTTTTTCTAACTTTCGTTCAACATGAAATGTCACTTGACAATTACTGATTGTTAGATGTTAATCTTGAAAACTTAAGTTTGTATAACTCTTATACATTATTCAAAGGTCAATCAAGTTGGATATACACCTTATAAATATTTGGATGTTAATAGGAATATGTGATTGATATAAAGGGAATTTTTTGGGAGAGAGAAGATGAATTGTGAAGGAACAAAACTCTTCAAGATTAGAACAAAGAGTTATATCAGTTTAGGAAGAACTATAAAATATTACATAACTCTTTAAAAAATAAAATAATCTTATAGAGGCAAATGTGAAAGTGTGTGTATCTATGTTTTTAGTGTGTTAATTTATTCCACTATAGATTTTTTAATATTAATGAAATGAAAATCTATTAAGTGTGTCAAGTTTAAGTAAGTTGTTATGTGTGACCATGAGTGAATGTCCAAACCTAAAAATACAAAGATAAAGGTAGGCCTTAATTATTAAACCTATTTAATGTTTTCATTAAGTGGTATCAGAGCAATTTCTTTTGTTATGGAATATGAGTGTGAAATTCCTATGTGATTTTTTATGGTCTATGAAAGAGAAATAGGTTTAGTGTGTTGCAAGTTGTGAAAGAGAATCTTGCATAAGTTATTTTATGTGTGAGACGAATATTTGAATTTGAGAGAAAATTTGATAGGATTTTTTTGAGTATATTTTAGTTTATGAAATATAATCCTATTATTTTTTTGATATATAGAACACAAGGGAAGAGAAAAATATTTTGATAGAGATGTTGAAAAAAATTCTAGGAAGACTGGATATGATGGATATGATTGAAAATAGTGGAGATGTTATAGCTATGAGTAAATATGATGAGGAATACATAATTTTTGGGGTTTATGTCCTTATATTTGATATTTAATTCTTTGGAAAGAGGCCAAACAAGTAGAGGAAAATACCACTAAAGGTCATGGTAAAGGAAATATGTAAGTCTATTTGTGATGTTAACCTATTATGTTGTTAAGAAATTCCTAATAAAATCATGAAATAGATAGTAGGGATAGAATTTTATTTTGAAGATGAAAATGTTTTAGACCCCATGAGGGTAAAAGTTACATATAAGATATTATGTGGATTTTCAGTTTTATATTGGAAATATCTCCAAGGAAGGAGAAAAATGAAAGGAAATAATAAGGAGAATGGATGATAACATATGGGTTTCAAGTTGTTGGGTCATTTTGTACACCCAAAATGATATAATGAGTTGTTAAATAAGCTTTATGTAATGAATCTTGAGAGAGTTAAGAATAAGAATATTTCCAAGATAGGCAATAATAATGGTATGTTTCCATGTGAGAATCTAAATATAGTATGGTAGGTAGTATGGAGGTGCATATGTGTATCAAAGAGAGAGTTGTATTGGAAGAAAACAAGGAGACGACGATTTTATATTTACATCTCAATTATATTTATTACCAAAATATAGTGAATGAAATATAAGAATAACCTAAAAAGAAATAATTACTCATGCAATATGATGTGGAGGTGATATGAATTTAGTCAGAATAATCAGACCCATTTTTTGAGTTTGCAGTATCCCATGAGTTGGAAAAATAAGAATCATCCTTGGTGAATGAAGGAAATGCATTGTTATTTTCTATTTTTCATGGTATAAGGTTGAATATTATCCTAAGGAGTAGGTAGAATGATGATGAGTACTTTAAGAAGGTAAATATTGATGAGAAGAAATATTATAGTGTGAATGTGATTAATGAGAGGATGAAACTAAATTTGATATTAGCCTAATCACATATTTAAGATCATGATGTTATATTTATAGAGGTGAAGAGAATGGGGTAATTCAAAAAGGCCTTCCAAGGTGAAGAGATTTAATTTATTGAGATCACAAAATGTGATGGGGAGAATCTAATATTCATATCAACCAAAGCATGTATAAAATAAGAGGATTCAATAGTAAAGATTAAGAGGTTTATTGACATAACAATGTGGATAGAAAGAGTTGCAAAAGTGAATACTATCCTTGAGGTGGTACTATAGGATATGGGTTATCATTAAAAGGCCCAAATGTATATTTAATTTATGGTTATGATATTGGGAATGAGAGAGGATATGGAATACATAAGGGAAGAGGAAGATCTACAAATAAATCATAACAATCCAATAACATGTTAGATTTTGAGTATCCAAAGATGGGAAGGATTTAGGAGGATGTGGTTGGTATATAGTGGGTTACTACCCACATGGGAGATTAAGATGCATGAAATAGAATCTTGGTGGATGTGGTCAGATGAAGGAGGGTTTCATCCAAAAAGAATATGTAGAGTGGAAAAGATGAATCTTTGGCAGAGGAGGATGGACCATGGTGGATCTCATCTTACAAATAAAAGTGATTATGATGGATATAAACATACAAATGGAGGATTGATCAAAAGAGAGAAAAATAATAGAAAATAAAATAAGAGAATAAATGAATTAAAACCAACAAGAAATTGGAAAAAGAAGAGAAAAAATGAAAAATAGTTGAAGTACTTGATGTGTTGGAAGGGAATGCCATTAAAACTATACTTCATATTCAAAAGAATGGGTTTTCCACTTTTTCCATCTAAGTGAGTAGGTAGGATCTCACATTTTATAATCCTTAGGTGTATAATGTAGGAGCATCCCAAGGTTTTTGTAATCTTACATCAACCAAAAATAGAGTGTTGTGTGTTTTCTTTGATTTTTGGGTTTTGGACTTATTTTGTGAAATTTTTTAACTCTTCAAATGATGTTGTAAAAGGATTCATTTTCCACAAAAAAACATAGAGATATTTTGCCTATTTATATTAGTTTTTAGGGATTGTTAAGTCACATACAATTTTTGGTAAAGGTTATGCAACTAAATTAAGAATCAAATGTTTAAATTTTTCAATGTCATAGTATATGACAGTGACAACATCTATTCTAAGTTTTAGATCATTTGGAGTTACCATGGAGGTGTACCAAATGTTACATTGTATTGAGGTTTTATTAATTTTTGTAATGTTGTATAAATAATTTGATGACGAAACTTGGCGGTATCATATAATTTATCACTTACAACCTATGCACAAAATTTTAGATGATTTGGAGTCACCATGGATGCATACCACCTATTTTTTTCATAACACTTGGGAAATGGTTGTTGACCTTTAAAAATATCTAATATAAGAATTAAAATACCAAATTTAGAGTAGTGATATAAATTGTAGTGTAAAATGGTGGTCCAAATTTCATCTCAATTGGATAAGTCAGGGAAACATTAAGATAGTTTTTGTAACTAGTGTTCAATAAGAAAAAGAATATTTCTATTATGTAAATGGTTAATTTCATTTTAGAATAGTTGGTTTAAGATTTGGGTTACCAAATTTTGATAGGTTATATATAATTATACTATAGTGCATGTTCCAAATTTTATCTCAATTAGATAAGTGGATAAAAATTTATGACATTATTTTATAACTGTCACTTAACCAAAAAATGCATCTATGTAGTTTGATGGTTCATTACTTTATGGAACCATTGAAGTAATATTTAGATTACCAAATTTAGATTTTTTTATAATTTTATTTTATATTTCTATGTTAAAAAAATTTATATCATTTTTATTAACCAATATAAAATTTTGGATTTTTTAGTAACTATCATTCAAATTGGAAATGTCATTTGTATAGTATGAATCACTTGACAAGGTTATTATTTACCTATGATAACTTGTTGTGATGCATTTTAAGATATAAATAGTCATAATTTTAGTGGCGATGTAAATTTTAGTTTAAAATTTAAGCTTCACATTTTATATCAATTAGATTAATGCCATTGAAGTATGGTGATATTTCTAATTATCGGTAAGCCTAAAACATCACCTAATAGTTCCTAATAGTTACTAATAGTTATATCTTGATCTTGAAATCTGAAGGTTATTTGACTATTTTACATTATGTGGAGGTCAAGGAGTTTTAAAAGACACCTCAAAAATATTAGGATGTTAACAAGAATACGTTATTGAGAGAAAGTGATGTTTTTGCCCAAGAACAAATCAGCTATGAAGGACTACAACTCTCTAAGAGCATAAAAGAGAGTTGTATCAGTTCAGGAGGAGATGTATGAGAGTCCAAAATTATCTCATGTAATAAAATAATATTGTATATGCATGTGTTAGTGTTTTATGCATGTTTTGAGAGTCTTAATGTATTTTGATATAATTTTTTTAATATTGATGAAATGAAAATATATTAAGTGTGTCAATTATAAGTGCCAATGTGTGACCATGATTGAATGTCCAGCCCTAACAACAAATAGATAAAGGTAGATCATAATTGTTTCCACTCTTTTTTTTATTGCACTAAATTTATTGATTTCGTTAGTGAGGTTGGATCTAAGTTTGATCATCTTGGGATTTTATTATGTTTCAATATTGACATCAATTATTTTTTAGACTAATGATAGATATTAATCTTGAATATATAATTAGATAACACAAACCTAATATCCTTATGGTGTTTTCGTGATATTCATAAATTCTGTAAATAGATCATCATATGATTGTCATTATTTAGGACTAAGAGAATCATCTAAGTGTATTATCTGGGGTTCATTATATTCATTAGTGTTATAATTAGGGGTTAATCATAATTCCCTATCAATTAGAACCTCATAGAGGCTTTTGTATACAAAAATGTTTTCAAACTTTTCTCAAATACTGATGTTTTATATCTTATAGGAACCTATCGAGTCTCAATATGTCTAAGTGCATGCTCTAAGGGGTGTGAAAGGGGTGGGTAGACCATTGGTCATTCACAATATTTTTGTCCCTTATTTCCACTTATTACAAATCTAACCAACTATTAAAAACCATTCCCTAAGATATTATTCTTCTTTTGTATACCTTAGTTTTTTTTTTCCACTTTCCATCCCTCTTTTCCTCACCTCAAGCCCCTTTTGATAGTCTACATTGCTAGGTTGACTATGTAAACCCTATATTATTTTTTGTAAAATTCACTTTGGGTCTAGGTCAGCTCTTGGCCAACTTAGCCCATGGCCTAGTGAAATTTTGTCTATAACAGTACTAGGTCAAATAGGTCCACCCTGTTAGCCAAAACTTTGAGAAGGGATTAGGGTTAAATCCACCTATATATATAATATCATTTCATAATTATTTAAAAATGAAAAAGAGTTATTATTAACTTATGCTTATTTAAAATCTTCTCTTCCAACATTCGAGTTGAGGAGTCTTAGCTTAAGGTTTCTACTTTGAGAATCTAGTCTTATGGAGAAGTCTTGGATGCTTTGGCCTTTCTTAAGGATCCTTAAAAACAACAACAACCTCTGGCAAAGACTCCTTGGCCAATGGATATATTGATTCTTGATAGCTTTTTTTTTTAGGTAAGTATTCTTTAACTTTGTTCCTCTCTTTAGTAGATAGAAGTAGCATAAGTATTGGCTTCAAATAATATTTCTCTTCTTATTCATGTATTAGGGTCTTGCTCATACATAGCTTAATATAGATTCTCCTATGTATCTTTGTTTGTTTTCTAGACCCCATATTATGCCACAAGATTTGGTGAGCACTAGATTAGACTTTACTTGTTATTAGTTTAGTGAATATAAAATAGAGGGCCTAGTTAGGTTTGTTATGTGATTATGCTTGATTGGAGGCTTTGGAACCCTCCCTAGTATGGTTTATTCTGATAAGACAACCCCTCATTAGTTCTATCAGAAACCTATATTGTTTAAGTTATTAATTATCTAATATATCCCTAATTGAAATTATAAGTATGATCTATCTTCTTTGAGTTATGATTTATTTATACACATGATGCTTATTTGATTTCATCCATTTTGGTGAACCTGATGTGAATCTAACCCTTTCAGGTTTTATCTCATGTTTTTCATTATTTTATCATTTTATTTATTATTTTTCTATATTTGTGATACTAGGTTGATAGTACTTGTATGGTTTCTAACTTCTATGTGCAGGTTTAACATACAATCACATCAATATGAATGTGTTCTATTTATGCATGCTTTTCATTAGGTAAAGGTTACTAGGTCAACATATTTGACATAGTAAACTTTTAGACATCCAAATAGGCTACTAGGTTGACCTTGTCAACATAGTACACTTCTATACTTTTGTTAAAAAAATAGGTCAACACTACTAGCACAATATTATTTATAGGTTTTAACAAATAGGGAACTATAGAACTAGGTTGACCTATTTGACATAGTAGGCAAAATTTGTAGGTATAAATAAAGGCCCTTCAACATAAATCTCATTTTACCCTACATCATCAAATCTACCAAGGTTCATTTATATCTTTTTATATCATTTTTGTTATTCATTATAGTTCTATTTTTCATAGTTTTCAATCTTTAAAACTTCCACTATACATCAAATTAGGTCCACTCTATCAACCTAGTTCTATACTTTATCTTCTATTTGGAAGAATAGGTCAACACTGTCAATGTAGTTATTTATCAAACCTTTACATTAACAGTATATTAGTGACACTTTTTATTATGTTTGTAATATATGCATACACTATCATTTGAATCAACATTGTACTATGTTTAAAAGTTGTAATTAACACTTATACACTAGTAATTAGTTCACACTTTAAATTTTAGTTGCTTTCATGATCATAATAGATCACATAGTCTAATTAGGTGGTTTTTTAATATAACATTTAGTTTTACTATTTTTCTCATTTACACACACATTAATAAATCACACAATCTTTAAAAACATTTATATAATTATCTGCCTACCTACTTGGATTTCATCACCAAGGGGGAGGCTGACTTGGTTTTATAACCAAGTATAAACACTTGGTAATGGTATATATTGGAAAAAAACCTAACACCCTTAAAATTACAATGTGTGAAGTCAGGGGGTAGACCCTAATACCAATCTAGTACCATTGCCAACACAGATCCCTTTCAGCTTAAACATCTTAAAACCATCCATAGATTGCTTTCTAGTTCCTTGGTTATAACTAACTTCCTATCATACTTAAAATCATCCTATAATAATATAATAACATCTAGGATCACCACGTAGTTAAAATTTATTTTCCAAGTTGACTACTTGATCTTTGCTCAATTGTATGTTGTATTACAAAAACTTGCATTAGCCGGTGTTGGTGCAAGGTTTTATGTTGTGTGTCACAATTAGATGATCCTCATTTACCCAATTGATTGTATGTTTCTTTTTAATTCTTGTTTTTAAACATACTTACAAAAAAATTCTTGTTTTAGTACACAACCATTCTTTCCAATATAGTCTCTTATAGACTGTCTATTTCCCCTATCTGTAGTACTATGTCAACCTTATCAACATAATACTCTTTTTTTTCCTCCCAAGATACAAAACTAGGTCAAATTTATTGACCCTATATATTTTTTTGCCTATTTTATATTTAGGTTAGAGAACTAGGTCAACCCAGTTGACTCTATATCCCTATTTTCTCAAAATTTAGACCCTATTTTCTATACTAGGTCAACCCAATTGAGTCTATACTTTTACTACTTACCCTCTATGTCCAACTTAGTTATTTATATACCTAATTTATTTATTTATAACTACCTCTAATTTTTATTACTTATCATCATTTTATCTTCAATCATCATGTTCCCTATTCGAATCTTATTGGACAACTAAATCCATTTTAAAATTATATGGGGTTCTCTTTGCTTCTTATCTTTTCTTCCTTTTTTTAACTATTGGGGCATATTGTGATGCCTGTCCACACATTTATCTAGCCTTTGGGGTATATTTAGACGCCCATCCCTATATCTAATTATCCATTGGGGCATATATTAATGCCCACTCTTATTCTGCATGGCATGATACCAGACTAATTCAACTTCCAAAGAATTACTGAGACACATATGCTTATCTCTCACATTCTCATCATTGATATGGATGCTAGTGTAGGATCCTTCCCTTATTTTTCATGTTTCCTATATGTTATATATATATATAACACTTTTTTTTGGATACTTATACAAGTCTCTCCCTCTTTAGCTATTCTTTATTCTTATAAACCTTAGTCCTTCCTTTTTTGGTATTTTTGTTTCATTTTTATAATGATTTTAATTGTAAAATCATGGTTACCACTTAGTATTCCTCATGATGTACCATAGTATTCATTATTTTCATACTCTTTTTACACACTTTTTGACATCCCTTGGGTTTCTCCTTTTTGAGTTATAGTGTAAGACCATGGATACGACCTGGCATTCCTCATAAATAGCATTTTTTATCTCATTTATTTTTTCCAAGAGTTTTTGGCACCCTTCTAGGTTTCTGTTTTATGAGTTACAGTGTAAGACCATGGATAGGACCTAGCCTTATTAAATTACCATCTTGTCATTCCTTTTTAGAATGTGTTTTTGATATTTGTTCTCAGCTTTAGTTTTTTCTTATTTTGATAGATGGAATTTGCCTAATAATTTATGTTAGCATGTTTTCCTCCATTTCTCTCATTATTATGATAAGAAATCACACTTTTTTGTCATTGTATCATACTTTTTGTCCTTTGTCACATTTTTGTGATTTGAAGTAATTCAAATTGTTTCATGTTTTATTCCTCTTGATTTCCTTCCATTTCACCTAGATTTACAAGACTCTTAGACAAAATTCTCTCTAATGTTCTCTATCATAGAAACCAAGTCCCAAGTATTCAAATAAAATTCATCTTTAGTACCCATGTTTGGTTTTCCAAATATTTATGGAAGAGGAATAGAAAAATCCACCAAGAATGTTAAAAGCCAAATATTTTGAAACAAAAGGTAATGATATAAAAAAGGTAACATATGAATCTTAAAATTTAAAATCACACCAAAAGATGTGATTCCAATCACATATCCTATCACTAATAGAATTTTAAAATCCATATTTTGACTCACAATAGAGCCAAGGTCCATTAGGGTGTAGTAGGCCAATAGATTAGAATAGGAGAATTCAACAAACTCTATGGTGCTACCTATTTTCTCACATAAGTACCCAATCTTCTTAGTAGATCGATGGATCTATAAGGGATCTTGAGAAATGGGGAACACAATATTGGAAGGTAGGTCAATTTTATTATACATTTATATATCCTTCATGGGATGATCTACACACATCATTTTTTGACATAAGATTTGTGTGGCTAAGAGAGGTTCTTTAGAGTCCTTAAGGTTAAAAGTCATTATTTTGACAAACCTAATTTGAGTGTCTTGAGTTTGATAAAGAGTTCATCTACCTTGGTTTTTCCTTCATTCTCCCTTCCAATCATTTCATTTCTACCCTTGATAGGTAAATTATGATTCCAAATTTGTTTTCCCTTCTTCTATATTCCTTTCATCTTCACATCTTAAAAACATGCTAGCACTACTTTATTTTAATTTTATTTATCATTAGAGCAAAACAACATGTTTGAGTAACTATAGATTACTTTCTTTACACAATGGCTCTACATTTCTAGACTTTTTTTAATAAATTTTTACCATTTGTCATTGTTGTACTACCCTTTTTGTGGACACATGGGTCCATTTTTCCCTTTTACGTACCTTTTTCAATTGATTATTGAGTAAGTATTTTTACCATTTTCACTTGCCTATCTTTGTTTAATTAAGGATTGTTACTACTTTCACATTTATTTTTGATTACCATCCTTTTTGACATAAATACTTGGTTTAACTTCGTAGGTTTACCTTTCTTACTTCAAGTTTAATTATTTGAGTTTCTCGGTCTTTAGTAGCCTTGGATTTTTGATTACCTAGTTTACTCTAAATTTTGGCTTGGTCATTTCATCTATCATATCACTTATAACCCCAACTTTCCAAATTTCCATGTACATCCCATCCACATAACACAAGTTATCTTGGCATTCCTTCATTTATTTGATTTTATTTTTAGTTTTGTATTCTTGGGTTAGTCTAAAATAGTGTTTACACTCTCCACAATCAAAACTAAAAATTTAATAGAAAACCATTCATTGATAAAGGTAAGTCAAGGTATGCATACAATCAATTTTTAGTTATTTCCCTTTCAATCATTTATTTTTAGTTATTTATGCTTTAAAATACTACAACTTTTTTCTAGCCTCAACATTGTGTGTTACTATGTTCTTTGTTGAATCACCATCCCATATTTCACCTTAGTGACATGATGCACTTCGAGTGGAGCATATGTATACACATAATAATTTCAAACTTTTATCAAATATTGATGCTTTCTATCTTACAATAACCCATCAAGTCTCAATATTTTTTAGTGCAAACCCTATGGCATATACTATAAAAGGGGTGGGTAGACCATTGGTACTTCATAGGTGTTGACCATTTTTACCACAAGTTAAAATAGATCAACCCCTCTATAGTCAAAATATTAAATAGTGGGATGATTATAATGTCATAGGGTGTGTTTTAGTTCACCTGATGTCATTTTGTATGCCATTCTAGTTTTGCTCACTATCTAGTTTAGTATTTGTGTCATATTATATATTAGGGATAATTTTAGAAGTCATATATTAAAGTGGTAGGTATTCATGGTGTTCATCTAGATATTACGTCTAGTGGTAAAAATTTTGAGTAGGTAGTTTTATAACATCATCATTTGCACATGTAGATGAGTTAGGGAGAATTGGTCATATGGTTCTAATCACATTAGTCCCAAGTTTTGACAAGCCAAATTTTAGGACATGCATACAAATACAACAAAAGTTATTGCAGTTCAAACTTGACCTCTTAGACATTTCTCACTAAGTTTCCATACTTAGCCAATTTGAAAAAGAGCTCGAATAGAGCCAAGTGGGTAGTTTGATGATTTTATATATCACATGTGTGGTAGTTTCAATATAATATGATCATATGGGTCTATTTATCTTTTTATGAATTTTATATGTAATAATTTTCAATTCATGAAATGAAGCGAGATAAAAGTTATACATAAGCAAAATTGGCTCCTAAGATAGAATTCACTAAATTTCCATACTTAGCCATTTTGAACTAGACCATCGTCGAAGTGTTCTACAAAATTGCATAGGTGAGCTCACTTGAACATCTTTTAAATTCACTTAAAAAGCTCCCACAATTGGTGTATCAAGTTGGTATAATGTTTTTGGTCTTAGGAACATATGCAATAAATTAGCCACTCCATAATTTCTATGCTTCAAGATCTAAATCATGAAATTTGGCCAAATAATGTGATATGTTTGCATAGATGTAAACTTTAATCCACTCCAAAAATACATAAAATCCTAAATTTTATGGTTTGTGGGATGCCAAATACATCTTCAAGGACGTCAAATGATAGTTGTGCAGATGTCAAATTTTAGACAAAGTGAAGTAAATCCATTGGATATTAAATTTGATGGTCTATAATATATCAATGATGGTCACATGAACATAAAATTATGGGACCAAGGATGTCAATTTTAATATTGTGAATTCATTATTGGGTTTCAAATAGTGGGTGTTAGTTGATCTAATGGTGTACATTGCATCATACATCTTAATCTAATAGTGAAATATGAGTCAAACAATCAACAAGGTTGAGGGGTTGACACTTGTAATAAACACATGAGGCTATAAAATGATAGTGAATCTTGATATCTAACATTAATTTGACACATGTCATAAGCCTAGACAAAGTTGACAAGTCAAGTGACAAGATTGATGGCTGACACTTGATAATATAGTTCAAAATTGATGGTGTGAGAAAAATTCAATGTGTCAACAAGCTGAGTCAAATCTTAATAGCCAATAAGATTAAAGGTAATCTTGGAGCAACGTGATTGGTCTGAGTATATTTTCAATAGAAAAATTTCAAATTAAAGGACCATTTTCAACTAGAGTAAGCAAATATTATAGACATGGTTAAGAATGAAATGAGAAATATGGAAAGGGAATGCTACATGGATGAATACGTAGGATAAAGGATTCTAAAGTAGAGAAAGCTCTTTAGACTCATGCACTACCATGAGAGCTTAGATAAGGTCATGGATGAATAGTGACTAACAAATTTAAAGAATGAGGTTAAAAGAAGTAATGAACAATTGTAGATGGTGAATACAAGTGTTTAGAATATAACTAGTAGTTAGGGGAACATGTTATGAATTTTATAGCATGTTACAAACTCACTTGAATAGTGCATATGTGATGAATATCTTGGTTTAGTTTCAAATTCTTGAGAGATGGTTCATGATGAAAGTAATTTCACAAAGGCTAGTTAAAGAATCTTTGCATGATTTTGAAATGTTTTGTCATGAATTATAGGTACATCTATCTTAAGAAACATTCATGGTCTATTTCACACTTAGTTTCACCTACAACGTAACTAGTTCTCATGTCTAAACATGCGTCTCAATGACTCTTGAATTTATTTATTTTCTTCTCTCTCTAAATTTCTATAAGTAGCTATCATTTTGACCTTTGTAGATATACCACACCATATATGGTGAACCCTTATTTGATTGATGTCATAATTTGACTTTGAAAATTAACATAAGTCTATTTTTGAGTTCTAGAATAATTTTCTAAGTGTGTAAGTGATTTATAGTGATAAGAAGTGATAATCCTATAAAATTATTTCCTTTGTCTTTCCATATCTGAGTAATATTTCTTAATCTAATAGATCATATCGAGTGTAGTTAAGTGTGCCAAAATATTTCAAGTGTATAATTATCCATTGAATGTGAAAATTTCCTTCTATTCCATTTAACTTGTGTTGTTTCACACATCTCACCTCTATATTGAAATACTCATGTTAGAATCTTTTAGAGCTTTGAGACTAATTTGTATGCTTTGTCTCATTATGCTTAGAATATAATGGTCACATGGAGATAATATTTGTGAATAAATTCCTTAAAATTAGGTTCCATTTATGTAATTATAACTCTTTTCCCCATAAGCAAGTAGTATTTAGGTGATAATCATTTCATGATACATTTAGGGAGCTACCCCATTAAATCTAGAGGAACATTTTCACAATAGATAGACCCACATACCTATAAATGTTCCCATGTTTCCAAAATTTAGAAGAGGATTTAACACCCTCTTCTAAGGTGTGATATTTGGTGATAATAGTTCTATCATGACTGATGGGACTTGTCTCCAAGATAACTAGTCATGGTTAATGTTGGTCTTGATAACATCAGTTGTTGGTTGATGTGATACTCAACATTTCACAAATCCATCAAGGTAAATCTAGTACAAGTCGATTATCCCATTATAAGGTTTATCTCATAACTCATAGTTCTCACTAGGCCATCCTCTATAAGATTTCTCAATCCCGTTGACCCACTCTTTTATCCTAAACTTCCCCTTGAAGTTCAATACCCTCCTCCTAATTTGCACTTTGGAGAACTAACAAATTTTTCTAGAGAATAATAGGTTTAATAAACTGAGGAGATTTAAGATACTAAATATTTTGAATATTTTTAAGAATAAATTGTTAGACCTCATGCTTTCCCTACTTTTAGTATAAAAAATCCAATTTGACTTTAAGAATATGTTGTTATTCCTCCTAATTCCATAAAAGGTGTACCCCTATTCAATGGTGAGAGTCATTTTACACTAAGTGAGCACATTACAAATGTCTCTAACTTTTTTAGCTTATATAATATCACTCAAGAGAATATTGCTATCAAAATTCTTACCATGTCTCGTAAGGGGAAGGTTCTTGATTGGTATAGGACTCTAGAAGGTGGATGCATAATGTCATGGGAGGAATTTAGAGTGTTGATGATTACAAGATTTGGAAATGAGAGTGACCATTCCTCTCTCATACACCATATTAATTTAATCAAGAGAGGATAGAAAGAAACAATGCATGATCTCAATGAAAGGTTTCAAAAAACTTGGAATAGACTGCCTCCTCCTATGAGGTCACCTCGCAACTTTGTGTTCCTAAACTATTTGAGATTTATTAGCAGTAAATTTTTTGTCATGCTTCAATCCATGGGTTATTCCACCCTCCTTAAAGCATACAATCTCATGATTGAGGTTGAAAATAATCTCATCCAAGCTAGAATACTTCCACCCAAAGTGTATATGCCTCCATTGTCTCATGCTTTTGCTAATGTTTTGAATGTGGCTCAAACTCCTAATGTCAATACCAAGTCTAGAACAACTCCTAATAAGGAGGATAATATCATAGATAAAGATGTATAAATTAAAATGATAAGAGCTCATATTTGGCAATCTAACATAAAACCAAGTGCCTATAAGAATTCATATCCTTATCATCAATAGTATGGTCAAAAATTTAGAAGAGGAAGAGGCCAATGGAAACCTAATCCCAATAGGATTGTAAATGCATATAATCCTAACTCTACCACCAATGTAAGAGAGATGGTGCCAATTCATAGTAACTTGGTGTAAAGTGAAAATTGGTAGCAAGGCCAATTTATGGATACTAATGAAGGTGGAGATTAAGATATTATTTCTCATCATGAGGTTACTCACCTCCTATCTACTAAGGATGAATTTATGATTTAGATAAGTGGAAGTAGACAACTCAAGAAAATATCTTCACCAACTTCCTATTCAAGGACACCTTCATGCTTAATAAATTAACTTCCATCATAAAAAGAAATAGAGACAAAATAAATGATTTAGCTGTAGATATTAATGTGCCTATAATGTCTTTGAATCATCCTCCAAGGAGACAAATTATGGCTACAAGTGAGAGATTCCAAAAGGCTCCTACACTTCCATCAAATTAGAATGTTGGAATGACTATTTAAGGAACTCTAACTCCTCAAGATCCAAGCACTTACTTGCATCAAATAATAAAAGATAAAGTAGGTATGGCTTCTTTAAATATTTTAGATATGTTGAAAAGTAATAAAACATCCATTTTCTCTAAGATGTTCTACATATGCCTAGTCAAAAATATCTCCTACAAAAGTAATTATCTTCTATCCCTACTACTGTCCCTCTTTCAAATCAAAGTTAGAGTCATGTTGTCCTTCATAATTCTCCTAATATCATTGTTGAACCATCCACCAGAGATTAAAAACCTCCACCATTCTATATCACTCTCATAGTGGGTGACAAGCTAGTCCATAACTGTATAGTGGATAGTATAGCTTCAACTTCAATCATGCCAAAGGTGATAGCTGATAAATTGAGTCTAAATTATGAGCCTCATATTAAAGGAGTTATCTATCTAGATGGTACCCTTAACAAAACCATAGAACTGATAAAAAACATGAAGGCTTTCCTACATGATTGTCTTAGTTTTCTTATCTTGAAAGACATAGTTGGTGTTGATCTCCCAACTCATTTTTCAATCTACCTCTCAAAGGATTTCATTGCCAATATTGGTGGATACATTTTGGTTGATTGGTATTTCTTGGCCTTTAATATGAGGTATGGGAAAAATTTGATGATTGGACATAACCTCTTGCAAGGTTTCATATAGAAACTTACATTAAGACAAGTTCTAATTTGAATTGTGTTGTCTATGAGAAGGATGAACCTAATGTGGATGAAGAAGCTTCCAATATTGAAGGAATTTTTGATTTATTCTTAGATGAATGTGGTTTAGATGCATATGGACATGATAATTATATGTACTTTTAGAAAATTGATCTTGGGACTTACATCATGCATGAGGAGCCATTTGAAGGAGCAAAAGTAAGTGTTAGACATTTTCATGCCACTATAAGTAACTATATGATCCATGAGTATGATGATCACAAGTTTATGAATATTATTGAACACCATGATGAAAAAGATAATGTATTTATTCCTATTTTCAAATAAGATGCTTTTAATGGTGACATTCATGAGGTGGATGAGAATGACTTGTGACAAAAGTCTAGTGTCATATGTCATGAGTTTGATCAGCTTGGTAATACCATTTCTCCATTTAAGAAGCCTAAATGTAATTTGATTAATGACTCTAAAAACCATGTGGGTGATTTTATTAATAATCATGGAGAAAGCTCTTATGTTTTAAAAGAAGAACTATGGTAAAAAATCAATGATATATGTAAAGATTTTGACAAGTTGGGCAAGTCTCCCTTTTCTCCAAGAGATTCCATATCTAATGTTAAGGTTGCTAATGAGACTAATGATCATGAAATCAAGTGTATATTAAAATATTAAGATGAAAGTCATTCTGTTGATCAAATATATGATTTCATGAAGCTATTTAATTATGTTAGGGTCTAAGAAGTTGTAAACAAGGATAATGAAATCAAGGTAGAAATTGTGATGCCTCAAGAATATCAAATAAAATTACCTAATGTTGAGATAGATTCAAATGTATTAAATCATGAAGAAGAGGGGATTAAGGTTTTCAAACATCAAGCACTTCCTATCCCAAAATAAGATAAGTTGAAAAATATTATCATACACTCTAATATAAATTTTTTTGGAGAACATCTGATGGATATGATGGGTATAATGGATATGTTACTTCCTAAAGAAAAAGAGAGATCATCCATGAAGTTTTCAAATAGTTCACTAGTAGACACAAGAAGGTTTAAAGGTGGTAGGCTTCTTGATCACCTACATATACAAATGATTGGTAATAAGCATTCTCTTCATGCTAAGATAACTTCATAGAGTGATTAAGATACTAGGGAAACCATTTTTGACCCTAGTTGAGGTATGATCAAATGTTTCACCTCAAAATGAGGTTCTATAAATAATAGATTAGGTATGTGTGTTGTGTTCCCTAAATTTACTAGTTAAACATATGTTGTTTTGATTTGTGTTTTATTCTTGTTATTTTTTGTTGTTGTGTGTTGTCAAAGGAATTTTTGTGTCAAATATGCTATACATGTGACTCCATAGCCCAATAGATAGGATTATGCAATTGTTCATGGCATATAAACTATGCCACCCTTGGGGAATCACCAAATATGGTGACAATTTTTACAAGTTAAAATATATCAACCCACCTATAGTCAAAATCTTAAATATGGGGTTGATTATAATGTCATAGGGTATGTTTTAATTCATTTTATGTCATTTTATATGCCATTATAGTTTTGGTAACTATCTAGTTTAGTCTTTATGCCATTTTATATATTAGGGGTAATTTTAGAAGTCATATATGAAAGTGGTAGGTCTTCATGGTGTTCATCTAGACATTTGGCTTTAATGGCAAAAATTATAAGTAGGTAGTTTGTTGATGTCATCATTTCCACATGTATATGAGTTGGGTAGAATTGGTCATAGGGTTATGATCACATTAGTCCCAAGTTACCATGCATAAAATTTTAGGGCATGCATAAAATTTTAGGGCATGCATCTAAACTTATCAAAATTTATTAGGGTTCAAATCTAGCCTCTCGAGTATTTGTCACTAATTTTCCACACTTAACCAATTTGTAAATGAGCTTAAATAAAATGAAGTGGGAAATTTGATGACATTATATCTCACACATGTGGTAGTTTAAAGAGTAGATTCTCATATGGGTTTTTTCATATTTATACCAAGTTTATATGCACTAAGTTTTAAGTCATGTGATGAAGTGAAAAAAAAATTATGCATAAGAAATGTTGGCTCCTCAGACAAAATTCACTAAATTTCCATGCTTAGCCATTTTGAACCAAACCATCATCAAAGTGTCATGAAAAATTACATAGGTGAGTTCACTTGAACATTTTATAAATAAAGCTATAGAGATACTGAAGTTAGAAGATCAAGTGGGCAAAAAAATTTTGGTCTTAGGAACATCTCTAGCAAATTTGGTCACTCCATAATTTATGCACTGCAAGATATAAATCCTTAAAGTTGGTCAAATAATGTATCACATTTACACATATGTTGACTTTAAGCCACTATATAAATCCATAGAAGCCTAAATTTGATGGTTTATAAGACATCAAATATGTCTATGAGGACGTTAAATGAGAGTCACATAGAAGTCAAGTTTTAGATAGAGAAAAGGAAATCTATTGGAGCTTAAATTGGATGGTCTGCATGATGTCAATAACAGTCACATAAACATCAAATGATGGGAGTGAGGACATAAATTTTAAGATCATGAAGTAGATTTTGGGTTTAAAATAGTGTGTCTTAGTTGATCTAATGATTTGTATTGAATTTTACATCTTGATCCAAAGGTGCAAGATAAGTTAAATAGTCAAGGATCTCAAGAGGTTGGCATGTGACATAAATGTGTGAGGATAAAAACTAACAAATCCTAAGAACTAATGCATGTATGACATATGGCGTGAGACTAGAAAAAGTTGACAAGTCAAGGGGCAAGATTGATGTTTATCACTTGATCATATTGATCAAGATCGATGATGTAAGCAAAGGTTAATATGTCAATAAGCTGAGTTAGATCTTAATAGCCAATAAGAGCAAAGGTAGTCTTGGAGTAATGTGATTGGTGTGAGTCAATTTTTGATGGAAAAATGTTCAATCAAAGGGCCATTTTTTACTAGAGAAAGCAAATATTATATACATGGATGAGAATGGAATGAGAAACATGGAAAGGGAATGCCATATGGAAGAATATGTAGGATTGATGGTTCTGAAGTAGAGTGAGCTCTTTAGACTCATACACTACCATGAGAGCTAAGATGACGTATATGATCAATAGTAACTTATAAATATGAATAATGAGGTCTAATATAGTAATAAATGACTACATATGGTAAATATAGGTGTCTATAATATAGCTAGTAGCTAGAGGAACATGTTATGACTTTTATATCATGTTTCAAACTCCCTTGAATAGTGCATATGTACCGACTCTCTTGGTTCAATTTCAAATGCTTGAGAGATGGTTCATGATGAAAGGAGTTTAAAAAATGATAGTAAAATAATCTTTACACCATTTTTTAAAATTTTGTCATGACTTATAAGGATATTTGTCTTAAGAAGCATTTATGGTCCATTACACACTCAGTTGTACCTGTAACATAACTAGTTCTCATGCTTGGACATGTGTCCCAGTGATTATTAGAATTCTTTCTCTTCTTATCTATATGAATTTATATAAGTATCTATCATTTTGACTTTTTAAAATATACCACACCATATATGGTGAACCCATACTAGATTGATGTCATATTTTACCTTTGAAGAATAATGCAAGTCTTTTTCTGAGTTCTCAAATAATTGTCTAACTATGTAAGCGATTTATAGTCATAATAAGTGATAATTATATATCCTTATTTCCTTTATTCTTCTATATCTGAGTAAGTTTTCTTAGTCTAATAGGTCATATAGAGTGTAGTTAAGTATAACAAACTCTTTCAAGTGTATAATTGTCCTTAAAATGTGTAATTTTCTTTTTAGATCATTTGTCTTGCATTATTTCACACATCTCACCTCTATATTGAGATACTTATGTTAAAATATTTTAGATCTCTCAGACTGATTTGTATGCTTTGTTTCATTATGCTTAAAATATGATGGTCATATAGAGATAATCTTGGGCCATCACCTCCATTAGAATAGGTTTCATTTATGCAATTCTAACTCTTTTCCATATAAGCAAGCAACATTTTAAGTGATAAGCATTACACAATACATTCAAAGAGCTATCCCTTTAAATCTAGAGGTTTATTTCCATAATAGGTACACCCACATACCTAGAAATGTTCCCATATTACCCACATTTGGAAGATGCTTGAACACCCTCTTCTAGTTTGTAATATTTGGTAACAACAATAGGATTTTCGTCCCTTATTGCTAATTATGACCAATCCAACCAACTCCTAAAAATCATTCCCTAAGCTATTACTCCTACTTTTCATACTCCTCCATTATTTTCCCAATTTCCATCCCTCTTTTCCTTACCTCAAGCCCCTCTTGATAGTCTATAGTACTAGGTTGACTGGGTTGACCCTATATAGTTTTTGATATAAATCACTTAGGGTTTAGGTCAACTTTTGGTGAACCTAGCCCATGACCTAGTGAATTTTTGTCCATAATAGTACTAGGTTAACTGGGTTGACCCTATTCAACAAAAAAATTAGAAAGGCTTAGGGTTAAATCTACCTATATATACAAGATCATTTTTTCATTATTTAAAAATGAATAAGAGTTATTATTCTCTTGCACTTATTTACAATCTACTCTTCCACCATTCTACTTGAGGAGTCTTATATTAGGGTTTATACTAGGATAATCTAGGTTTGTGGAGAAGTCTTGGATGATTTGGCATTTATTAGTGATCTTTAAAAACAAAAAAAACCTCTTGTGAAGCCCCTTTGGCCAAATGATAGATTGAGTTTCGATAGGTTCATCTTTTAGGTAAGTATTTTATAACTTTGATCCTCTCTTTAGTAGATAAAAGTAGCATAAGTATTGGCTTTGAATAATATTACTCTTATTCTTCATGTATTAGGGTATTACACATACATATCTTAATTGAGATTCTCTTATGCCTATTTTTTTGTTTACTAACCCCCATATTGTTCCACAAACTTTGGTGAGAACTATATTAGACTTTACTTGTTATTTATGTAGTGAATATAAAATGTAGGGCCTAGTTATGGTTATTGCATAATTGTGATTAACTGGAGGCTTTGGAACCCTCCCTAGTATGGTTTATTGTGATAAGAGATCCCCTAATTGGGTCTAGTGGGTTCCCATATTAGTCATGTTCTTGATTATCTAATGTATCCATAATCAAAAGTGTAAGTATGATCTATATTCTCTAAGTTAGGACTAATTTATAGACATGATGCATTTCTGATTGCATAAAATTTTCACCAATAACCACATTTTTATTTTTATTTTTTTCTTTTCCACTATCACCTCAAAGAATATTTCACTAGAATATTGTACTTTTTTATTATTTTGACATTTTTATTATTTTTGAATTTTGCTAACTAGGGAATTATACTTGTTCCCCAAAGTAAACACACACATATAGTTATTTCAAAGCCATTTTATGATCTTTGAAGGGTAAATTATCCTAAATTCCCATGAACTTATAAATTACTTTATCATTTTGAAATAAATCAAAATATATTTCTTCTTGTTGGTCATAATTAATAGGGTTGTGTAATATAGGTTATGATTTATGGTGTAGATAGCTATTTTACTGAATAGGTTAACAAAAACAAGGGCCTCATATAGGATATGGTTGAACCATGTTTAAATATCTTTATCAAATAATGATTTTTGGAAACTATGGAGGTGTCAAATATGACAGCATAGGGGTATCCATCTAGTGTTTTGTACCCTAAACCATGATATAATTAATAATATTTATTAGAAATAAATTTCATACCTCCTTGCTTATTGAATCAATGTCATTTACCCTTATAATTCATATTTTTACACGTGATTCACCATTGGATATTCAATATGTTGAAAACATGTTTTAATACCTTCTTCAGAGAGCCAAGATTCATTAGATCTCTCTATTTTTTCTTTAGATAGGTCATATTAAGTTGATGTTGTTTTTCTAATGTAGTAAGTGGTTAGTCTAACCTCATTCATGGTTGGATTACCATAGCTTCTTGGTGACACTAGGATTTTTCCAACTTGGAATATGGGGTAATCATATTCACCACACACCTTATGAATAATTTTAATGTGGGATGACATAGGAAGATTATAGGAATTATATGGTAGATCATCAGGATGAATATATGATTTGGATTTTTTATCATCAATGGGTATGTTCTTGATACATAGACAATAGATGACATCTTGATAAAATATTTCAAATGCTTGAAAATGTTGGAGAGGCTTCATATCTATGATAATTATTAATTCCAATGCATAATTTTTAAATTTGACACATTGATGGAGGGTAGATGATACTACCTAAATTTCATGTATCCATGGGTGATGCAAAAGTATATTGTAGGGAAATTCAAAATATACCATGTGGATTAAAGTTTAATGTGTAATAGGCACCACCATGATAAGAAGGTAAATAATGTCTTATGATTTTCTTTAATTATAAGCATAGGCCTTTATTGTTATGATTTGTGGTCCAAGTTAGTGTTCTTAATATCTAAGGATATTGATTAAATAAGTATTCTAAAATTTAACTCTAAAACCACCATTTATAACCACTCTTTTGATTTGTTTTATTTGAAATGATGAACTCAATATGCAAGGGGTTTTTATGATTAAGACCAAGTGGATATATGTCTTAAGAATAAAATGTGATCTATTATGTCGAAAAAATATATCCCACAAGGGCTTGGAACTAATTAGGGTTCTTATCATTTGGGACTCTTGACTCTTAGAGGATTTTGTTATAAATTTCATAGTGGTTTAAAGATGATTTTAGAATATCCATAATGGATATTTTAGTGGGAGTCTTCACAATTTTATGAATGATATCATATTCTCATTTAGGATAAGTTAGAGGAGGTATTGTGATATTGAGTTTGGGAGCTTCCCTTTGAGGGGGTACTTTAGGAGGTGCCTTTAGTATGGTGATTTTACCATAACATATGGAAATAACACAATATAAAGAGGGACATATTGATGTGATTTTTGGTCAAACATTAGAAACCTTACAAGGTAGTTTCTAATATTTTATGATCTATGAATGAAGATTCACTCCAAAGTAGGAGTTGCAGGGTATTGGGTTTTGTAAACAACAAGTTGGTGGAATAGTGGCATGCAAAGAAGTTTTTTACATTGAATGAAATAACTATGGATTAATAGATATCTACTTATGATGTGTGGATACATGATGGATCTAAAATAAGATGGATTTGACCAAAATAAACTAAGAAAAATATGGAAGGTAAGGAAGAAATGGAGGCATGTGGGTCAGGGAAAATGAAACCTTTCTAAAGTAGCACTTGAACTAAAAATTAGACAAGTAATCAAAAACCAATGTTTACTACAATCTATTAGGATCACACCAACAATCAATCATAATTATACTTTTAAGGAAATAGGAAATATAATAAACTTAATCATATATAATCAAAGGTTTCAACATTTGTAAGATTTCATTAGCACATCTAAAAGGGTGGATTATGATTAACATACGAAAGGAAATTCAAATCATCAATAACATAATAATAATAAATGTATTAGAAATATAACTCATGAACAACTATAAAACTAAGATACTATAATGACAACATTTATTACATAATCCATAAGGACCTCAAATTAGATAACCTACTATTCCTTGAGATCTATAATCTTATAGGCCTTATGGTAGTATGAGCCTTGTCCTTGGCCCAAAGGCTTTCAAGATTCATCTATGACAATATTTCCTATGTATTGGCTCTCTAAGCCTCATCTCACTCACACTTGAGCCTCTCAACATCAGCCAATGCCTGATCCTTGTCATTGATTGAATGGTCCCTCTTTGAAATAAGTTGGGCCTATACCTATACCATCTTGACAACCTCAATCCTTATCTAGGTAATCACTAACTAAAGGTGAGTCATATCATTGTTGTGCATGTTTAGATTACTCTGTAAGTCATCCACCTACTATTCTAAGCATGTAATCTCCCCCACCTTGGTGGTGATCTCCTCCTCAAACATACCTGCATCCCAACCTACCCTAGCATTATAAAAGTCTCTAACTATCCTAGATTAACCTATGTGCCTATAATACCTACTATGATAAAATCTAACACCATCATATCTAGGCCATCATCACCTCCATCATCCCCATTACCATCTCCTTTATAATATCCCTCACTATCCATAACATCAAATCCATCATCTTCATCATCATCATCACCATCCTTTCTTCTAGTACTTTGCCAAGTACTCCCACTAATGTTGGATGTATTATCCTCCATCTCATCATTGTCCACATACCTATTTTGACCATCCTAGCTACAAATTGTAAATCTTATAGGGAACACTTGTACCCAATAATGAATATATGTTGGAGTAACCCTTATATCTATTGTACTTCATGCATAATCCCAAGAAACTCATGGAACACTAAGATAACTATTAGTGGACATACCCATTTAAATGATAGGAGTATCTCATTTGATCTCTTGTAGGATGTGTGAAAACCATCTGGGACCCTTAGGCACATCCTACATAAATTTAAAATACCATAGTAATAAATTAGGGTGATATTCCTCAATAATGTGAGGTTGTTTACCAATAAGAAAACACTTGGTAGTCATGTCTTCCATATACCAACTGTCTATGAACCACTAAAAATAATAATCAAGGTAAGGCCTCTAGATTAATTTTTTGGTGGTGAGATCATTGAACATCCAATAGTATAAATATATCTCCCCTATATGCCCTCATCACTAATCCCTATTCTACACCTAAAAATATACCAATTTCTCCTCAAGGTCATGCACCAATCACTGAGTGACTAGAAATTTAATAATAATGTGTTCTAAGGCCTATACCATCAATAGAGTGGAGGCTACAATGTTATATCCTCTATAATAAGCTATCATGTGGAGATCTCTATAAAGTTAAGCCAGGATAGTTGGCCCCCATGAAAAACATGTCAACTCATCTTTCATGATATGAACTATGACTCTGAGGCCCACGTGAAACTACCAAACACTCTTATCAGGAAGTAAGATGTCACTGATATTATCCATAATAAAGAAAACCTCCCTATAAGAAAGTAATAGCAGTGAAGGATATCTAATGGTTAGATCATTATGTTGAATGTCTATATATGTCTTAATTAGGTCTATGTATACCTTCCCCTAAATCATATGGGATTACCTATTATGTGAAAAAAATAATATATTACATTCTGATGATATGTTAGAGGCATCCATAAGATATTCCATCCTCACATCAGTACCTTTAGTATACACCATGTATTCTCAAGGGTAATTATTGACTTTCCAATAGGTAGATGGAAAGTGGATGTCTCACTATGCTAGTGTTCATCCAATACACTCAAATATGATCTATCCACTCAGATGATGAGAATCCATGCCACATCATGTAGATCTAATTCCTATAAGAATATGACCATCCTTAGTCTATATTTGATGGGTACACAAGCTATGGGAACATCACTACCATTAATTCAAGATAGTCAGTTACTATTGCAATGATAAATAGGTTGGCATAAGCCTTACTCTATGCTAATATCTTAGCCTAATCCTAGAATACTAAACTTATTTTCCTTTCCCCTAGAGGTTTGACCCCTATCATGTATGTAAACACGGTGATTTTGGCTTCCAAGATGAAGTCATAATTTTCCCAAATGGAGAAGTTGTTGTTTATGTGATTTTGCACCTTTTTAAGAAAATTGCCATTTCCATTTTCAGAAAAATGATGAATTTTCTTTAAAATATGATAAATCACCATTTAGGTGATTTTCAACTACTTTTAGTGATTTATAGGAATGTCAAATTCATATAAAATCATTGATTTCCTTGTCAAATCCACTATTTGGCCTAAAATGTAAATGATAACTTCACCATTTTTTGACCTACAACTAAAATTAAATGTAATGAAAAAATAAATAATGGTAATAGTGAGTTTACTCACTAGTGTTCCTTCATGTGGTGGTTGCATATGCTCCCTCACTCAGTTTGAAATATGTCATCTAGCTCCTCTAGAGGCCATTTTTCTCAGCTCACTAGTGCAAGAAACTAGAGATCATGAATTCAGATAGCTAGGGTGAAAATGAATTATGTTTCATGATAGGGGTGAGTATATAGCTATAAATTTGAATTTTTACCCACCCCTCAATGCCAACAATTTATATTGCACACTCCAAGAAGTGTATTTTTCACACTTATGATTTGTTTTGTGTGTCAGTTAATCTTACATGCCTTTTGTAGATGTATTATAACTAGACCATATTTTTGGGACTCTTTCAAGATCCATTTAATAACATTATATATATATATATATATATATATATATATATATATATATATATATATATATATATATATATGTATAAAGCTGACATGCATTCAAATCCTAGATTTTTATAGTACGGGTGTCCTCGGTTCAAGGCCATTTGTCCATCTATAGATAGGGATAGGGGGCCAATTCCCTAGATTAAATTGATAGAATGGGTATATGGTCTCTATGCAATTCTCTTTATCTCTTCTCCCTAGATATAGATAGATGACAAATGGCCCTCCCGAATGGTTTATCTTGGCTCCCCCTTTCCCAAATGGTCCTTAGACATCGTCATACATTCCCAAAGAAAGGAAATGTATTTAATTTTTGTCTGATTGTGGGAACACCTGTTGCCTAACAAAATGGGTCTTGAAAGAGTCCCAAAAAGATGGTTTGGTTACAATACATCTGAAAAAGGCATGTAAGATCAAATGACACACAAAACAGATCATATGTGTGAAAAATGCACTTCGTGGGACCAGACCATCTTTTTGAGACTCTTTCAAGACCCATTTAATAACATCATATATATGTACGTATATGTATATATGTATGTATATATATATATGTATGTATGTATGTATCTATATATATAGATACATACATACATACATACATATATGTATGTATGTGTATATATATATATATATATCTGTGTGTGTGTGTGTCTATATATATATATATATATATATATATATATATATATATATATAATGAGAGTTTAAATGTGCATCTTCCTAATCAAACTTAGGATAGAAGCATGTTGTTACTCTTTACCAACTCGTATGATATATAACCTAAGTGTGATTAGGAAGATGCACATTCAAACTCGCATGATATATATATATATATATATATATATATATATATATATATATATATATATATATATATATATCATGTGATTTTGAATGTGCATCTTCCTAGTCAAACATAGGATAGAAGCATGTTGTTACTCTTTACCAACTCAACATAATTCTATTTATGGATTTTTTACATAATCTACCCTTGCCACTTTTCCCATATGCAAAAAAATCTTTTATGATCGATTAATGATATATTCTACCTTTTTTTGGAAATCTTGTTTTAAATCAAATGAATGAAAATTGAAAATGATTATAACTACCTTTGGGTAAATCATTATTTTTTGACCAATTTAATTATTATAACTACTTATGGGAAAATCATTATTTTTGTATGTAATGCTAATGATTATAATCACCTTTAGGAAAATCATTATTTTCCCACTTCATCCACCCTAATAGGGAAAATTAAATGCTACTAATTATAACTACCTTTAGGTACTTCAATGTCTCATGATTTGTTATTGATTATAACCACCTATGTGAAAATTAGTATCCCTTCTACCAACCTATAAGGGGAAATGAATGTGCCACTAATTATATCCATCTTTTAGAAAACAAATGTCACACTTTTTATTTCTAATTATAATTACCTATGGGATAATAAGTGACATAAAAGCCATTACTATTTATAAATGCCTTTTGGAAATTCAGTAATTTCACCCCAGTTACCACTAGATTATTTCATTTTATTCATTTTGAGGGAATGTTTGATGACTTTATTTTGACACCCGCTACCTCGAGGTGGCATCAAGGGATAATTGACTTCCCTTTGGGGTATGAAAATTTTATCCTAATAATGTTTTCATTATTTGAAAATATGTTACTATGCTTGTGTATTGAAATTCCCTCTCAAATAAGGGTAAATTGTAGATACACAATTTTGGCCACTTTCATGCATAAATAAGGATTTAGATAAATTTATATCACATGATGCAATTTAATTCCATAAATCACCTAGACGTCTAAATTCATCTGCATAAGGGACTTAATTTCTTAAAAAATGTGACAAGGATTCTTTATTTGGGGTATTACCCTATATGCACTAATAACCTAATTTGGTTTTAACCCTAGTCAAACTATGACCTAGGAATTGACATTGTTAGCCTATCAATATATTAATTCAAAATATTAAAAATAATTTTCAAAATCCAAAAATAAGTAATCAATATTAATTAAAAATCAAATCAAAATTAACTTTCCTAAGTAAAAATTTAAAGTTTCATTAGTGAATTTCATTTATTAAAAAAGGATTTTTTAGCTAAGTATTAAGTCAAAGGTAAAATGAGCTAAAAAACTAATTTATTAATTTCTACTATTATAAAAAGGTGATTCACAACCTCATGAATATCTAAAATGAGTTTTCATGTCTCATAGATATCTAAAAATGAGTTTTCAATAATTCATGAGTGTTTTAATAGAACCAAGTGTTAGCCTAACTCAACCTAGGTTAGTTTAGACTCAGCCAGAGTTAGAACTAAACCTAACCTCCCTAGGGTTAGAGTTAGTTTTGAGACCTATAAATATAAGTTCCCTCACTCTACCAAAACTAATTTTTTGTGTAAGGTTACTCTACAAGAATTCATTCAAGAAGCTATCAAATTAGCATTATAATGCCTATTTCATAACAATATTCACACCAAGCCATGCCAAATCAAATTGATGCCACAAGTGGCCATTGGAAAAGTGATACGAATATGGAGAAGCATATATATAAGTCTCTAATGCCATATACTAAGTATTAATTCTAATATTCTATAAAGTGGACATCAATATTGATAAGGGAGGTAAAATTATTAGGTATTTTAATCTCTATTTTGTGATCTTGTTCATTGTGTTATCTTCACCCTAGCTCTTAGGCTAGAGAATTTAGTTTCATTATATTATTATGCATGGATTTTTATTAATTTACTAATGAGGAACTAATCAACATTTCTATGTACTATGGACTCATAATATACAATTTTTGTACACACCACATAAACCTTATAAGGTAGCCTCTAACATTTTATGATATATGAATTAATATTCACTCCAAGGCATGAGTTATGGGGTATTGTGTTTTGTAAAAAAACATGTTATTGAAATAGTGAGAAGTGAGGTAGTTTGTTTACCATGTATGAGTCAGATATGTATAAATATAAATCTACTCGAGATGAGTGGATAAATGATGGATCTAACCTAAGGTGGTTATAACCAAAATAAACTCAAAAAAATGTGGAAGGTAAGGTAGAAAAGGATGCATGTGGGTCAAACAAAATGAAACCTTTCTAAACTAGAACTTGAAATAAAGGTTGGAAAAGTTCATAAAATAATGTTTATTTTAATATAATAAGAGAAAACCAAAACTAAATAATGATTATATGCCAAAAGAAATAGGAAATCCAATAAAGTTAAGCATATATGATCAAAGGATACCACAATTGTATGATTATGTTAACACATATATAAGGGGGGATTATGATTAACATACAAAAGGAAATTCAAATCAAAAATAACATGGTTAAACTAACTATATTAAAAATTAAACTCATGCATGAAAATAAAACTAAGATACCAAATTGTCAACACTTCTTACACAATCCACATGTTTGGAGAATAATCAAGATTTGCACATCTAATCAATCTCAAAACCTTCCTCAAAATTTCCTTTTAATCTCAATAGAAAAAATTCTCTTGCCTTTGGGATTAAGAAGATACAAGTATAAATAATCTTGGGATGGGGAAGGATTAATCTCTCAATCCAAGTCTAAAAATACATCTCCAAAAATAATAATGTATTCCAATCACCATGCAAAATATGTATGTACATAAATAGAATGAGGTGTCAATTCTCATGCAAAGCATGCTTGTAGAATGAGATTGCCCAGAATATAATTATTTGACTCAAGTAAAATATATAGATGAAAAATAAATTAGGAAATAACATTCCTTATTATCTAAACATGTAAATACATATTTATTTTGAGAGGGGTGTTGATGTGGTACCATTATAAAATGATGTGATAACAGTTGTAGAAACTATTATTATCACTTTAATTTGTAGTTAGAATAGACACTATCACTACAAACATGCTATAATTTATCATCAATGTATTTGTATCCATGAAAATAGAAATTATTAATATTCCAATTGTGAATAATCAATGGCATTTGATGCTTTATTTTTGTTGTCTATTCTTTTGAATTCCATAAATTTTATTGCCACATGGTTTCTTATGCCTGCTCCCAGATCCTTAGTCACCATAATGTGACATATGTCTCTTTTTTTCTCTTTTGAGATTAGCATTGATGTATTTTTTATTTACTTAAGTGTTTTTTAAGGACACATGTCTATGTTTCACTATTATTATTTCTTAGGATCAACCGTACAAGGCACTATGATGACATCACTTCTAGGTTAGTGAGATGGTGACACTTGGAAAGATCCCAATGATCTACTCACTAGAGACTGTCCATATTATTTACTATATTAACATCACATCTAGTTTATTGAGATGGTGACATGGAGATATATCTTTATGATCCATTTTATTAGGACTTTCTATACAAAGGGTTGTGTTAACATCACTTTCAGGTTAGCGAGATGATGACACATGGATGGCTCTCATCAATCTACTGTGTTGATAATTTTTGTGTAAATGGATATGATAACATCACTTTTTTACTAGTATAATGGTGACACATGGAGGTATTTTTGTGATCCACTTTCCTAGGTGACTTCATTTAAAGGTATATGTTAATTTTACCTTTAGGTTAGTAAGATGCTGACACATGGATGGCTCTAGATGATATTATTTCTTAGGAATTTTTGTACAAGTAATTCTATTGATGTCACCATTAGAATAATGAGATGATGACATGTATATGGATCGACTTATCTAATTTATTGATATTTTTTATAAAGGGATACATTAACATTACCTCTCAGTTATCAAGATGGTGACACATGGATAAATCTTGACAATACACTTGCCCAAGACTTTGTTTACTAAGGGATATGTTGACATCACTTTTAGGATTGTAGAATGATGACACATAGATTAATATCATTGACCTTATTAATTGGTATTTTTTTACAAATAACTATGCTAACATCACTTCTAGGCTAGTGATATAACAACACATGGAGAGATCTTGGTCATCTACTTTCCTAAGACTTTTCGTAAAATTCACTATGGTAACATCACCTCTAATCTAGTGAGATGGTCATACTAGGAAATAAATTAGTGATATGTTTAGTGAATTAATGCCACATGGAAATATCAAATGGAATTTGAAAGGGCTTGGGAAACACCTAAGTAAGAAATAGTCTATTCAAGACATACATAGAAAAATAACCCACTAAAATCCTAGAATGTCTAGATATTTAGCAATTAAATCTTAAATAAAGTGTACATATAAACACGAGTTAAAGGAAAATCACAGGTGAAAGTGAAACCATATAGTATGGCTTACACATGTCTTCTATTTTTAGATAAATTTGAAATACTCTACAAACTTTGAATTAAATCATGTTGATTGAGTTAAACAAATAATAAACATGAAGAGATGTAAATAAATTCATTTTAGTGTCAGACAAATTCCTTAAGTTTTCACTTTATAATCTCCATGCCATATAATTTTTTTATAAGACCCAAAATAATAATATTAAATAAATATTGGTTCCCTATTTGAGTATTCAAATGGGGTGTGTATGTGTGTGTTAGGACACATAATGACTTTTATCTTAATGACATGATTTCGAGCAAGAAGGTGTTTGGGTGATTTGGCCTTGTTTTTTGTAGTACTAGATCATTGTCTACAATGGTTAATATGGACAATAAGTTATTTATAATGATGGGGGGTCCTTATATAATGTATACTATGAAAAGTGGAATATTGAATTTGGTCCTATTGTATACCACTTTATTTTTGGTCATATTTTTGAAATAGATCCTGATATATACCCAACTATTGATTTTTTGAAGATGACTCTTCTCCTTCAACTTCTATTTCATATTAGTTAATCAAGTCCAATATGTAATTATATATTTACATGCATATACATGTTTCATGTTCTTATATTATATGATAACCACAATACTCATCTTATTTATACCACGTAGGCCTATGTTGATGTTCATCGAGTGGTTTGACTTCAGGAAGCATAATTATATTGGTGGGTATAAGATTCTTCAATACTTTATCTATAGGTTAACCAATGTAATTATATCAGAGTTTTAGAGATTTTATCTTAGGCTTACCTATAGGAATAGGGATTCTTGATGCACTTTTAGATGTAGGAGGATTAAAACCTTGGATTTTTTAAATGTGTTCGGAATCGATCATTCCATCACCATATCCATTCTTTCTTTTGTTGAAGAACTTTAGCTTTTTAGATGAAGGGTGAGTTTTATTCTGATTATTCTTTTAAAATATATTTATTATCCCCTTAACAATGAGATCCTTTTCACATTATAAGTTTTTTTTCAAAATTTCATCAAATGTATTGACATAATGTAACTCCAATTTAAGAGTTAGTTTTTTATTTAAATTGGGAATAAAGATAGTATCTAATTGTTTCTCAGGGATTGAGTATTGGAATTGGCTTGGAATACTTTTCCATAATTATAATAATGATGAAAACCTCTCTCCATTATTTTATTAGGATTTCATATATCTAATAAATTGATTTCATAGTCCACATTGTAGGAGAAATGTTTGACAAATTTCTCAGTTAGATCCCCAAATTATGTGATCGATCCCTTACAGAGATGCATAAACCATTCTAAGGTGGGTTCTTAAAGACTAAAAGGGACAAATATAAACATGTATGCAAAATTTTATGCCACTTATTTAACATGACATGATAAATTATATGACATGTTCTCATAGATCTCCCTTTACCTTATATTTGTCAAATTTAGGAGGCTCAAAGTGAGGTAGGAAAGGATCACACAATATTTCAATGTCAAATGGGTAAGGACATATATCTTCAAAATTTTAATTCTTTTTGTGTGATCCTACCTCTATTCCATGGATAACGTCTTTCATTTCTTTCCATTCTTAGGAAAACATGTGATCAAACAAAGGAATAGAAAATGAGGAATGATTTTTAGGGTAGATTTGATTTTGGTTAGTAAGATGTGGATTGGTATTTTATTCCATTGTAAGAGTTTGGATTTTATTGGCTTCAAGGTCTATTTTATATGTAAGAGAGGCAAATTTTTGAGTGATTTAGTTTAGGAAATAAAGTAAGTCTTATTTATTGTCATGTTCTTCTTGGTCTTCCAAGGTGGATTTCTATTTTTCATTATTTACATTATTGAAATTTATAGATTCAAATTGGGGTTATTATTCTTCATGTTTTAATGGGTTTAAAATTAGTGTAGGCCTTGGTAATTTAGGACTTTGGATGATTTAATTAATATTATCTCCATCAAAATATGGTGGAAGTTGGGATACTACTTCAATAGGTTGTAGAAATAACTCATCCCTATTCTCATAGATGTATTTCTTTAGTTGGGTTTTACCCCATTAATAGTTTAACAAGTCATATTATGCATATTGATTACATGAATTATGTCAATAAGGTGTTCTTCACCATTATCATGATATTCTCACCCATAGAAGAGTGTTAAGGTCATTGGTGTGTCTTATTTATCCAATCCTAAGGCGTCACCATGTTTGGACTAGGATTGTGTGTAAGTGTGAATGAACTAAGACTAGTTTATTAGATGATATGAGAAAGGATATTAAATTTGATTTTGATGAAATTTATATTTTTAATGTGTGAATTAGAGGATCTAATATAGGATTATGTTATGTGGTTATAATATTGATAATGTGTTCTTGAGTAAATATGATTTTTAGGAAATGAGATATTTTTTTAATTTGAGATTGGGTTAGGGTATGATATCCCAATGTTTTATTTAGATATTGAGCTAATGTAAGCTCAATAATTTGAATTGGTTGGATGTCTATTAGGATAGACTAGCTAAATAGATATTATGGGTTGATCAGGTTATGGTTAACTTTAGCCAAAGTTGACTTGATGAGATTAATACTATCTCAATAAAGTGTTTAGACAAGATTTTCTCAATGGAGGTGATAATGAGGTTGGTATATGTAAGTTAGTTGACTATGAATTTTGACTATGAGTTTACTATAGTTTTTATTTTAATTGAGCTTTGCGAAGTTTGATAATAAACAAGTGAGAAAGATGATTTTAGATTGGGTTAGATTTCATGAAATAATTTTTATAGGAGTAAGATATGTGGTTATATGGTTACAAGGGGAAGATTATAAGGATTTTAAAATGAGTTTATATGTGAAATTATTGATATGAGTTTTATGCACACCCCAGATTTAATGAGGTAACCTCTAACATTTTAGGATCTTAATGGAGGTGAACTCGACTCCATGAAAGGAATTAAAAGTATGTGTTTCAAAATTGGTGGTATAATATCAAGCTAAGCATATATGATGTTATTCAAGTGAATGCGTGGATAGGTGAAACCTAAAATAAATTTAAACCTATTTGAGTTGGATAGATGAAAATTATTCTAAATTGGGTAGATATTAATCAAAGAAACTTAAAAAAAACAAAGGTAAGACATACAATAAGGATCTATGGTCTTTATAAGGATTAATTTCTAGTTAGTATTTTTTTGGAAAACTATTTTTAATACCAATGTTTGTAGATAATATCTATTTCACACTCACGTGCAAAACATCAAGAGGATCTGGGGAATAACTAGTATAGTAAAATCTAGGATCTTAGATAAAGGTTTGTACTATTTAGAGTTGGTTTTAACCATCATTATTCAATATATTATAGCCTAGATCAAAGAGGTATCTAACAAAACTATGGCTTAGAGATAAAAAGATATATTAAAATAAAACACTTATGCACTGTTAGAGAATTGAAATAATTTACATAGTTGCATGAAATTAATGATACTTTCTAATTATCTAATAGCTATTGAAAATATTTAAGATAACATACATCAATAATAACAAAATTAATTATGTATATATTTTTCATACATAAAATTACTAATTTAAATATCCAATAAAATAAAACATATTTAATTACACATAATTGGAATGGAAAAACATCGACATAGTTACATGATAATCAAAATATAATTCTTCCTATATTGATAAATTTCACAACCTTAAATATAAAAGGATTACATGTATAAATATATTTGGTGAGGGTTCACCTCATCTCTCAAATCCATGCAAAATTCAAAGCTACGTGTTAATAATTAGATCATGATTTCTAATTTATAAAAAATCTACATGTAAATTACAGTTAATCACAACTATATTTACAAAAATAAATTTACTCTACCATGATAATGCAACATGTGCATGCTTACAAAAGGTGATATATTTTATATTTATATGATACATATAAATATACTCTAGCTACATAAATTAAATTTCCATGTAATATACATAAAAATTTAACCTTAGAGAACTAAAGCTTAGATAACATTAAAAGTTGCATAGTTGAAGTTGAAGTAGTAGAAGGAATTGAAGTAGTTGATTGGGAACTAGATGATAGGTCCATAGCCTTTATATTATCCTCAAAATCTTGGTAGTATTTTTAGCCAATACCATGCTACATCTTTATTATGTCCTTGATTAATACAAATATCTTGTTTACTATACTAACTTATGCTAGCTAGCATGCACATTTAGTTTTACCATCCCTAAACTCCACCCAAGAAATATCTACTTATGTAACCTTATTTATAAAAAATTGAGATCTGATTCATTTTCCTCTAATGTTAGCCCTTATAGAATAAAATTTAATCTGGTAGCATCATTCTATATAAATTGGTCAAAAATGGATCTACTTATTAATTTTCCTGTAGAGTCACTTGGGAGAGCTTTAATTTGTCTAGAATATGCAAGATTAACTTTTCATGTTATGAAAAGTTTAGGATCAATGTTTATGTGTATGAAATCTAGTCCCAAACCCCTTGTGTCTAGATGACCACAAATTTTATAGTATCAACTACCTCTAATGGTGTCATAACATTTAAATGTCTATAAGCCTTATTAGTTGTATTTAATATAAGAAAATTCAATTTTTAATCATCCTACTTTAAAGAATTGAATAATTTTATTATTTTAATGACATTAGGAGATATATATTCTCTAATTAAACTAATGGAATCAAAAAAAATTTATAACCAAAGGGATGTGCTCTAAAAATCATCTTCAATTATTTGGGAACATGAAAAAATTGTTATTGTTATTTGACCTATTTAAGCTCTTTCTCCAGTTCTTGCCTAGCTTGTTCAGTCCCCTCATGGAGTTATATCAAATACTTAGATTGAAATCATAATTAAGTATAATCACCTAGCCTCTTATTATTCTTATTCAAAAAATAGGAAACATCTTGCCTTTCCTCTAAAACTAGACCTTTGTTAGTGTCATCCTTGATTTTCATCTTTTTACCCATTAAATGATTCCTATGGATTTTTAAAAGAAATAAATCACTATGGGATGCTATTTTTTAGTAATATTAGGCCTTTTTGAATCATGTTCTTCCTACTTATCTTACCACTATGTAATCACCAAGTGGGTAGAGTCAACTAGCTAAGTGTCCTGAGCTATACTCTTAACCAATAGGTCCCTTAAGGATTGAATTAAAGCTTGCACTATTAAGAGGACTAATAATGATTTCCAAATGATTTTTTACCAATAAATACCACCAAAATAGATCATTGGATGATAATATATATAGGATTATTCTTTTTATATTTCTTCATCAGGACAATAGAAGTGGATTGGGTAGAACTAGAACAAGGCATTGGCAATCCTAACTGGGTGTAGGAGACATGTAACTATGCACTTGACACATCTCCTTTGGTTTTATTGAATTTAACCTTTTTAATCTTAGGAGTGGAAGGGGAAATTTTGATTAAGGTGAAGACAAAGGAAGTACAAATAGTACGGGCTTGATAAACAAATCCAACACTAGAAAAAATTAGACTTATGGAAATAACATAAGTAGTAGCAATCAGATCTAATGAAACAAAAGTGGTAGGAGGAATAATAGAAACCAAAGGGGATATAGAAAAAATAGGGACTGAGGAAATTGAAGGAGATACATCCTTATCTAACTTTTCACCCTCAAGTGGTGATTTCCATTTCAATCCTTGAAGGCTCAAGACTTTGGCCTTATATAGTTCTTTGTCCTCTTCTTCACCCTTAGGTTACCTCTTAATGGATGTTTGTCCATGGTCTATTGGGCCCTATTAAAATAGATATTTATAAAACATATATGTAAGGGTTCCAAGGGATATGGTTTTCCTTTTGTATCATATTTTAGTCTTACCAAGAAAGGGTCAAGTCTATTGAGTGGAAGAAGAAGTAACATCCATAGTTATGGAAATTATAACTGAGGAGAAAATAGGGAGGCCCTCCTTTTCTATATCTGAGTAATATATAAAAATTACTCTCTCTTATATACATAGACCAATGGTAACATCTATATTTTTTCCCACCTATTTCTCTTACTTCACATCCCTTATTGTAATTGGTGGTGTGTGAGATAGTCCTTCTTGAGATGAACTTGAAACCACTGGGGTATCCTCCACACCAATGTCTTGACTATTATCATCACCATGGGTGGTGGTTGAGAAGAGTTTCATTGGTCTTGAGAATATTAATAATTATGGGAGGTCTGTTGGTCTATATTTTACCATCCACTAGGATGAGAAATCCTAGTGTGTGCATTAAAAATTATTATAAAAGGCTCTCTTTGAATAATCCTCAAACTTTCATTAGTAAAAGAACTACCTTCACTATCTCCAAAACATCAACATCATATTTTTCATTTAGAAAAATTAAATCATGGTCATAAAGCTATGTTGGTATGGGATTACAAGGCCTTGGATATGTTCTAGATTAAGTTGTGTGAATCCAAATCACTATGTAATTGAGAATCTAATGAATAATACTCTTTATTCCTAAAAACCTCTCCAAAGTGATTCCTAATGGTATAGATCATCTAACCTATCATTTGGGAGGAACCATGAAATAGTCATTTATTCTTTTTATTTAAGTCTTCATCCACACTCCACCAGAATTGGTAGGCCATATCCTACTCATCCAAATTTTAGGAGAAAAAATTAGGGAACAAAAATGGAGAAATATTTTTTCCCATGACCATGATCACCATGTAGTCAGGGTAAATCCAATAATCCCCCTGAGCCATTATCTTTTTCTAATATTCTATGATATTGTAAGTAGGGGTTATTCATGAATTTACCTCCATATTTTAGGGTAGATGTTCTCATCAATACTAAATATGTTCCTAATGTAATCATAGATGTGGAAAAAAAATGAATCACATACCTAATTTTTAACATAGTCTAGGGTTGGGCTCTAGAACGATCCACTGTGTGTGTAGATGATGCAATTGAAAAAATATAATATATAGGAAATCATGTAGAAATAGATAACTAGGGGCCTCTTATCCTTTAAAATTTTCTTATTGAGCCTCAAATTTATTATCTCCCTTAGTTTAAGGTTAGATTAGTATTCATAATTACATCTAATAATGGTAACAATTCTAGTGAAGATAGTAGATCTTAGGGTGACCATACAATCTATTCAACAACACCATTCAAATGTAGATGGATATTTAAAACTTGGAAATTGGCACTAAATCCTTGTATTTGAGAGTGAAAACCTATCTAGTAGTGATCTATTTACTTAGATAATATTCAATCATGGTCACCTTTTTCCACATCTCTACCTAATGTCCATCAAATATAACATCTAGAATTATTAGTTGTAGATACCTCCAAAAGGTATCTCTTGAGGTACAAATAATGATGATATTATATATTAGGTGGTGTAGGAAACCACCTATATTCACCTTCCTAATGAAAAATAGGTCTCATAATAATTTGATTCAAGGCATGACTTTAGGATTCATCACTATAAATTGTAACGATTGACATTTCAATGGTTAAAAGTACACTACTAGTTATTATTGTTGGGTTTTCAGGAATTCTTCATTTGAATGGGTGTCTACATCCTCAAACACATACCAAAGAGATGAATAATTATCATAATCTTCATTAAACATAGTTGAATAAAAAATGATGTTGGTGTACTCTATAGAGTCTTTGATGGAGAATTTATAAGGTGATAACACCCCCTAAACATGGTGGATGAAGAGTCCATTTCCACATGGTTTAATTAATTTATTTTCATAATAATTCAACTCCTCATTGTCTTATTAGAATAAATTCACAATGGAATATAAAAAACTGGGGCTTCAAGTTCTCTATGGACTTAGATTTATCATAATTTTGTTAGAAATCAATAGGCTAGATGTCTCTTTATAGTTTGATGATAAAACTTTGAGTCTAAGAATTTAATTCTAGTTCATGTGTCATTAATTTCAAACATATCTAAGTTTTTGTTTACTTATTTAATTAAAATTTTGTCACTTCACTTTGGTAGATATTCCATGTGAACTTTCTATACATTAAAAAAAAACCATGTTATAGTCTTGAGAAAGTGTCATCTCATTATTACTTTAGTGCAATACCAAGTATGCCATGTAGTTTGTCTTCAGTTGTTAGGTGTTAGGAATTATTTTTGTGGGTCCCACATTGATACTTGGAAACCTTCTCATTCTCTTGAGCCTTTTTATGGTTTTGATTTGAATATGGGCCATCAAATTTACTCTCATGATTTTTTGGATGTGTAGCTAATGTGTCCTTAGTTATGATGGAATCCTACGACATAGATACTCCTTGCTCTTCCATTTATTTGTTTGGGAATATATACACCTATTGACTATTCTTTCATCTATGAGGTGATATTTTTCAATGAATTTAAATCTTTTTTTCTTGATCTCTGACAAACTATAATGTCTCCAAGGACTGCCCAAGGGTTGTAGTGTAGTGATATTCCACCATGCAGTGTCATCTCACTCATCCACTTACTCGAGTCTCTAACATCATCATTGGGCCTATAGGGATTATCTTAAGGCTAAAAAGTAATGAGATTTCATAATATGGTGCCATCTCACTCACTCACTTAGCTAAAGGCTCCATGATATGTATAAGCATATCCGAGATAGTGGAGTATTGGGATGATGCCAAATATCCTACAATAGAAACCCTTTGCAAACACAACTTTCAAACAAAATCTCTAAAACACAAATTTTTCAAAGCATGGAAATAATGGAAAAGAATTATGAAGTATAGAATATGAGATGTCAAAGTCACAATAATATACAAAAAAAACCATTTCAAATATCTAAAAAATTTGAATAAAAGTTATGAAGACCACATTATATGAGCAAAAGTTATGAACATAAGTTTTGACAAACACTTTCCACAAAGGAAAAAAGATGCAAAGGATCAAAAATGCTGAAATCCAACTTTGTGAACAAAAGTTATGAAGACCAAAAATGTATGAAAAACATAACTATAAAAAAGTAAAATATACAAAGTCTAAAACTTAGTAACCACTTCGCATAGATTGAAAACTTGTACATGTGTAAAACTCCCAAAGAATATTAATAGGTTAGTTAAAATAAGTCACACAATGGAAAATTCAATAACAAAGAAATTTCAAAATGAGTTTATATTAATCAAACGTCATTCATATAGAAAAAACTTTGAATATGGCGCCTATTGAATACACATATAAATGCTAATGGAAAACCCTTTTAAATAGAACTAGACCTTTCCAACTTATAATAGGCCCCTACTCATGAAATTAAGAATAGTGGGGGTGTGTTAAATATAAAAAAATCTTATGTTAGATATGACAATGATTTTTTTTTGGCATAGGATATTTGTTTATGAACAAAACTGGTATACAAAACATATAAAAAAGAGAACATAATATAATAAGTTGATGCTAGTAGATAAGGGTATGCCACACAATAACCAACCCACCAATATAATTTCATACAATGACACTAGGTGGAACTCCCAAACCTCACCCTATATTTTTATTTGGTGATTTATGTTTGGGAATGATGTTTTCCCTTTATTCAAAGTTTTTTAAAATTGAAGGTCTTAATCTAGGTTTTACCTGCTCTCTAGGGTAGTCCCTTATATACCTCACACTATAGTGGGGACTAAGTCCATATAAAGATGTGTTTGATGAATATGTATCATAGTGTTACCTCATTATTTCATGGAATCCTATATGAGTAAACTCAATTAGATTTATATAATTTAGCTTGATATTTATACTTTTCCAGAATATAGAGTTTAAATTAGTGTGTGGCAATGGAATCCATGTCACAACCCACCTAAAGGCTATTAAAAGTGTGTGGGGATTAATTACATGTCATGTTTCCCATATAAACTAAAAAAGGAGGGATGTTTATTAGTTAGTGTTATTCCCAAGATCACCCTAGGGATGTGAGGGTACACTATACATAGCCTTAGCCTCAGGTTCAAAAATAGGAAAACAAAAAAAATTATGCTTAAATGATCAAATTTAGTATGCATGTGCACATGTACACACATAATTTAATTAATTAACCTTAATTAAATGTGATAAAATTATGTTATGAGAGGTTTAATTATGTTGAGTATTTGACAAGTAGACCTAGAACATAAAGATTAGTAGTTTAATTTGGATCTTAAAGAACAACCTATAAAATCATGATCAAAAATCAAAATTGAATTTTCATAGAGTAATGCCACTAAAATCAATATGAATTCATGTTTACACAAGGATAAATTGTTAAAAATATCTATTATTTAAAAAAGAGATAGAGAGAAAATCTACTTCCATCGATAACAAAATTTTAAATATATAGAATAAAATTGTTAAAATTAAAACATGAATTCAAAATTAAACTTAACAAGGATGATATACTATAATAATGCCATGTTTGGCTTGAAAAAATTCATACTTATAGATTTTAAAGTCATGTCTTCACTATATAAATTTTGAAAGACCTAAAAATAGAAACATAGAAAAGTGTGAATCTAATGGCAAATCAGTTAGAGTTTAACTAAAATTGCAAGTCATTAAATGTGGGATTGTTTAAAATACTCAAAAGGGTCAAGTAGTTAATCAAAATATTTAAAATTATGCTGATGGTTAAATTAAAATAATTGATTTGAGTTTCAATGCTATTAAAAGAGATCATGATTTTATGTTTCTATAATAACTTTGTAATTCCTATATACAAACATAAAAAAATAAGTGAATTCACTACAATGTCACGAAGTCATTAGTAGTGAAAAATATTTTTCAATTCGATAAATGTGGTTATTACAAAAAACTATTAAGAATAACCTAATGTTAGTGATTACATTATATTTGTTTGTAGTATTATTACTAATATGAGTTTTTAACTCATTTAATAATAATATAGGTATAATAATATAATTATGTGTGTGTGTTTTATGAGAAATAATAACATAGAGAGATAGGTGTGTGTTAGGGAATAAATAAATGAGAGATGTTAGGAGATAGAAGAAATATTAAGTGGATTTGAGATAGTTATAGGCTCATAAAAAATAAGAGACCTTCTCTCTATATATATGTAACATCTCTTAATGAATATGATATCTCAACTACATTGAATATCATGTACGCTATAAATATGAATAAATTAAGTGTATTGTAAAGTTTTAGAGTGTGTTGAACGTGTGTAAATCTGAATGAAATTTATTATCTGGTATCAGAGTAGTTTTTTATTAGTGATGGGATTGTGAGAATCTCTGAGGGGTGGTCATATAAAAAGTTATTGCCCTAAGGGATGCAAAACTATTTGTAAATAAATAAGACTTAGTGGTTTTTTTGCATCGATGCACTCCACTTTAATATTTTTTAGACAAAATATTTTATTTGGCATCACCCCACATATTATTATATCATGAAGGCTACATCAAAATTATCTTGTGTTATTTAATTTAAGATTGTTTGAATGTATACCTCATTTTTTCATCATTGTTTCCTTGTATCTCAATGTTGATCATTCTCTTAGAAACTATCATTTTTATTTGTTCCTATAGTTTGGATATTTTCCTAAATTTATTGCATTAAAATCTTGGTATCAATGTGTTACCAATATTTGAAGTGAAATCCTACCTTAGAAATATATACGTAGGACCACATATTAATGAACCATTTTTTTTTTGATCTAAACCCACATTTATTATTTTCTCACCAATTCAAGAAGATTTTTATAACTACCATTGTGTTTATTATCAAAGTTTCTACAATGAATCCTCTCACTTTCAAGCATGTATTCCACTTCCAACACGTAGGTTGTCCCAAGATGAGGATTTGAGTCCTTTGATAAATATTTTGAAGAGGACAAGAAAAATGTTTTTAATGCCACCAAGGATGGGGGTATTGGATATTTATTTCATTTATTAGATTCCATTATGGTGAATTTGAGAGAATATTATGCTATTGCAATTTAAATTTTGGTGAGTTTAATAGTTATAAGGTGTGTCTTTTGGGTGAAGTTTCTTCTCTCCATTAACATGCATCTCTACTTTGGTCCGCTAAATCAATCCACATTAAGGGTGTGTATTGATTCCATCACCAGATAAAAGAAATCAATTTCATATTCCAAAAATTCATTTATTTCCATTGGTATTTGGTTATTAGTTTTGAAATTTAAATTTATTAAAAGAAACTAGTTTTTAATAGTTTTATGTCATTCCTCAATAATTGGGTCGATAGGTTATATATTTAAGAGTTATTTTGTTCTAGTAGTGGTTTATATGGTGTTCAAGATGTATAATTTTTATAGAAAGGGGTCCATTTTTAAATCATATTTGTATAAATTAACAAATATAGTGTTGTCTTATGAAGAGTCAAGTTGTCAAGATTATTATCATAAAAAAATATCAAAGTGTCAAAGTCATTTTGAGAAGATTCCTATTTTTATTTCAGAGTTTAGATTTGTAGTCTTTCTAGTTCTATTTTTTAAAATTCCTTTATGTCATATTATCAAAGTTAAAATGAATTATTTGTAAAAAGTCACATTTTTAGGGAAATCCGATGTCTAGTTTGTAATGGATACATCAACCTTGTGGGGGGTATTATATTAAAAATGACATGCATATGAGATTTAATTATTCATTATCTAAGTAATCAACTTCATTTTTATGAGGATGGAGGATACAATAATTTGGAGGACAAATAGTGTCCTCTTATTAGCCACAAGCGATGGGGTTGCATAATGCAGTTGTGGATTATTTTTTAGTTTTCATTTACAAATAAGAACAAGTGATAAATTATTGTTCACATAATTTAATAAGTGATATTATTTATTTTTACTTATCCTTGAGTAAAGATATTGATGAGAACTGATAGATTACTGTAACATCAAGATGTATATGGTTGTTGATTAGCCACATATAAAACCATCTTATTTATTCGTAGGTTTATGGTAAGCCAATGGAAAAACAACTTTTGATTTTAGGTTTATGTTTATATGAGTGTAAAAAACATCCTTGAGGTTTTCGGTTGTATTTAAAAAAACCATTCATATCATCAAAAAGTTCTGTGGGCAACAATTGTAGTATAAGATAATGTATTTTGCACATTTTTCACTAAAGGGGGAATGTTAGGAACAGCCTAACATTACTGATCACATTATATTTGTTTCTAATATTATTATTAATATGAGTTTTCAACTCATTTAATAATAATAATAATAATAATAATAATAATAATAATAATAATAATAATAATAATAATAATATAATTATGTATGTGAGTGATTTGTGAGAACAAATCACATAGAGAGATAGGTGTGTGTGTGGGAATAAAGGGATGAGAGATGTTAGGAGATAGAAGAAAGATTGGGAAGATTTGAGATAGTGATAGGCTCCTAAAAAATAGGAGACTTTCTCTATATATGTTACATATTTTGATGAATATGATATCTTGACTACATTAAATAACATGTATGCTATAAATATGAATTAAATAATTGTATTGTAATGTTTTAAAGTGTGTTGAAAGTGTGCAAATCTAAACCAACTTTATTAAAAACAACCAAAGAGGTCAAATAGTTAATACTAAATTTTAATATTCAATAGAAAATTAATGATTGGTAGGATAAAACACACTTTTGTCGAGGTCATTTTTGTGTATTTTGAGTTGTAAATTTGAATCTTAAACATATATAGAATCCAAAAGATGTGAAATAACTAAAATCACATCAAAATCACTAATAAAAAAACTAATTCATATGTCAAAATAAATGATTTCTCTCATAAAATTCAAAATTTTATTTGGTTTTAATGGTTAACTATGTAACTTAAGTACAAATTCATTATATTTTGGATCAAATTCATTTTTTTAATGATAAAATTTGTGTTTACATAGAGAAATTGTGCTAAGTTTTGGAAGTGAAAATTATTCTTTAAAAGGTACCTTTAGACTTGTTAATAGTCATAAATGCCTAAATAAGCAAAAAATTAGGATTAACTTTCATTTTGGATGCCAAAATGTGATGTGAAAATTAGGAATATCAATTTACCCACTAGTAAGAATAGAGGACAAATCTAAAATCCCTAATCTATCCTAACCTACACAACACCTCTAATTAGGTAAAGGAAGTAATTCAAATTCCAATACATAATGAAATATAGCTAATTTTACCTAAAATTAAAATTTGCCTTCATTGACATGTACTAGATGATCCTAAATGACATTGTATGGACTCTATAGTTACTTGATATGCTGGGTTGTCTTCCAAACTCGAGATAGTTCTAGTAAAAATGATATAGGATGCTTTTAAGACAAGGTGGAAACATAAGATTATTATATTATTAGTTGAATTTTTCATGGGAGTGAGGATGATGTAGGAGATAAATGGATAGGATTTAACCATGATGAAATAATTTAGTGACTATAAAATGATTTGAGCATGGGTAGTTGAAAATATGAATTGAAAATTCATAAAGTTTTCAAAATAAAAATGGGTTTGGGGCACTTGAAAGCTTAGAGTTTTATACAACTCATTAGGGTTAGTTATTTAATATTAGATGGTGATTATGGATAAGATTTATAGGAATCATGATTGAGGTAGTTTTTGGTTTGTGAGGGAGTAATTTTAAATTCTTATATATTGTGTAAGATTAATTAGAATCCAAATGATGTGATAAAAGGGTGGTAATAAGATGATTAATTGATATGGGATGAGGGGGACAATTAGTATGGTGTATATAACTTTATTGGGATGTTATAATAGTCTATGTAATGTTAGTTGTGTTTTTATTTAGTGATTATAATATAAATTAGTAGTGTTTGAGGGAGGGAGTTAATTTTAGATGTATACATAATACAAGTGAATGTTTTGGCCAACTATGATAGTTACAACATATTAAATTTATGGATAAGGTTTTATGAATTGCAAATTTATCAATAGAAATCAACCAAGGATAATCATGATGAGTCATTATTTTATACCCATGCTTATAAAATAATACTATTTTAGTTTAACAAATGTGTCTTACTAGATCAATACAATGTACTAGTATTATACCAAATCTGGCATATATAAAATAATGTCTTAATCTCTCAAGGTAATATGAAACCCTAAAAAATATAATTAAGGTTATTCCAACTAAATAAATTCAATTTAAATAAGTATAAAATATCATATATCCATATTTACAATGGTAACACACGATTATACAAGTCCAATAGTCAACTAAGATTCATAGTCTTTTTTCATAACAAATACTAGTACCTAAACTCATAAATAGAGTTATCCAAACAATTTATAATGAATTAAAATTACACTATAATAATTGATTTATATATGACAACTAAACAATGGTATGACCATGTAATCAATGTTTAAAGGCAATTCAACATAGACAATATCAATGATCTCTATGTGAAAGGAATAGAATAATAATAGAATAGACCATGTGCCACAGGGTTTATAGTCATTGATGAAACTTGAAATCATTAAGAAACTTACTTGGTAAAAATTTAGATAGGAATTAAGGCATGATAAGTTATTAACATTTATAGCAAGGTTCTTAAAATAGTAATAACACTTTGAATGGCTCATTACCTACACTAATGTATACTATTAAAAGAGGTCAACATAAGTTGGAGATGTTAGTTACATCCTATTTAATCAATATAAAAAACTTAAATAAATTTTCAAATAATGTATAATCAAAATTAGTTGATATAATTAAATATATTCTAGCTAAAAATATTCCTTGTGTATATGCCATGAGGCCCAAAACATAATTTCTCTTCAGCTTAATCAATATATATAACTAAGGGAAGTCTCATTTACCACAAGTCATAAAAATAAACTTATAAATGATTAACTAGAGTCATAAGTATCCTAAAATAAGTAGTAAATCTCATTAAAAACCATGATAATCAATTAGCTCTTTGATAAAAGACATAAGTTTAACACCAATAAACATTTTATGAATCACTGGGTCTTACCATCAATGTAGATATTCTAATGATAATGTCAAGATTCATAACAAGGTCTTAAGTGATAAAATTTAAAGAATATAAAAACTATAGGCACAATTATAACAATTTGTAAATTCATGGACAACTACCTAAAAATTATCATATTATTAATAAGCAATATTAAAATTCAACCCTCCTTACCCATAAAATCTAGAGGTCCAAATAATACAAAATACTTGTAGATGCAACTCAATGAGACAAACTAATCAACAAATAAGCAGAAAAAAGTAATTCATCCATTCCATTATGCACTACTTACTCAAGAATAAAATACTTAGAATCAAGTTAAATATTTGGACGCTAGTAATAAATCAACATCTCAATAATAATTTTGATTTTTAAAAGTAACCACTACATTGATTCAAAATCAAAGGTCCATCCATAATTTATCCAATCCACATGGTAATTTTATGAACACAAAAATTATTAAAACATAAAATTACCCTCATATTAACCCACTATGTCTTAATCATAATGTTGACGCAGGAAATTGCACCCTGTGGAAGGAAAACAAGTTCCTACCCTCTCCTCACAACATGGAAACTCCTCTCTCACTTGTGGGACGATGAAGTAGGAGAAGAGAGTCTCTAGATAAGGGCTAGCTTCCTTTGATGCATCATGTTTGTTTCAGGTAGTGAAAAATATAGGTAGATATAGCTATAATAAAAAGGGGGGATGAAAAGGGAGAAGAAATGCATAGAAAACAAACTACCTACTCTAAAAGAGGCGATGCACCAAAATAAAGGTTGACCTTCACACATCCAAACTAAAACCAGACAAACACATACATACACTACACATTTGGCAGAAGGACCAGGCTGTTGAAAATTGGTAGGGAGGCCTTAATGGAAGATACAAAAAAGAAAGATATCACCAAAGGTGCTGTGAGATGCATGTTTATGTAGCAACTTACTCTATTTTTCACTTCTCAAATACTACTCTTCTCCTTTCAGCTACAGAGATGGTGCCTTGTAGATAATAGGTCTACTAGTGTTGAATCTGTGAGAGCATCAAGAAATAATGACTGGACAGAGACAAACACTCAAGGCATACTCTGAAACATCTATCCAAATGGAGGTAAAAAACTGCATTTTATTTGATTGAGGTGAAATTTTAGTACGGCTGCACCTAGCTAAAATTGTGAAAAGATGATTACAAATGAACAAGTCTACAATATATATGAGAAGCAAAGAGGCCCATTTGGTGCTCCTTCTTTTACAAGTGGCATACGTGTCCCTTCATGAAAAGAAACAAGTCGCTCAAAATATTAATGAGCTGTTCATTTGTCTACTCAAAATATGTATTTTTTGCTTTTGTGACTTACATGGTTTGCCTTCTAATTTAATGTGAAATAGATGAAATGGTTACACTGCTAGCTGCTATCATTCCAAATGATTGATTCGATGTAACTATCTCACCTACCAAAGTCGCTTCTTTAATAGCACCAATTGGACAACTATACACTCATTCCTTGCTTGTCGCTTTGTCTATTTGTCCTATCTGACTCATTCAGCCCCTGGGGCGAACATCTCGGTGGGTCACTGTGTTTTGAGCTCCTTTCTAATGTTAGCACCTTCTCTATTTAAAATCAAATGGTTATTCCATTTTGCCAAATTCGATGTCTCTATGGCCATCATGCTTTGAAAGCCAATGGATATTTCACCTCTTGAAATTGATGGCTTCTCAAATGTCACTGCTTGAGAAACAACAGCTAAACCATTCTGCTAAACTTGACATCCACTGGGACGTCATTAGGTCCACATGGCATCTCCTCAAGCTTTTCTTCCTTGTTAATTTCCTTGGCACCTTCCGAAAGGGAAGTTGCCCCTTCGGCCCTTTGAAAAGTCCCTTTGGACTTGGACTTCCCCTTCAGCCAAAGGGCATGCCTTTGAACAAAACCTGTTGAACTTTCCCATTTGAACAAGCCATTTGAAATATTGGCATGAACTTGAAGATGGACTTGCAACCCAAAAATGACTGGCTTTGAAAACCTAGAGAAGAAGTTGAACACAATTTTCCCATGGGGGCAAAAATTGGTCAACAGATTGGTGACTCACAGGGGAAGCATGCCTACTATGCTTAGAACTTAGTTGCCTTAAAATACATTAGGTGTGGAGTCAGATGCAGCTATGAAAGAATTAATAACAGCTCAAAATATTCAAGAATCAAACATGAAGCTTTTACCCCACATGCGAAGGGAAACACACAAGGCTAAAAAACACTAACTATGTAAACTGCTCTTAGGGAAAGCAGGAGAAGAAAACTAAAACAAACTATTATGTATAGCTAACCAGGAATGCTCACCTCCCTCCTAGATCGAAAGGAAAATTTCTTAAGTCCCCTTCTTGGTAAGAAGACTTATGGCACCAAACAAGTAGCTGAATGGAATAGAGAATTGGTGACTTGCTCTTTTTACCTATCACCTGAGTTGGCTTGTCCCTGAGTGGAGATTTAAACATGATTCTAATGTATACATACTCTATTTGTTCTTGGAAGCCTACTAAATGCTGGTCATTTAGGTTGGTGTATCCCATCAAGAAGTCAATTATTGCCAGCTCATCACCAGAAGCCTCCTGATATGCATCATTGACTGGCTCATTCTCCTTTGCCTCATGCTCAGGTTCCACTGTACGACCATCCTTCTTGATGATTTTAGAGAAAGTGTCCTTAGATTCACCAACCTCTTGAAGGAGTAAATCCAAAAAACTACCACCTCCTTCACTACTTGTTTGAAACCCAATCCTACCTTCTTCATTGTTAACCAACTCACAGCCTACCTGGAGAGTAGCACAACCTACCTTAACACCTTCAAAAGAAACATTCAAAACATGAACAAGGGATTTCCCATGCTCCTCTATGTCATTTTGCTTGATTTCCTCCTTAGTTACGATCATGAAGTCTCACTGGTCAGTCATAAACTAAGCATAATCCATATCAAGCAAGGCCTAATAGCGTTCTTGGAGGTGTATGGATGGAATGCATTCAGACACAAAATCTGTCACTTGATCTGAAACATCAATCACATGTTCACTGAGGAGACCTGCTCTAGACTCCAATTCTACAATTTGCCTAGGCGAATCTTCTTGGAAAAGCCATTCCCAGAAGTCACAATCATTATCAAGGGCAGGAGTAGCCTCTTCTTCAAGAGTTAGACTAAAACCTTCCTCTTCCTCCTCCTTGCTGGTCCAAGATTCAACTATTTGCTCCCAGCTCATGGTCCTAGGATTGGACTTTTACTTTTGTGAGCAGGCAACAACTTTGTCATTTTCAAGTTCTTGGGCTGGTTCATGATGCTCCTCCTTCTAGCTTGGAATTTGGAGATCATGTTGAAAGACTTGAGGAGGCTGGGGAATAATTGGGAGGGTCTGCTCATGCATAGGGAAAGCTCTTTAAAGAGAGGCATGCTAAAAACCTAAGTGCACAGGATTGAGGGTAGGACTGATTGATGCATTTGATGAGCTAGAATGAGCAAGCACCATCTATTAGAAAGGATTTGGCATATAAGAAGGAGTTTTCTCTGAAATAGGAGAGGGCAGACCTTAGGCCAAAACTTCTTGATTTTCATCCCTCCACTTCACCAGCACTTTATCAATAATGAAATTAGTTTGTAGATTGGTGAAAGGGATACCTTTTGGTGTTGGCTAGTCTATAACATCTAAAAGCTCCATTTCTCTCTCTCTCAAAAGTCTCATCTTCTTTTCTAGTTCCTTAATCCACTTGGCTAGGTCATCATCATTTTGCATTTCTTCATTTTGGACGACGTCTTTCTCCTCTTTGTTGTTTGCATGACTCGACCACTCTATTCCAGCTCAAGCAATTTGGGTTGGGCATTTCCTTTGGGGTTGATGGGGCCTCAATGTGAGAGGACAATGAAGATTTTGATTCCACTTCCCCTGCTACCAAAATGGACTATTTCATCTTAAGGTTTGCCAATTCAATCTATCTATCAAGATTAGCCTTAAACACAAGATTCACTGTTTCAAAATTCTCCTCAACATGATTGGGGAATGAACTTTGACAGGCTCAACTTGGCTCAAGAGCAAGGGTTGTGTATGACTAATATGATTCTTTGGGTAGTGAGTATGTAGGTTGTTAGACTTGGTAAGGCTGCCTCTCATGCACACTCAGCTTCTTCTCCATAGATGTAATTAAACCGCTCACATCTAGCATCCCATTTGAAAACCTGTGCCAATTCACTCTTTCAATAAGAGTCCATTCTATCTTAACCTAATCCAATGCATTCTTGACTTGATGGATTATATAATCAAGAATTTCTTGGCCGTACCCCTTTCTAGCATTAAGATCAATTACATATTTGTCATATGCCAGCAGTGCTTGCTTGAAGGCAAAAACTAGTTGATTGGCAAAAAGATTGGGTTGAGTGGGGGAAGTGACATACTGAGAATACTGAGCACAAGGGTGATATATCTTGTATCAGGGTTGAGACTAGCCATATTGGGTGTGATAAGGATCACCATAAGGTTGGTAAGGATCATAGCCATGCTGGCCAAAAAAATAGAGTCCATAGCACTGAACGATGGGATTATACATATCAGAATGTTGTTTCTTGATGGTACAGTAATAGAACTACTTAACCAATTGATTTAACTCAATCAGCATTGGTGTTGATGCAAAAGCCTCTAAAGGCTAGTTGGTTGAAGAACACACCAAAATTCTTCAATTCTTTGGACAAAACTTGTCTCAATTGGTCCCACTAGACGTGCCAAAATTGTTGACACTGGAAATTGCACCCAGTGGCAGGAAAACAAGTTCCTACCATCTCCTCGCAACATGGAAACTCCTCTCTCACCTATGGGATGGCGAAGTAGGAGAGGAGAGTCTCTAGATAAGGGCTAGCTCCCTTTGATGCATCATGTTTGTTTCAAGCAATGCAAAATACAGGTAGATATAGCTATAATAAAAAGGGGGGATGAAAAGGGAGACGAAATACATAGAAAAAAACTACCTACTCTAAAAGAGGTGATGCACCAAAATAAAGGTTGACCTTCACAAATCCACACTGAAACCAAACAAACACATATATACACTACACATTTGGCAGAAGGACCAGGCTACTGGAAACTAGTAGGGAGGCTTTAATGGAAGATACAAAAAAAGAAAGAGATCACCAAAGGTGCTATGAGACACATGCTTATGTAGCAACCTACTCTATTTTACACTTCTCAAACAATTCTCTTCTCCTTTTAGCTATAGAGATGGCACCTTGTAGATAATAGGTCTGTTGGTGTTGAACCTGTGAGAGCATCAAGAAATAATGACTGGACACAGACAAACACTTAAGGTATACTTTGAAACATCTATCAAAATGGAGGTAAAAAACTACATTTTATTTGACTCAGGTGAAATTTTAGAAGGGCTATCCCTGGCTAAAACCGTGAAAAGATGATTACAAATGAACAAGTCTACAATATATATGAGAAGCAAAGAGGCCCATTTGGCACTCCTTCTTTTACAAGTGGCATACATGTCCCTTCATGAGAAGAAACAAGTCGCTCAAAATATTAATGAGCTGTTCATTTGTCTGCTTGAAATCTGCATTTCTTGCTTGGGTGACTTACACGGTTTGCCTTCTAATTTAATGTGAAACAAATGAAATGGTTGCATTGTTGGCTGCTATCATTTCAAATGATCAATTCATTAACACTATCTCACCTACTAAAGTCACTTCTTTAATAGCACCAGTTGGACAACTTCACACTCATTCCTTGCTTGTTGCTTTATCTATTTGTCCTATCTGACTCATTTATCCCCTGGGGTGAACATCTTGGCAGGTCTCTACATTTTGAGCTCCTTTCCAATGTTAGCACCTTCTCCATTTGAAAGAAAATGGTAATTCCATTTTTCCAAATTTGACATCTCTGTGGCCATCATGATTTGAAAACCAATGAATATTTCACCCTCTTAAAATTGATAGCTTCTCAAATGTCACTACTTGAGAAACAATGTCTAAACCATTTTTCTAAACTTGACATCCACTGGGACATCATCGAGTCCATGTGGCATCTCCCTGGGATTTTCTTCCTTGTTAATTTCCTTAACACCTTTCGGAAGGGAAGGTGCCCCTTCGGCCCTTTGAAAAGTCCCTTTGGACTTGGACTTCCCCTTTAGCCAAAGGGCATGCCTTTGAACCGAACCTGTTGAACTTTCCCATTTAAACAAGCCATTTGAAATACTAGCATGAACTTGAAGATGGACTTGCAACCCGATAATAACTGGCTTCAAAGACCTAGAGAAGAAGTTGACCACAATTTTGCCATGGGGGCAAAAATTGGTCAACACATAACACATACCAGTTTTTTTTATGGATTTTGTATTCCGAAGCAATGTTATGTTAATACCTATAATTTATTTAAGTATAATTAACAATTCAACTTTTTAAAAAATAATCCTACTTATATGAACAATCTATTAGAGTATACAATTAAGCATTTCAGAATTATTTTCTTCTATTCCATAATTTCCAAGCAATCTTGAATTGGACCAATAATAATCAAAGTATAGGATTTCATTTAATTTATGCAAGAAGAGAAAATAATTGCATATGTTTTTGTATCTAGAGTTAGGTCAATTTAAACATAATGTTAGATTAACTAGAAAAAAATTTAGTTACCTTCAACTTTTTAATAATCTAGATTCATTCCTTCTTAAAGGAAAATTTAATGAATGAAAGAGAAGAAATATTAACACCATACAATAATAAGAGATATTTTTGATCTGCAGGTTAAATCTAAGACCAAGACAATAATTATTTTTCCCATAACATACAAAATAAATCCAACAAAGTTCTTAATACCAAATCTAGGTTTACCCCTTTAAATTTAAAAATGTATATCAATAATGCAAATAAATCTTAACCAATTATCCATGTACATAAATTCCTCCTCTAAAAAACATTTAGAAACCCAAAAACCCACATGCAAGAGTTTACTCATGTGCAGTCACCCAAGTTGAAATATAAGCTCATATACACATACTTGGCATGCATATATGAGTTTATAATTAAAGATGGTATTAATATTTAAACATAAATCTACCATACATTCCATATGAATTAAATCACATAAAAATATAAAAGAGAGAGTTTACAAGATTAAATTTGTATTAACCTTAAATTTTCTCTATTGGTTTAACTATTTTTTCCACTAGTACTTACATTTACTTGAATTGGTTCCATTGATATATATTTCAAACTTGAATGGTAGTGGTAATTAATTCTTCATCCTAAAAATTAAAGGGTATGAAAGAGCCTTAATGGCTAAAATATATGGTTTGACTCTAAATTTCCACCAAACAACTCTAGTTTAGGAGTAACAACTTTACATTTTTCATGGATGCTATAATGACTCATTATTACTCTACTCCTCAAACTTCACTCTTCAGTCACAATGAACAAAAATTTGAGTTCCGTGCTTTTAACAAAACCTAATATATGAATAGGTCATTTGAGTTATGTTAATGTTAAAATACATAACTATTTTATTCTCAAAGTCCTTAATGACCTTTTTCATTATTGATTTTTTTACTATGACAATGTTAGTTCTAGGTTTTAATAATTACCCGATGATGTTATTAATCATGGATAGGTCCCAATAATTTCCATGTTCAAATAAGACAACAAAACAGTGCACCAAAATGCAATACAGTCATAAATTGATCTAGAAAAAAGAACCACATTACAAGGTTTAAAGATTTACACATAAAGAAGCACAATTAGCCTCATGTCAATTAGGACTTCTAGACAAAAATGAAATAACATGTTTAACTCAACAATCCTAACGTATCAACCCATGATCACAATTATAATCAAAATGATCAACATTATGTCCTTACCTAAGGTGTTATTTTTAGTTCAAAAAATAATAATAATACTAAAAATTTATAATTATACCAACACTAGTTTGTAATCTTATAATGGATCAAAGGAAGTTTTTCATAAACAATAAAACCATTCACCAATATATATATATATATATATATATATATATATATATATATATATATATGTATATGTATGTATGTATGTATGTATGTATGTATGTATGTATGTACGTATGTATGTATAAAACATCAAACTATCTTTAACAAAACAATACGAATGCCAAATTTCATGGTTATGATAATATTGTGGAGATAATTTTAAACTTTAAGGAAGTTTAAGAACATTAACATCACTTACAAGCCCAAGTTGCTTGTACTTGTCATATCAACCAACTTAATTTATTATAATGTATTCCTTATAACATTATCAATATAATAAAATAACATTAAATGAGGGCCAAATAAAAAATGAAACAAGTACTTGTCTCTAGAGTGAGTAAGAAACACCATACAGTGGTTCTTCTAATCCTAATTTATAAATATAATCTAATTGATTGTGGTCTAAAACGGGGATTCAACATAACTAAGATTGAATAAGTCTTAATTTTAAATTTAAAAATAGAGGCTATTAATACATAGATATATAGGGGTCCTTGTCTCCCCATACATAAATATTGCCTCTCACTTCTCATCCTATCATCCCCATATATAGATAGGGGTTTCTAGAGGGCAAACGATAGAAAACCCACTCCATAATATAGTGAGTTTAAATAGAGGGTTTCATAGACATATAGGGGTGCCTATAGATATGATCTATAAGTGTGCATAAACTCCCACCTATATCTATTCCATTTATTACTAGGGTCCTTTGACCTCATCACCCCTTAAGTCTCTCTCACTAATGATTCAGACCCACTCCCTATCTCACTTTAGATAGATATGGGGCCCTCAACCTTCTAAATTTTCCATCAACTTTGTAGAATCAGCTGAGGAGGGGGTATGTGAGATAGTTTTAAATTATTATCAATCCAATACCTATATTCATGTCATAATTGGCATATATATATGGGTATTAATCTATAAAGAGTCTATAATCTAGTTGGGATGCATGATTGATTGAATTTGAGCTAGTTAGGTTGCTATTAGGTGTTTATGCTAGTCAGGTTGCTACTAGGTGTGTAAAATGATCATTTGTGTGTTGATCAATGTTTGGACTATGTGTTTAATCCCTCTGATTAGGTGGCTCAAGAATACAAAGGCTATCTAATCCTTTAACTCCATCATTTCCCCATGAAGTGAAGCAATAAAATGATACCAATATTAAATGTGTGTCATATGAGATGGTTTGTAAAGCCCATAAATGTAATATGATCTAAAAATGTTGGAATGGATAGCTGAATGTATGCTAGAAACCAGGCCACTCTTGGCCATTCTAAAAAATGGAGATTAGGCTTGTATGAAAGCCACTCTAAAACTGAGAATCTAGCTTATGTGGAAGCCACTCAGGAACTTGAGAACTCAAGAACTTAGAGTTAGTCTTGTCTAAAATCCAAATTAAAATTTAGCCAACCACCTATATATGGAGTAAGGCACACAACTATTGAGAATGTCTGGATAATGATGAAATAGGAAAGAAAGAAAATAAATGTGTCATGCATTTTGCCACCAATCACTAGTGTCTGAAGCATGGATTTTGATCTAGAAGTTATACCAATTTCACTATATAAAATTATAAATGATATCCTTCATGTTGTATATAATGCCCCCTATAGCCAGATTCTCTAATAATTTTTTTCTAAAACTATTGATTCTAGTCTGAACTATAGCTAACAAAATTGTAACTAAACTTACATTTCTATTTGTTTATAGAAAATATGGTTTTTATGCTATTTGGATAGGAGTGATTGAAATTGATAGTAGTGCCACAAAAACTATATTACTATCTCTATGCTATTGTCTTAGGCCAAATTTTATGACTATTCTAGATTAATGACTATCTACCTAGTCTGTTATGACTAGTTTTATGTCTGGTTGTTGTTTTAAGTGTTCTAAAACTATAGTTTTTTGATTGATAGGAGATTTGATGTCTGTGATAAAACCCTTGTTTTTTCCCCCTCTTTTTAGGGTAGGAATAAAGGTCCTAAAGTTACTAACCTTAGAATAAATTATCCTACAAGTGTGTTATGCTACACAAATATATGATGTAGCAATGATAATCAACAAGATATCTTAAGATATAATATGGGTTAGAGTGAGAGATTTTTAGATCAATAGTGATATGCCTAGATAGATATAATAATGTAATAACATTTTTAATGTATTGAACTAGCATTTAATGTCTGGTTAGTGTTTAGTTATTAGATTTTAGTTGGAGGGATGGAGCATGACATCCATTATGGCATCCAAGAAAACATGAAAAATGCATGATATGGATCATGGCATTGCAAATAATCAAAATAAATCAATCAACAAAAACACAAGGAAAGAAATAATAAGTGTAAAAGGGTGGCTAAGGCACCAATAAAATAAGGAACATGGGCACATGTCACTCATAATGGAAATCAAGCATACAAGGCATGTTCAAATTCCACATACACATATAATTAAAGAAAAGAAATTATCATGGAAACCATAATCACATAGAGGAGTTTAGGAAAAGGACATTGAAAAATGTCTTAAGGTACACACATGAATGGAAGAAAAGGACATTGGTAAATTTCCTATGGCACATACAAGAAATAAATAAGAACTGATAAATACAAGTAATCTAGCTATGTAAAGCAAGAAAGGAAAGCATGTAATAATTAGAAATACAATTGCATTTAACTAATCAAATCAAGAAGTGTATTTATTCAAGACATGTTAGTAAAATACTAGGTATATGCTAAGAAATACACAAGTGTAATCTACTAGTGAGTGTCGATAGAGTAATTTGTGCAGGCTAGTAAGTAATGCACATCAACATGATAACTAGAGTGTGTGGTGTAGAAATGACATAACCTAGATGGTGTAGTCATGTATAAGATGCCCCCAGTGGGTATGTATATAGATGTGTGTCTTAATTTAGAAGTAGGATGCCCCATCAATGGGTATATTTTACCAATCAAAGAGCTTGATCTCACTGCACATACTGAAAAGAAGATCAAGTGAAGCATGGTAATGTAGACAAATTGACAAACAATAAGAATAGAACAAAAAATGTAAGTCTAGCATTATAGTATAAGTGCAAAGCATGGATGATGCATACAATTGAAATATTTTTAGTGTTTTTGAGTTATTTACATGTTTTTGGAATTTTGTATATGTTGTAGTATTTTTGGTATTTCGATAACAAGCTATGTACAATCAATCATTTAGTAGACTATGTATAAGAAATTAAAGAAAAATTATGCATAGGTAAGATTTGAAGGAATGACACTAACTAATGAGTCTCATGAGAGACACCCTATCATGGTGTCATGTACCAAACAAAGGAATCATGAGTGTTTATGAAGCATGAAGGAATGGCTGAGAATATGACTCTGAATATTTAGATGCATAATTGGTATCTTGGAAATCATAATAACTTGTATTGTTCCAATCATCATTATCATCTTGATTTTGAGGGAATGGAGTGTTGGTGCTTAATTTTTTTGTATCTAAATATTTTATTTAAATAAATTATGTCTTTGAATTATTATTTATAGGATATTCAATAAATCACAAACCTTGGGGATAAACATTATCAACTACTAAGACATGAGTATTGATGCATTAAGAATACTTGCCCAACCCTTGACCTTGATAATCAAACTATTGTAGATATTTTTGACCAAACCCATACTACTTGAAAGTTGACACTTATTTTAGAGACATAGATTTACATATTGTTCATGCTTTACTTGTTCTTTTGGTACTAGTTATTATTTTGATTTTGGTTTTTGATCCTTTTGTTGTTTTGAGTTATGTTTTAGTAACCACTTTTATATTGTTTCTAAATTTGACCCTTTGTTAATGTGTTCTTGTGTCACTATGAATTGATTTATTTATTTACCTTTTAGAGTGTCCTCATTATCACTTATCTATTTTATATGTTTTTTCAATTCCAAACTTGAATCTATGTGATGCTCATGCATTCTATGATATGCACAATAATATCTAGATCTTCTCACTAGATGTAGAGAATGTAGTTTGATCAACTTATATTTAATCATTTCCATTAGAACCTTTGTTGAACTCTTATTTTATCTTTAAATTCTTTTTGAATCACTAGTTTTAAGGTTACTTAATTTTGATTTCTTGTTTTGATATGTAACATTGCTTGTAACCAATTGACTAAGTGAAGGTACATATACATGATGGATAACCTAGTGCCTTTGAGGCCTTTGTATTATAATTTTATTTTAAAATATTGTGATATTTTCATGTAATATATGATTCTATGTTTATAAATATGAAATTAACTTGATCATATTGGTGATTTTATCCCTTAGAGTCTCACAAGTGCAAACCCTAACTGCTTTCAATTAAACATGTAAGCCAATATGTTAAAGAAGCTATAGGTTAAATATATGAATTATTAACAATAGTATGGGATGCCTCAACTTTTGGAGGGGTGATAGCATGGACTTGGATAGAGGGAAAGTGGATATCACTCTCCTGAGGGAGAGGAGGAAAAATAAATTATTTCATGTGCATAAGATATGACATTGAAACTTGACAAGTGGTTGTTAGCTTATGTAATGGATCCTCTAGGTAGAAACCATGTATGTGGGATAAAATGCATGTAATTGGAGTTATAATTTGTATAAAAATATGTTTATAAAGAGCATTCCACATGAGAGATAGCAAGCAAGGGATACAAATCATTAATTTATACATGAATGCATAAGAAACATTGGCATGTGCTATGACATTTATAATGTGTTTAGCATGATAAACTTGAAATTATTTTTCATATGATAGATATAAATCATGAATTCATAGAATTTTTTTACATTTAACCATAACATTTCTAACATGTTTAGCATGATAAGCTTGAAAAAAATTTCCACATGAGAAATAGAAAGTAAAGGGTAGATATCATGATTTTTTGCATAAAGGAATATAAGCTTTTGACATGTAACATAAAATTTTGAATGTGTTTATCAAAATGGAGTTGGTAATTATTTCGTATGAGAAAAAGAGAATATGCAAAAAGAATTTTGAAATTTTATGCATTTATGGAAATGAATTTTGTAATATCATCGCATATAATGAAACATAAGCATGAAATGCAAAGGATGAAGCTTTTTACTAACTTAAGATAGAATTCATTATTCTTGTACATCATAGGGCCCATTATGGTTGTTTTGTTATTTGTACAAAATGTAATAAAAATTTATACATAGGTGAGAATCATTTTACCAATTTGATTATGTATGTAAAATGATACCTCAAGAGTCAAATAGGTAATAGTACATGAAACTATAGATTTAATAGTGATAGTTTTGAGAAATACTGTGAATTTTTTAAAATTTAAATTTAATTTTTTTATTCAAGTATGCAAGTAAAAATTCAAAAATTTATGGGGGAATGTTTGATTTCATGGGACCTAGTATGTGTAGCAAGGGTTTTGTGAAAAATGATTTTTTTAAAAAATTACTATGAATTTTTGGAATTTGAAGTGATTTTCTAATTTTAATATTCAATTAAAAATTTAGAGTTGATTGGAAAATTACTGGAAAATTATTGGGAGCTAGTTGATGTAACTAGGGTTTGAAATAAAATTATTTTAAAATTTACATCTTAATTTTAAAATTTTGAATGAATTTCTACTTTAAATACTCAAGGAAAAAATCTTAAATTTATGGGAAAAATTAGCTAAGAATTTACCCTAGGGTTTCTATGGTTTTTATACATAATTTGAAGTAAGTCAGGTTTACCAAATGATTTAACAATTTTGGGAATATTGGGGTTTTATTTCTAATTTAGTTAAAGTGCCTAGATTGATAAATCAATAATAATATGAAATAAATAACCTACTAATTTGTGAAATTTATTTGTAATTATAGATTTTCTAAAAATTTAAATAAAAGGGAGAAAATAAGATTTAGCTTAAAAAATGGTTATCTAACTAAGACAAGGTCTTATATTCATTATGAAAGCTTGGGATATTATCACAAATAGGATTCTAGCTTTCATTTTTTGACTGGATAGGAGTGATAAAAGTGGATAGGGGTGTCACTATTATTGTAGTCTTTATTTGTCACTATTGTCTTGAGAAGATAAGCTTTTTGGTTTTTTTCAACAAGCTTATATGACACTGTCTCTATATTTTTGAAGCCTCACTATTAGTAGTTCTCCCTATAAAACTATTTTTATTATTTTTTATTCATTTAATATACTTGAAAAAAAATTCTGGAAAATAGGGAAAAGGGGTTAGTGTGTGTAAGATGCACTGGACATGCTTCACACCGTGTATATGGGCACATTGCCTACATACCAACAATCTGAAGAGGGATCAGGCCATAGATATTTCTCCCTTTGAAAGTGCTTGGTATAATAGTAATATGAGAATAGAAGGAAATGTTAAATTAGGTGTTCTTGAGATGACTAAGGGATAGTGTAAGGACTTGAATTAGATTGAAAGTGTATATACTACATATATGTAGAGAATAGGGAAGATTGCCTAAGTGGTCTTGCTTGTATTCTTTCTTGTTTGCGTGATATTTTCCAACCCCTTCCGAATTGATCTTTGAATGGGATTTTATAAGAATCTATTGTTCATGGATTGAATTTTCTTGCATTAGGTCAATAAGGAGAAGGATGGGGGATCAAAATAAATTGATCATTGGGGCTAAAAAATAGCTTTGACAATAGCATTGAAAGTCAACAATAGTGGCACTAGTGCTCCTATCCTAGTTGGTCATTATAGTCTTCTATAAATAGGACCTAGGGAGATGGATTGGTCATAAAAAGAAGGTCATGGATCAGCTAGGGTTAGGTTTGGAAGGTTGGAAATGATTAGGAATCAATAAAAACAAGCTTATGAGGGTCATGAGAGAAATCAAGTGGGGCCTATGGGTTGGGTGTCATTAGCCATGCTCAAGTTACAAATTTTTGCATTTTATATGACTATAATATATCTTGAGAGGGGTAATCTTTTCCATATATATATGATAAATAGGGGAACTCCTGGATCGATATAGAGGTTGTATATATACTTATTTAGGAGGGCCTTATCTAACTCTATACGGGCACTCACCCCCTTGATATGAAATAATGCATGTTCCAACTCTCATCTAAATGTGTAGAGAACTCTATAACATAATTAAGAGGGTAGAACCACCAAATGTGGCTTGCTATGATGAAACTATAGATGTTTAGTGTCACTAAACTAAAAAATGTTAGGAGAAAGATGGAACCACCAACTATAGTTTGATAAATTTCATCCATAGACATTGAGCATCAATAGACTCTAACATAAACCACTTTAAAAATGAGATGAATCATACCATTGTGTATGAATATAGACTTTATTTTCAAAATTTAAAACTTTTAATCTTTAAATAATTTAAATTTGAAAATTTCAATGTAGAAACAAGAACATCAATGAATAGCATGCCTCATGTATCTATCCTTAGTTTATATAGAATGCCAATTGAACTTGTAAACATTTGAAACCTAAAATGTGTAAGTCTTTAGCACATTCCCATCTATATACATACAATGTTTTTGAATTTTTTCTCAAGGAAATATAATAATGAGTACACATGGATGCCATATGACCCATAATCTAAAAATTACGAACCATATTGTAATTCTAAAAACTATATATTTTCATAAATCTTAATTTTGTTGCTCATGGGGAATTGATTTCTTTTGAAAACCCCATTGTAATTACTACCTTTTGAGATGAGAGATGTATCTTGTAAGTCCTCAAAAATAATTATACAATATGTGAAATATATAATCATGTAATAGTATATGAACATTTGAAATGTATTTCATTGTAGTATAGAAGAACATATGTAATATTTGAAAGACATGTATCATATCACAAGGCTGTAATTACTAAGTAAAATAAATGCATGATATAATTCATAGCAACATATTAATAAGCTTTTAAATGTCATGTGGTTTTCATAGAATGTTAGATATAAGGCACAATGGACACATAGAGGGACATGTAAATGTTTCAAAAACACATAAGGCCAAGGGACAAAATCAAATGGTATGATTATTCCATAAAAGAAATAACATGTATATATTTCACACAACATTCTAAGGGGCACACATAATAAATAAACAAGTCTTAAATTATCATTTAGTAAAGTAATAATTTTGAAAATAATCATAAATCAAATTAGACTAGTCTACATCAACCATATGTATGAATGTAGTTACTAGTAAATAGCATATCCATGTAACACAATGTAAAGTATGAATGAATAGAAAAACATTTGTATTATATATAGCCCAACATCATAGAGAAATTGGGGATATAAGCAACCTATTCAAGTATTCATGTATAATGAAGATATTTCTGCATATTAGCATAGATTTTGGGTAAGAACGGAATCCCAACATAAAAAAAATAGTGTAATAATATGTCATATATCACACTTGTGTACCTTGTCAAAAAAGCATGTTTATGAAAACTAAAATATTGTATTTAATTAATATGAAATAAATAACATATGAAAATAAGTTACACACACACACACACACAATAAAGTTCTTAGATGTCCTAATTTTAAAAAAATTATATAACATTTAAAGAAATTGAAATTAAAATATTTGAAAAGTACTAAGAAGTAAGGCTTTGAAAATAAAATAAGTGGGAGGGATTCAGACAATCCACAATAATGTGCTAAGTTATAGTGTGGGAATAAGTAAGGTAACTATTATTCTCCCAATTTTTTTGTAAAGGAATCATAACAATGTAGAACCCCTTATATATATATATATGGATTTTTCATTCCCCCAAGTAGGAAGTGACTATGTGTGCTCAATTACAATGTATGAGTAGATATATGTGACCATGTAAGTGAAAAGGAATCCATCACATGATTGATATTCCATAATAATTAAGATAATTGACATAAATAATGTGCATTGTAAGCTATTTGTTCTGGATTGTAATAACCAGTTTGAAAATCAAGAGGGAAAGTGTCCAAATGGGAAATAAATCCAAATAATAGAATAATTATTGGATAATGGATATAAGTAGTAACAGATTAAAATAATTAAATCTATATCCAAAAGAAAATTTAAGCATCTATCCAATTTCATCTAAAATGGGAGGCATGTATTCATAACCCATAACATGATATGAAGGAGTAAACCCATATGAAGAAGAAATTACAACTATATATGCCCATAAATCTAAAGAGGAATCATATATTTTAATATAAAAATTTGGATGATTTCTCATATACACATGTGAACCTATTTCCTAATGTGTAATAAGAGAAGACGTAATTACGTATACCTATGATGAAGTATTCAAAATAAATTATGGTGTATTAGGACAAAAATATGTAATTTTAGGTGCCACATTATGCTTAAGATAATGTAACATGTTATTTTCAACTAAATTTTTATGCTCATGTGTAACTGTATCATGCTTATAAATAGATGGACAAAATGATTTTGTAATATGTTCATGTGTAACTAGATTATTCTCATAAATAGATAAAGAAGATCATTTTTTATATATAGGTCATGATGTTTAATTTTTTTTTTTAGTATTTCATTTCCATGTTTCTTAATATATGTGCCAACCAATTATTCTTTAAGATTTAATTTCATTATTTCTAAAGGATATTCATATTGGATTCCTATAATTTTTACCACTTAATTGGCATGAATATATTTGAGACATTTATGCATTATAGAAGGTATTAATATAATATTATGTACCCAAAGGACTCTTAATATTGTATGAAATACCATTATGTTTGGTATAACTAAAAATGTATTGGGAACTTTGAGATGTCTCACCTTTAAATGTATTACTATATTCCCAAGAGTATCTTGTGTATGACCATCACATGCCTTGACATATCTAGAAGTATCATGTAAATCTTGATATATATAACCAAGATATTAAAAGAGTGTTATGGTGCGTGCATTTTTACTTTATCCATTGAATATCATAACACTATATGTGGATTAGTTACCAACATATGATCAAATAAAAATTTCATGTTTATTTGAACATTATCAACAACTTTATTATCATCAAATGTGATCATAGTTTGTGATACTTATGTTTATGTAGATATCAAATTTATGTTATGGATTCCCATATGTATAATAAGTACGTTAATCATTTTATTCATAGTTTACTTTAGAATTATCCACTTTATTTTCTCTTCATGATTTGGAAAAGGATATTTGTACATTTTGAGCTTTGAATTATCATTTTATTTTGGTTTAGCCTCCTTAGTTTATGTGCCAATATCAATAGTTCTCTCATAATTTATATCTTGAATTTTGTTTTGAGATTGAAATATCTATTTTTAAAATACCCAATACATCTATTGTATACATAATATACATTGATATACAAATTTATAGATTTTGTATTGGACATGCCTACTTCAAATGGTCGAGGAAGAGATCTGAGATTGCATTAAAGTATATTTTAAAAAAACACATGAGGAGGTGATGGTAACACTGATAATTTAATCCTTGGTTGTTCTTGTAATTGAATATTTTATATTGGTTCTGAGATATTATTAGTTATAATCTTATCTTCATTCCTAATTTCATTGGAATTACACTTATAATTTCATTTTTTTTGAAAATTTAAATTTGAAGTAGAAGGAACATTTAAATTATATTTTAGCTTCTTCAAAGTAAGAAATTTAACCACACACTCTTCATTTGTATGGCATATCTCATCAAAATATTTGAACTTATCAAACATAATTGAATCTTGGAGTGGAGATATCAAACTTTAAGTGGATATATTTTGGAGATCATTATTTAACATTTGATTTTTCATTTTTAATATCATAGTCTTGTATCTTAAAACATATTCACTAATTATTTCATTAGACCCTTGTTTGGGCTTTGTAATTTTAGCATATGATAGATTTTAGCCAAAGTTGATATAAAAGTGTATTAAAATTTGAATTTTGAATGGATTTAAAGCCTTTATTGATTGAATAAGAATATCATAGAATCACCTAAGAACATATTCTTTGAGACTTATTAGAAATATCTTTGTCATCAATTTGTCATTATATGCATAGTCTAGGCAAGATGCATGGAATACTCAGAAATGTTTTTTATGATCACCATTACCTTAATATAGATGAATAATATGATACAAAAAGACAACTAGTAATGATAAAATTAAATTTAATGTGCCAAGGGGTTATGTCACAAAGAACATGATTCCATGGAAGGGGTAGTATGGGAAATAGTTTTCTCAAATTGAGATAACTTAGCTTATAAGGAAATAATTCTATACTCAAGAGTAGTATTTTTAAAGTTGATTGGAGGAGTATAAGTAGTATGAGTAGGCATAGGAATGGATACCTATTGGAAACCAAGTGATCTTACCAAAATATTAGGTGATGTTATAGAAGTAACTAGAACTATATCAATAGGAATGGATGAAATAGTGGAAGTGAAAATATTAGAATATCTACCTTGGGTTCCTTTCCTATCATAACCCCAAAATTTCAATTTTTTAGAAAGCCTACTTTTAATTAAGTTATGATCTTACAACCAACATAAAACTTAGTTAAAGACTAACACATATGCATAATTATCTTTCACGATGAAAAATAAATTAGAGTTAACATAAGCCAAGTTACACATGAAATCAAATAGGAACATTATTTCATAAAGTATGAGTATTGAATTGAAATGTGAAGCATAATAATGTTCAATTAACCATGATGCATTAGAATACAATAATTTAAAAATTTTTAACTCCATGTTAGTTTCTTTTAATTTTTAACACATGTTAAACTTATGTTAGGTCATCATCATCATCATCTGTGGTAGTAACCCTAATTGAACCACATTTCTCACTAGTTTTAAAATAATCAAGCTTTCAAATAAATTGATTAAATAATCATAACATCATAGAGACAGATCATAAAATATACTATTTATTTTTAATATATATAATCAAATAAAATTTTAAACTAAATAAGTTCATTCACTCAAGTACACTCAAAACATCCTTAAGAATGATACTTATTAGATCATATTATATATGTATAATTACTTATACAACTCAAATGCCATCCATGAGATATTATTATGTAAAAATACCACTTATATATCCTTTATAAATAAATATTTGTTTAAAAAGGTAAAATAACCTATATAAATAACCACATCAAACAACTACCTAAGAAATCTAAGTGGAAACCAAAAAACATTCATTACATTATCATGACCCTACTGAATTCTCTACAAACCTCTGGTGTAGTAATTGATTATATTGATGTGTTTATATACCATACATCATTTCTTTTTATTTATAACATAACAAAAATAAATTAAATTAGATAGTCATTGATCCTATTCAATCATACATTTACACCAATAGTAATTCTAACCATGACTTATGGTTTATATGTTTATTAAATCAACATATATTTAGTCATGAGATTAAGTATCACAAGGGATCATATCTTGATTTAATATAATAATTTAAAACCATTAATGGTCCTCAATCTGACCTAATGTCTTCTATTCATGTTCTGTAATATACTAACCAACTTACTTAAATATTTACTTGACTAAAATGCACCTTTAAACATTTAATCATTTATTATCAACTTACTTATTTATATTACCAAATAGATGTGAGTGAAATTTAAAAAACTTATTAATTATTAATATTATATCTCCATATTTACCATGTAAATATCTATCTTAATGTAATTACACCAAGATTATCAATAACTATTCAATACATGAGAACCAATTATAATTCAAGTCAATACTTTGAGTAAATAAAGAATATTCTCTAGTATGACAAATATATCTTCAAAAACAAATCTCATTTTATATGACATTAAACTTTCATATAAATAATAATCTAATAGAACCCAAGTAATTATGACTTGCTCATTATTACTAATTAACTTAGTGATTCCCCTTTTTCTCATATATTTTTAAATCAATAAAAAATTAGAAGTCATAACCTTATCAACAATTAAGTTCTAAAATATTATTTACACCAAATTCTATGAAACTGAGAATGACAAGCCATTATGCATGTTTACAAATAAGTAAACCACATATATAAGTCAATTTCTAAAAAACTAATTTCATCAAGTGTAAACACTTCATTTATAGGTAGGTAAATTTCAAATAATAATCGATAAAAGATAAATATAAATTACTTCAACTATATTATAATTCATGTTTGTAATATAAAATCATAAACTCAATAAAATTTCTATAACTTTCCATTGAGACAATGTCAATACCAACTATGTTAAACTCCATACTAATTACGATGATAATTAATATTAGACTTCCTTGACATTTACTAAATATTACTAAAACAAAGGTAGATATACATATTGAACATTAACAAAAATAAACAAGCAATAAACTAATTTGATATCAACTCAAAATACATCTCTTTACAATGGATAATCTTCTAATTAAAATAACATTACAATAAACATACAACTACTGTACTCATATTTTCCTTCATAAGAAACCCACATTTCATTATCATTCCATACTATGCATCAAATCAATAGACACCCAACTCTTTTTTGAAGTGAATATACCATTATAAAATAGTTAACATGTTAACACTCCAATGAATGCCAAAAAATGGACAACTATCAACACTTATAATAGGCTTTAAAACATATACATTTGTAACCTATAGAAAGCATATTTTTCAAAAGGATATAGGTCAAAGTATGCATATTCATATTGAATAATATGCATGAAAAACTCATTTTACATTTCCCAATCATAATTCACTAGGATTAAGATCAAATACTTCTCATATTGACATTCGAAAAACATGACCTTCCTATTATAAAAAAACATAATCATCATTCATTTACATATTCAAGTTAGTTCCATCATATTCTATAATTAAATAATAGTATCCATTATCAAATTAATTTATAAAACCAACATTAGTATGTGAGAATCAAACTTTAAGAAATCATACTAAGTTAATTGTTGTCTTCTCCATGTAAATATAATATAAATACTAAAGTATGGAATCATAACTTAACATTCCAAATTTCCATGTATCTAAGTTAATTAAATAAGATATTACATAATTTGACCATAAAAGATCCATTAGGTCTAAATACTATTACATAGTAATATCTAGACCATGATGAAATACAAAAATTACAAATAATTTGTTTCCCAAAACATTATCAAATGAACTTATACACCCAACATTAATTTGTGAGAATTAAACTTCAAGAAATAATAATAAGTTAATTGTTATCTTTTCCATGTAAACCCATTATAAATACTAAAGCATGGAATTGTAACATAACATTCCAAATTGCTATGTATCTAGGTGAATTAAATAAGATATTACATAATTTGACCATAAAAAACACATTTATGTCTAAATACTATTACATACTCATTTCTAAACCATGATTAAATACAAAAATCACAAATAATTCCTTTTTGAAAACATTATCAAATAAAATTATAAACCCAACATTAATATGCAAGAATCAAACTTCAAGATATCGTAATAATTTAATTCTTATCTTTTCCATGTAAATCCAATATAAATACTAAATCATGGAATCATAACTTAACATTCCAACTTTTCATGTATATAAGTGAATTAAATAAGATACTACATAATTTGACAATCAAATATGCATTTAGGTCTAAACCTTATTACATATTCATTTATAGACCATGATCAAATACAACAATCACAAATAATTCCTTTTCCAAAACATTCTTCACTATTACTTCAATGCATGTATAAAATATATAGAGTGAAATAAAAATACACTAGTGTCATGTATACTCTTTAATCACAAGATTGTCATAATAGAGAAACTTTATAAATACTTATAAAACCATTATTTACATAGTCATCAATCCTTATAAAAATGAGTCCATATCAAGATAGAATAATGTGCTATAATAATATTATCAATAAATATCTTTTCCACATTTTATTCTATCCATAGAGATTAATCATACAACCCATCCTCATGTGTAAGATAATCCTAACAATTATCATGTATCCTTACCCACCCCAACCATCGGTATGTGATGGAAGAAGGTACATAAATATAAATCTTTCTTGAAGCACCCAAAGAATCCAAGAAACATGAATGCAATGGTTTCATAGAGTTTTTATAATGGGTTTTATAAAATTCAAGGGTTCAAGCCACACAACCCATGAAATAATAAGTCCATCATACACAACTTAGATCGATACACACACACACCCACATAATTAAGATATAATAGTCACATTATAATTCAAAGGAACCATGGTTCAAAACCCATAACCACCTAAAAAACATAAAAAATACCCAAATATAAAAATAACATAGTAGAGAAAACAAAGAGTCATTTTGGTTTCCGACTTTACCCATATTCCATCCATGGGTGATGTACTCTCCTTGCCCCTATAGGGTTTCCTTGACTAATTTTTGTAACTAATAAATAGATTTAGGTCTATTTGGTAGCCCAAATGATTCCAAAAATTAAAGCATAACTTTATTTAAAGTAATAAATATCCTAATAACACATTAATTCATAAAACAAAGTCTTAAAATGCACTTACTTGGTATTATGATGCAATGTCATACCAAAAAGTCTCAGCTCAAAACATATGAAATTTATTTTTTCCTTATTTTCCAAAATAGTCATTCTTCTCCTCAATTTTTTTATTCTTATCTCCTTTATGTTCCATTTTTATGTTGTTTAAGTTCCATTTAGTCAAAATAATCATTCGACTAGATGGAAATCCCACATAAAAAATCACATTCTTGAATTTGTTAGTCATAAATTCAAGTTGAATACCATCAGATTCATGCATTCATTCCCTATAAATCACATTTCACACCAATTTACATTCCATCGAAAATGAAATGAACAAAATGATAACCTTAATCAACTATACCCCAAATTCAACTAGCAAATCCTTTTGTGGTTGGTATTACTCAAACATGGTGAACATAACATCCCATCGACCTAATTTTGTATGACTTATGCTTGTTTTAAGTAATGGAATCAAGTTGATCTTTCAAACCATGGCCATGTCTTATCTTAATATTCATTATTTCCTAGTCCTTTCATGGACTATTACGAATTATACATAGATTAGTTATTATAAGAACTATGGATTATTTAATTATGTTAGTTTGATCATGGAATTATAAGATCATGGTAATGGCCTTTCTCATGTTATATAGTTTATATTTCCACTCAACCTAAACTATACTTAAAGTATAAAATCATAAAACTTATCAAAGGGATTATGCCCTTGAATAACCTTTTATTTTCATTTGAATGATATCTACATCTAGCCTTCTCATAACTCTTCACATTGATGTTATAATAATATAATTTCCATCCCATTGTGCATTTGGTTACTCAAAACAAAAGTAAAAATAAAAATAATAAACCACAACAACAAATAATTCAATTTTTGCAAGACCAACAAACCAAGTAGACTAACATAGCTCTAATCAACATAAAAATACTCAAATTATATAGTGACACCAATGAAACATTCTTTCACATTCACTATGTACTTCACCTTTGTCATTATACACCAACTTCTAATACCAACATATGCTTATAGGAATAAACCTTGAACAAAATCCTTAAAGGCATCAATAGTATCTTACCATCATCAAAATTATGTAGATACATAACATAATGGTGTATAGATATCTTTCTAAAAATATATTAAATATTATAAAATGAATCATAACATCCATAACATAATATCCAAAAATCATAATAGTGTCTATAATCAAGGTATTGTGTAGGTGTGGTCATGACATCCACCCCTCATTAAGAATGGCACTCTCCTTGGAGACTTAAAATAAATGAGGATAGTGATACTAAAAAATATTTTCATCTTCTTAAGTAACACTCCTTATATCCATTTTGATTACATCAAACCAAAACTTGATGCAACTTTATTTTCCTTAGCTCAAATCTGCATTAGACGTATTTTGATAGATTCAATTTGAATTATCAACTTTTCTTCCACCATAAGATTATTCTAATTTAAAACATCTAAGGGGTCTAAGATATATTTTATCAACAAGGATACATGAAAAACATCATGGATTTTAGAAAGATAATGAGGAAGAGAAAGATGATAAGCCATTGGGATGATATTTTTTACTATGTCAAAAGGTCCAACATAGTGTAATGCTAATTTAGTAGTTTTTACAAACTTAATAGAACTTTTTTGACATCTTACCTTCATAAACACTTTATCCAAAACTTCAAATTCTCTATGATATATTTTACATATGCATATATCTTCTTCAGATCTGAGGTAAATTTTAATATTTATATTATGATATCCATTTATTCATCCTACTATTGTAATTTTTTAGGACCTAAAAAATACATGATTTTCTAGGATATTCCACCACAAAAGAGTTATACCTTTCCATATATACAAGGCCTAAAATGGTTTTATATTAATCACAAAATGATCAGTGTTATTATAGGAAATTCCACCATGTGTAATAAATCATCCCATTTATATGTTTGATACATGAAATACTTTCTCAATGTGTACTAAAAATCATGTTTAACCATTGAGTTTACCCATATATTTCTAGATGATAGGAAAAACTAAAACTCAGCTTTGTAACAAAAACAACCACCATGGTTTGCCAAAACTAAGAAGTGAACAATTTATCTCTATCTCAGATAATAACTTTAGGCATTCCATGAAGGTGAAAAAATTCTTTTATAAATCTCTTTGAAAGAATGTCAACACCATCCATGATATTGACTTCAATAAAATGTGACACTTAGTGATTTTATGAATCACTTCTAGGATTTAATCATGTTTACTATGATATTTTGGCAATCATCATATGAATTCCATAAATATTACATCCCACTTTTTGTAATGGAATGAAGATGAATCATTCCCCAAGGATTTCCATGCTTAGCTTTTACATATTGGCATTTTAAGCACTTGGATATAAAATTAGCCACATCCTTCTTTAACCCATGCCTAAAATAAACCTCTCTCAGTGTGTGTGCCTTTTTATTGATACCTGGATGAGTGTAATGAGGTGCAAGATGCACTTCATTTAAAACCTAGTCCCTTAAATTCTTTGATATTGGAATGAAAATTATACCTTTGTGTCTCAAAAAACTATCTTGATCAACTAAAATATTAAAATAAAAACTTTATGAATCCATTTCAATAAATATTTTAAGACATTAAGAATCAAAATATTCTATTCAAGAATAATTTTTAAAATCATATGGGAGAATAGTACTGGAATAAATATAGGTTTGCCTACTTAGAGAATAGACTACCCTACCTCTTTCCCTTTCACATAATCAATATCAATATCAAAATTACTGATAAATTTGAGCCACATTCTATGCCTTGTATTCAACTCATCCTACGAAAACAAGTGTGTAAGGCTATGGTGATTAGATTTAATCTTGAAGTGCTTTCCCAACAAGAAATGATTCCACTATTTTAAGTCTTGAACAAAAATAGTTAATTCCAAATAATGAGTTGGGTATTCATACTCATGATATTTAATTTTTGTGGACTCATAGGTAACCACTTTACAATCTTGAGTCAAAATAGCAGCATTTATTAACTTGCACCCATAAACCCAAATTTCAAAGTTATCAATTGGATCCTATATAGTTAGAAGAGGAACTAAAGTTTGTAAATGCTCTAGTTATTAAAAGGTAGATTCACATTTATGAGACCAATAAAATTTATTTCCCTTCCTTTGCAAGGAATTTATAGGGTGATAAACCCTTGAAAAATCTTTTACAAACCTATGATAGTAATCAACAATCCCAACAAATATTTTAACTTCATGCATATTCCTTGTATCTAGCCACTCATTAATAGATAAATATTTTTAGGGTCTACTTCAAGTCCATATTTTTAAATTACATGTCCTAAATAGTACATTTTATATTGAAATAAATAAAACTTATATAACTTACCATATAATCTATGTTGCCTCAAATGTTGTAGTATCAATGGTAAGAATTATTTACATTTTTGTCCATTCTTAGAATAAATTAGAATATCATCTAAAAATAGAAACATAAACTTGTCAATAAAATCATGGAATACACTATTCATTAAATTCATGAAGGCTACAAGAGAATTAATTAGTCTAAAATTCATAACTACAAATTCATAATGTCCATATCTAGTTTTGAATAAATTATTATGAACATCTTCATTTTTTATATGGAGTTAATGGTAGCCTAATAAAAAATATAATTTCCCTTTTTATTTGGTCAAAAATATCATCTATGTGAGGAATAAGATACTTATTATTGATTATGAACTTATTAATCATTCTATAATCAATGCACAATCTGAGTGTCCCATCCTTCTTTAAAAACACCACTATAGCTCCCCAAGGTGACACACTAGGGTGTATCATTCCCTTGTCTAGTAATTATTATAGTTTAACCATAAATTAACTTAGATCAGACATGTTAATTCAATAAGGTGATTTAGATATATGTGATGTTTTAGGAATTACATTTATTACAAATTCAAATATCCTTTTGGAAGGTAATCCTAGTAACTCTTTCAAAAAACATCCTAAAATTCTTCCAAAATTGGGTATATTTGGAGTACAAAAGGGGTCTAATTAGTAATATAATTTATGTTTATGCCATACAATTATCATTCCTTTATAAAATCCTTATTAAGTTGTATGTCTAAAATAAATTAATGAGTTTAAGGTTTAATGATTCCTTGAATAATTTTTAGTTTTCCTTCAACATCTACACTTTAAAATATTTTGTTTAAATAGTCCAACCTGGATTCATGTTATTGAAACCAATCCATGCCTAGAATAATGCCATAATATCCAAAAGTAGCAAGGAATAGGTTCACATAAGTCTTGAAATTTATTAAATTAAGTTCACCTTTCTCTAAGCATTCATTAACAACCACTTTATTCTTAGTTCCAAACTCTATGTTACATCCTTATCTAATCATAGTTGGTTTAATTTTACAATTCATAGAATTAACATGATATTTTTTTCTTCTAAATCTATCAAAATAGAGAATGAAAAACTTGAAATTGTACCTCTAATCTTAATATGTGTTGATTGAAATTATGCGTTTCTATTATTTAAAACTACGTATACTTTATGGTTATTCTTTCACTAAGGGAATTCCTTAAGGAATGGTTGTATACACATTCAAAAAATGTTACCATAGACTTATTTTGAATAGGAATGGTATTTTATCCAATGGTTTGTCCATGAATTTTTTTTTTATTCCTAGTTTTAGCAATCTTCTTTATTAAGGTATGTGGTTTTGAACTCTTTGTAGTCTAAAATTTATTCCTAGAATTGTAAATTTTTCCAATAGTCCTCTTAGAACCATTTTTATTTAAATTATTTTTCATTGGAGGTATTGATAACTTATACTTTCCTTTTTTTATTCTATTCTAAAATTATTATCTTTCCTTTTTGAAAGACTTTACTTTTCTTCAACATGGTCTATTGATTCCAAAGCAACAGATAAGGTTTTTGGATTCATCATGTTTACATAATACATTAGCATCTCATTCAAACCTAGTTTGAACATGGTTACCTTTGTTTCCTCATCCTACATGTAATTCACATGATTCATGAGTCACATAAAATTGTTCTCATATTTATAAACTATCATATTTTTTTGTTTCAACAACTAAAGATCAATGATTTTATGATCTTTATAGATACTATTCAAATTAATTTTTATATACTACTTTTCATATGTTTCTCATGAAATATAAATGAGATCATATCCTTTTAGGTCACATAAATTCTTCGACCTCAAAGCATCATATCCTACCAATTGATAAGCATTGATACATGATTTAATGTTAGAGCCCATATTTTGCAATGTGAAATACTTGTATAAATTTTATTCCCATGCCTCAATAGCATCAGTAGTGTATTCACTATAGAATATGGTAGGATGAATATTTTTAAGTTCCTTAATAATAGGTTACACAATCTCTTGTTGCTATGGGCACTCATTAGAAAGCTCTTCTTCCTACTCACCCTTTTGTAAGTTTTCCAAATGGGTTAGATTTTGACAAAATCCTTCTATTTATCACTAAATTCCATGTAATAAACCTATAATGTCATGAAATATAAAACTTTTCCCTCAATAAAATTATGTTTAGGATTATCTTGATTTACAACATGGTTAACACTATGTTCCACATTTATGTCCACATGATCATGTTTATTTGGTTTATGATTATCAACTAGGTCACTTACATTATTTTGAGGGTTATAGTTTTATATAGTTATAACTATCCTAACACATCAAACATGTATTTTAATAAAATAATTCATAAAAAATTCTTGATTTTTCCTAAACAAAGGATTTGATACCAATTTTCATAACCCAAAAATTTAGAGTTTTAAAAAACCATACTTTTAAGGAAGTTATGTTCACATAACCCACATAAAAGTTAGTTAAAGACTAAAATAGATACATAACTATCTTTCATGATGAAAAATAAATTAGATTTAATGTAAGCTAAGATACACATGGAAGGAGATATGAAAATTATTTCATAAGGTATGAGTGCTGATTTGAACTTTGAAACATAACAATGTTTACTTAACCTTGATGCACAAGAATATAATAATTCACAAATTTCAAACTTCATATTAGTTTTTTTAAATTTTGGACACTTTTTAAACCTATGTGAGGTCATCAGTGCCACTTTTGGTTTTAACCACAATTAAACCACCTTTCTCATTGGTTTTAAAATATACATGCTTTCAAATAAAGTGATTAAATGATCATTTTCATCATAGAGCAATAGATAGAAAAATAGACTATTTATTTTGAACACATATCATCAAATATAATTTTAAACTAAATAATTTCATTCACTCAAGCACACTAGAAACATCCATAAGACTGATACTTATTCAATCAGATTCTAGATGTATAATCACTTATACATCTCAAATTCTATCCATGAGATCTTATTAGGTCATCAGTCCACTTATGGTTTCTCAATATTTAAATATTTGTTTGAAAAGGTAAAAAATCCTATATAAATAACCACATCAAATAACTACTTGATAAATTTGAGTGGAACCCAATCAAACCATTCATTACCTTATCACGACCCCACTAAATTCCCTAAAATTTTCAAGTGTAGTTATTGATGATCTTGATGAGTTTATAACCATACATCATCTCTTTTTATTTAGAACATAATAGAAATAACTTAAATCAGATAGTTATTTCCCCCATTAAAGTATAATATTGGACCAATATTAATTAAAATCATGACTTATGATTTATATTTTTATTACATTGGCATTTATTTAGTAATGAGATTAAGTATCTATTATCACTCTAGAGTACACCCCACTTGAATATGTGTAAAACACACCTTTTATTCCATTGATACAATTAAAACTTATCCTAGTGTGGGTGACTCTATATTGAGAACCTCCAGAGAGGGCTGGTTCCCTTAAGATTTATCTTTAAAAACTAAACTATTTTGATTTTTTGGGATAAAAAGGGAGAAGGAGACTAAAATAGAAAATATTATCTGAATGTTTTTTAAAACTAACTAAGGCACACATATTAATCAAAATAAATTCTACAATAAATCCTAAACATAAGTGTTTCAAAAGAAGGCCTAAAAGAAGCATGCAAAGCAAATTCTATTCTTAACTCTTCAAATGACCTATAGAGGATGAGATTTTCATAGTAGGTGTGGAAAGGACCTGAAACAAGGGAAATTATATTCCACTTGTATGCTAGTACACAATAAAAATACACTCTATTCAATTAAAAAAACTTATATGTAAAAGATTCCCTTGATTGATAAATGATGTTGATTAAAATTTATGTTCTACTTCAGGATTTTTTTTACAATAATGGCTTGAAAAACAAATATATAAGTCTTAAAATCTAAGAATATCATATGTGGATTTTATTTTCATAAAGAATAATATTCTTTAATTAAATAAAGACTAAAACCTTTTACAATTATTTAATCAACTCCCTTTTACAATATTTATAAAACTCCTTTTGACAATATTTAGAAAACTCCTTTTAATAACGTTCCTTCACAAAACATGCATATACTCTCAAACATTGGCATTGAAAATAGGTGGGCCCATCTTGATATCAACTCAATTATATTTTTAGTTCAAAAATTAATACAATAGTCTTAAAAAATTGTTTAATTTTCTTGTTTTGCATGAAATCCATTTTGGCATTGAAACAAGAAAAGGTGGGCCCCATTGACTTGGTCAACTCTCCTTACATGTAATCAATGAAATTATTTAGTGTTTATCTCCATTTTAACTGATATTTAAGTATTTTAATGTCACTATTTAAATTATAACAAATTAATATTTCATGATCTTGGTCAACTACTCAACTGAAGCTTTGATTGGAAGTTCAAGGCTAGTTAACTCTACTTGACTCCTCCTTGCATAAGATAAAATTTAAAATTTAAAAATATATCAATATCCATAATAATATTAGATATGTAATGTGGTAACTCCAAAATTAACTAATTTTATAGATTTTCAATGCCATTCTTTACTTGCTTGATTGACCAATTAGGCCTAATAGCTTATCTTCTTGCATTTGGACTCCATTAAACCTAAAAATAGATGTCATTAAACATGAAAAAATAATTAAATATACCTGTTAAAAAAATTCATCATAATATATTTGATTTTAATGAGAAAACACTCGCCATTCAGTCAACAGGGTTGACTAGGCCTATTATGCTCTATTTTCTTGTAGACTAGCCATTTTGATTGAGATGGTTGGGACACTTGTGGGATTATTTGTGAAAAAAATAAATTTTTAGGGTGAATAAAAAGTCTTATTATTTTATCTCCATTTATTTTATTTCATTGAAGTGTCTTGTAATTTATTTTGCATGCTTTTTCCACAAAAAACATGATTTCTTCCCTCATCCGTACATCTCCATGCATAAAATTTAAATTGATGGAATACTATATGATTTTAATTTAATTTTAAAATGTTTCAAGTTTATCCAAGATTATTTTATAGTAATAAAATCAACATTTTTCAAAACTAGTTTTTTGAGGGTTTAGGTGGGCTTTGACGGTAAATTTTAAAAATGATGATTCATAAAGCACAAACCTCAAAATACTAAAATATTAAAATTTATGTGTATAAAAATTACCCCAATAAAATCTCTAAAAATATTGTGTTCCCATGTAAAATATATAAAAAGTTGACATCTGGATAAATCTACCTATGGGGTTTTGACTACATTCTAAGCTGCCTACACTCTTATTGATTGCTCATAAATACCAACCCTTTAAATGGTATAAATTTATTATTAATTATAATTAAAATTGGGCACTAAAAACACACTAATATTTTTCATCCAAAATCCATACGTGGTGAAATATATGAGCATTTGAACAAGAGGCTAGGAAGGGTGTTTAGAACTATAAAAAGTGAAAATTTAATCAAAATGAAAATAATTATTAACCTACTTAAATATTCATTAAAAATTAATCGTTGGGTCTGTTACATGTTATCAAAAAACTTTTAAATCATATTATTCTTGAAAATTCAAAAACCCCTTTTTTGGCCAATATGCTTGTTTACTTGTAAAAGCCTGTATAAGCATAGTTTGCTTAAATTTAGAGTTTTGACACTATTTAAAGGTATTATTATGATGTAAAAACATCATCCCATGATTTTCATAATTTTACCTAGAGTTAGAAACCTCTGTAGCACTCCATAATAATGCCTGCTGCAATGGTGATCTCTAACGAACATGCTAAGGATGGTTGGAAAATAGAAAGTATATGTACTAATCCAATGAAAATGAAAATTTTAAAAAGTTTCTCCAACCCATGGTGATCCTTTTTACAAAATTTTAGGTCTTGAAACCACCTGAAGGTCTCAAAATCCTCAATTTCTCTCAAAATTGATCCATGTGCATGGATTATTTGCATATTTGAACTTGATAGTTATTTTGAAATGATAATGACCCATTTATAATATATTTTTGACATTTTTTAGTCAAAATTAGTTATTTTAGGCCAAAATTGATCATTTTGACCTACTACAAAGGGATATTGGTGAGATTTAGGAAGGTTTTGAATGATAGGGGTAGTAATTTGACCTTGATAGGTTAACTTAATAATAGTATCACAAGGGATCATGGTCTGATTTAATAGAAAAATTAAAAACTATTAATGATCAATAATTCAACCTAATTTTTTATAATCATGTTTTGCAATGTACTAACCAACTTACCTAACTATTTACTTGACCAAAATGCACCATCAAACATTTAATCATTTATTATCAACTTCCTTGTTTATATTACAAAAGAGAGATGAGATAAAGTTAAACAACATATTAATCATTATGATTATAGCATCTCCATATTTACTAAGTAAATTTCTATCATATTTTAATTATGCCAAGCTTATAAATAACTCTTAAAAACTAGTGAATACACGAGAACCAATCAAAATTCAATTCAATGCTTTAAGTAAATATTATTCTCTATCATACCAAACATATAGTCAAAGACAAATATCATTGTATATGATGTCAAAATTACATATAAACAATAATGTAATATAACATGTCATTACAACTTATCCTTATTATTAATTGACTTAGTGATTCCATTTTTTCTCATATATTTATAAAGAAATGTGAAATGATAAATGGGGTCTTTATCACCGATTAAGTTCTTAAATCTTATTTAATCAAATTTTTATAAAACTAGTAATGATGAGCCATTATGAATATTTACAAATAAGTAAATCACATATATATGTCAGTTTATAAATAGATGACTTCATCAAATGTGAACAATTCATGCATAGGTAGGTATATTTTAAATAATAACCTATAAAAAGTAAGTGTAAATTACTTCAGCTATATTACAATTCATGTTTGTAATATAAAATTATAAACTCAATACTCTTTCTATAAAGTCCCATTGATGCAACATCAAGCCCAACTATGTTACAGTCCATACTAATTCCATAATTATTATTAAAAATTATCTTATGATGATAATTACTATCAAACTTCCTCCACATTTTTTATATATTAATAAAATAAAGGTATATATATATATATATATATATATATATATATATATATATATATATATATATATATATATATATATATATATATATATATCAAACCCTAACAACAAATCCCAAAAAATAACCAAGTAATAAATTCATAAAATTAATTCCTATCAACTCAAAATACATCCCTCTATAATGCATAGTCATATAATTAAAATAACATTACAATAAACATAGAACTACTATAATCACATTTTCCTTCATAGGAAACCCACATTTCATTATCAATCCATATTATGAATAAGATAAATAGATACCTTTTCTTTAAAAAATTTAGTAGACCACTATCAAATAGTTAGTAAGTTAACACTATAATGAATGCCAATAACAAGTATAGAAATTAACACTTATAGTAGGCTTTACAACCTATACATTCACAACCTATAGGATGTAAATTGTTTGAAGGATATAGGTCAAAGTTTGCATATTCCTATTACACAACATGCATGAAAAAGTAATGATACATAACCCACTCATAACTCACCATTATTAAGACCAAATACTTCCATATATCCATTAAAAAAAATGATCTTCCCATTATACAAAAACATAGTCCTACGAAAAACATAGTTATCAATATCATCATTAATTTAAATATGCAATTCAAGTCCAACACAATATTATATGACTTAATAACAATATCCATTATCAAATGAAATTGAAAACCAAACATTATTATATGAGAATCAAACGTCAAGAAATCATAATAAGTTAGTTCTTCTCTTTTCTATGTAAATCTAATACAAATACTAAAGCACATAATAGTAACTTCAGAACATTCCAACTTATCATGTATCTAAGTGAATTAAATAAGATATTACATAGTTTTACATCAAACATCCATTTAGGTCTAAATATTGGTACATTGTCATTTCTAGACCACAATGAAATACAACAATCATAAATCATTCTTTTCCAAAATATTCTTCACCATTACATCAATTAATGTATATAATGGATAGAGTGAAATAATAATACAACATAAAACTATATACTATTTAATCACAAACTTATCATAGTCAGTAAAATTTATAAAAGAATATTAAAACCATTATTGACAAAGTCATATCAATCCGTAAAAAACCAAATCCACAACAAGATATAAGAATCTATTACAATAGTATGATAAACAATATCTTTATCATTGTCTAATACCATATAAACATATTAAACATGCAGCTCATACTCATGAGAAAGATAAACCAGACCAATGATAGGTATCCCTTCCTACCCCAACCATTGGTTGGTGGTGGAATTTGGTACACAAACATAAAGCTTTAAACACCCAAAGAATCCAACAAACATGAATGCATGGGTGTCACAGTTTAACAAAGGTTTTATAATAGTCAAACATTCAATCCACATAACCCATGAAACAAAAATTTCATCATAACCAAATTATATTGGTACACACACAACCAAGATATAACAGTCACATAATCATTCAAATTAATAAGTTTCCAAACCCCATAAATGAAAAAATATCAAAAATACTCAAACACAAAAACAACACAGTAGATAAAATGAAGAGTCATTTCTAATTTCAATCTTACCCATATGCTATCCATGGATGAGGTATTCTTCTAGTCTCACCCTTTAGGGTTTATTTTACCAATGTTTTCAACCAAAAAATAGATTTAGGTTTATTCAAGATCCCATACAGTTCTAAAACTTAAACCATTAGTTTATTTAAAGTAATCAAGCACTCAATAACACATTAATTCATAAAACAAAGTTCCATAAAGTACTTAATTAGTATGAAAATGTAATGTGATACTAGAAAAGGATCAGCCCAAAACCTATGGGTTCTACTTTTTCCTTATTTTCCACCATAGTTGTTCTTATCCTTTTTTCTTTCTTTTTTCTTTTATACTCCATTTTTATATTGTCAAATTTATAGCTAGTTGAACTTCTCATTCAACCAAATATAAATCGCACCTCAAAAATCAGATGCCTAAATTTTGTAGTCATGAAGTCAAGTTAAAAGTCCTCAGCTTCATGGATGAACTCCTCAAAAATCACCATGCACACCAAATTTTAATACATCAAAAATGAAATGACCAAAATGATAAAAATAATTGACTATACCCCAAAGTGAACCATTAAGTTCTTTTATGGTTAGGGTTAGTTAACCATGGTGAAAATAACATCTCATCAACTTAAGTCTCTATGACTTATGGTTATTTTAATTAATGCCATCACCTTGTTCTTTCAAACCATGGCCATGTCTTGGATTATTGTTCATTCTTTCCTAGTCCATTCATGGGCTATTACACACTATACATTGTTTATTTATTTTAATAAATTAAACATATTTAATTGGCTTGGTCTAATCATGGACTTGTAATATCATAGTGCTATGCTTTATTATGGTATACACTTGTTATTTCCACTCAGACCTAAACTATTCTTAGAGTACAAAATCAGAAAACTTATAAAAGGTATTATGACCTTCAACAACATTTCATTTTCATCTTAATGTTATTTATATCTAGCCTTCTCATAAATCTTCACATTGATTTTATAAAAAAAATGTTCTCATCCCAATGTGAATTTGGTTATGAAAAAAACAATAACAATAATAAAAAATGATAAATAACCAAAAAAATGAAATCTATTGACATAAGATTAAGAAACCAAATGGACTAAAATAGTTGAGATCAACATAAAAAGACTCAAATTGTATAGTGACACCACTACACCATGCTTTCACATTTATTACATAGTTCACCTTTGTCATTATACACCAACTTTCAAAACCAACCTATACATATATGTAATGAACATGCAACCAAATCCATAAAGGCATCAATAATATCTAATCATCATCAAAATTATGCAAGTACATAACATAATTTTGTATAAAAATTAATTTCAAACCAAATTAAATGTTTTGAAATGAATCGTAACATCCACAATATAAATCTCAAAAATAATAATTGTTTCAATAATCAAGGTACTAGATGACATTTCCTTTTTTCATATCTACTGACATATAAGAGTGAATCAACCTTTTATGTATTTTTAAAATATATTCCATAATTTTTTATTTATTAATATTACTAGACTTTTCTTGAGTATTTTATTATTAAATGAGAGCTATAATGAACCCTTGAAGAGGATGTCGGATAAGCCATTGAATTTGTAGATTTGAGACAATGTATAACATTTCATTATTGTTGTTCCCAAGTCATTTCAAATTTTAAAAAATATATTTTTGGTGATTTTTGCAGTGGATAAGAATAATGACATGCTATAATAGTTCAATCATTTAAAATATGAAGGTCATGTTATTAAACCTTTTTAAGTATAACTTATTGATTAATTTGGCATTGAATCATTTTAAAAACATAATAGATATAATTTTTAAAATTAATGCAATATGTCACAATGAATTTCATAGTCCTATGTAACATATGAAAGAAACATTAATTTATTTCCCCCATTATGAATACAATATGAGCAAAAATTAAGGTATAAAAGGTGATCTAGGAAAGGGTTTGAATGATTATGTGGGATATAAAATACACTTACTAGTTCATAGATTAATGTTGAAACAATATTTCATATCACTATATACATAACATTAAATTTGCCTATATCCCACTATCTCTTCTATGAGGGTACAGTGGAAGAAACTTATCTTGATGATACACTCCTCTCATATACACCACAAATTAAATGGCAAAAGAAGTTTACTATGGTGTAAACAAGGGACCCTAAGAATTTAAAATATACCATAAGGAAAAAGGAAACTAAATTCCATGTATATCACTATTTATGGATTGGATATTGGTAAAATATCCTTCACTACACGGTGATGGTAAGTCACCACTTAGCCAAAATTGAAAGCTCTCCATGTAGTTTTACAACTATTAGAAAATAATTTAAAAAAAAAAGTAAAAATCAAATAGATGATAACTATAAAATTAGAGGTGATATTTTTTTGTGTATATAGATCAACATATTTCAACCCAAGGTTGAATTAAAAGATTTAATGTCTGATGTTATCCAAGGTGATAAGATAATTTATTTAGTATCAGATTAAATACTATGTCAAATAATATTGACTCATGGTGTCAGATTTATATCTAAGTTCTATGTTTTTTTATTTTAGTGACAAAAATTTACATAATTCTATATGAAATCTTAGGAAAAAAATAAAGTAAATAAGAAGCAGTGTTTAAAAAAATTATACTTTCACCAAATTGTTTTATGTTATTTTTTATTTAAAAATGAAATGTAATAAACACTCAAAGATTGAAATAATGATTTAGATTATATATTATACACAACATGAATTTATAATAAACTATATTAGAGAAATTGAAATGAGTTATAAATATCATTATTTTTAATGGAAGTGTATACTTAGGTCAAACTAGATTTATACTATGAATGTAGAATAATAATTTGGAACAAAATTGGAAGATATTTGAATTGTATCATAACTAAAATAGAAATATTGAATTTTACAATGATAGGGCCACACTCAAGTGGATAATGACACAATATACTATTGTTTTTTTACTATGACTATGTCTAGGTTGACTATGTGATTGATTTTTTTGAGTATATACAACTATCAAATATTGATTTTGACTATTTATGGGTGTTTATTTGACGTGTGCAAGCACATTTAATATCTAACACAAAAAAAAAATATAGATAAAAAATATAGTGTAAATTAGGTAATTGGAATAACTAAGCTATCCTAAAAAAACTCCACATAATTTGAGTGTTACCTACATAGCTTAAAATGGCCTCATATTGATGTACTTCTTATAGAGTGAGAATGTGAATTTAGATATTTTCACTTTATGGATGTAACTAGTAAATTGACTTGAGTTATTGAAAATTAATTATCATTATATGTAATAAAATATCTTTATAATTCACTTACGAGTGTTAAAATAAATTAGAATTGATATTGGAGTGATTAGTCCCATTTTTCTCAATGTATAGTATAATTTTCAAGTGATTACTAGATGATATAATTTAGATCTTTATTTTCTTATATAGTAGAAAAAATTAAATATTTACATTATACTAATTTCATAAAATAATAGGAGGGTCGATATGAATAATCTAAAATTTTAAAAGGTATGGTTGGAGCACATGTGACAAGACTTCACTAGTGGACAAGGTTACGTTTTGGCCCTATTTAAGCTATTATGGTCTTGTTATATAAGATTAAAGACTATTTTAAATTGATTTATAGGAATATTTAAGCATAATATGTATATCTAAATAATTTTTTCAGTGATTTATAGATAATAATTTGAATAGTGAAGACTCTCATATATATTTCAAATTAATGGAGTGTAAATAATATAAGGTAAAGGTGTCAATATTAAACATTTTTTAGCACCTAATGATTAAATTTGAGTTTTTAAAACATATTTTACATAAACATAACATGGGATTATAAGGATATTTAAAATTAATTTTGATATTTAGACTATTATGTGTCCTTAAAAACATTCCTTTTGATCTTAATATAGATGTACATAAGAGGATATTAAAACTATCAAAACTTCCTGCTAACGAAAAAATTAATCCTTAATTAAATTTTTTTCTTAAATTTTAAAATTGACATAAATTATTTTTTATTCCATATTTAAATGTTATCTATTAGGGTTTGATGTGAGGATGTATACCTTATAGGTTTTCCATAATAGATTTGAAGTTGATTGTTTTGATTTACATAAAGATATATATTGATAGATATATTTGGAGAGCATTTGAGTTTTACCAATTTAAATTCATTCATATGAAAAATATATAGTTATAACTTCATGCATCATCACTTAAGTTCAAGTGATTTTTCTTCATATTTTTTTTTACTCAATTTTGAATTGATAATTATGTTGAACATAGTCATTATAAAATTATTATTAAAGGCCTTCACTAACTAGAATACTTGATGAGACCCATTCTCCTTAGAATTAATAAAGTTTTGAGTTGAGGATAAGTATTTTTAGTATAGGAAGACATCCATCATCATCATAATATAAATATTCTTTAGGTTACAGAGTTCATAACATTATCCAAGCAATACTCTCATGCCAAATGTTACCTCAATTTCAACTAGTAAAGTTATTCCTCTTGAATTTATTGAGTTTCTTTCTACTTCATATAAAATAAAAAAGGTTTAGTAGGACAAGTCCTTATCCTCAAAATAAATATTCATCTCCAGGTCATCCTATTGTCCTAATTAGTGTAATTATCACTACATAGATGACCATCCTAAACCAATCATTTATTCCCTTTAATAGAGGTAATAAACTAAATTTATCCTATTTTGATTACATTCCTATATGTTCTCTTGAGAGTATCCCATTTTATTAGGATAAGATCAAACAAATCGTATTGAGCACATCGAGGATGTTGCCAACCTTTATTCTGTTCATAATGTTTTTCAAGATAATGTAGCTATTGAACTATTTGTTAATTCCTTTAAAGGAATAACACTACAATAGTATATAAACCTTACACTAATTTCAATTTATACATGGGATTAATTATGTATAGCCTTAGTTAGGCAACTGAGGACAAGTCTAATCACTTATCCTTAGTTGAAAAATTGACTACCATAAAGAGAGCCCCTCATGATTTCATGTTTAATTTTAACTTCAGATTATAAAAGACATGGACTAGATACCTGCATTGATTAGACCATCCCAAAACAATGCCTTGTTATACTATATAAAAGTTCTCAACTTTGATATTAGTGTGATTATATAGTTGATGGGTGGTAATACCTTTCTAGATGCTTATGAGGTTGAAATTAGAGCAGAGAATAGCTTGATACAAGTTGTTAAACTCTCTCTCTAAGTCCCCTAATGCCTATATTCCTAGAATTGAAGTCTATAATAGTCCCTTAATTTCCTCAAATCCCATATTTATCTCCTATTCCATCCCTTAAAGCCCAAGTTACATCCCCTTTTAGTCAAGCTAGTGAACTTGGAGTGTTATAAAGTTTCTTACAATCTTTTAAGAATGGAATAGTGTAACTCAAGACACAATAATTTCAAGGTAATAGTATTTATTAATATCAAAATAAGACTACCTATCAACCACTCATATATTAAAGGCTTCCTTATCAAGGGTTCAAATAAAATAGACCACCCTACCAACCCCAAGGAGCCATCACTCAAGCTAAAACATATGCATATTTTTATCCTAATTTACTTTCTACTTCAAAATCTATTTCTCCCACACCACCTCAAAATAACTTGATGCAATATTTAGGTTGGCAACCCTCCAATCTCAATGATGCTCAAAACCAAGCCTTAGTCTCACAAAACATTACTATGACACAAATGACACAAGAATATTTATCTCTTCAAGGAAATTATTACCAAGAGACAAGTTTGAAATCACAAATAGAGACTCAATAAGTTTAAGGGTATCCTTATGACATTAATGTAAATTGGAAAATAGTTGATCCTGTTGCATTTAATCAAAGTGTTGAGATTAGTAATATAAGTGGTCAAATTGTAGCTTTCACTAGATCTAAAAGAAGATAAATTAATTAGGCTCAAGATGTGAGTAATGATTTAATTTATCATAATGTTGTTTCCAATAATACCAAATATCAAATATTTTCTTCTATAACATATAAAAATTAGGATACAGAGGCTAAAAGGGTTCATCAAGTACCTCTTATATATGAGCAACCAATGGTTCATAAAGTGTATCCAAAGGTTAGTGGGGATCAATTTGGTATATTGGATAAAATGCATAAGTATAATATTATAATTAACATTTTGGATTCCCTCTATACTCTAGGACAAAAGGATATGCTCATTTAAGATCTTTTAGCCTTTAAATTATCCCCAAAGCTAGTTGAGAAAGAAGGTGTTATCCTCACTAATTCAAACTAACCAACTAATTAACAAGTAAAAAATGTATATAATATGGTAAAGGTGGAAAAAAATGAGGTAAAATAAATCAAAAACATTCCTTTCTACCTCTCTTTGATATTTGGTGACACTTTAGTTCACAACTACATGGTGGATAGTAAAGCTAGTAGCACTGTTATGCCTAAGAAAATTATAGATAAGTTTTGTCTTATTTATAAACCAAATACTAAGGGACTATTTAAACTAGAAGGGTCACCAAAAAATACAATAATTATTATTATAGATCTTAAGTTGACACTACATGTTTATCCTAATGTTACCATTAGCAAGATGTAGTTGTGTTGGACTTACCTCCCTACTTTTCCATGTGTCTATCAAGAGACTTGACCTCAAATATTGGAGGGTATTTATCATATTATTGTACATATTTTATGTTTTAATATGTATGTTACCAAGGGAAAAATACATTATAAACCTATTCAATATTTCCATTTGGAGGTATATATACCAAGTGTTGTGAACACTAATTGTATCATCTCAGATGAAGTGCTGGAAGCTAGTGGAGTAGAATATGAATCACCTTTAGATGGAATTAAATATTTATTCATTGATGAGTGGGCCTCTAATTTGATTTAACATTATCCTTATAAACTAATTAAATAAGGGTGATTTGTTGTTTATTACCTCCATAAGAATGATGCACCAATCCCAACCATGATGAAGGATGGTCAATGTAATGATGGTATATGGGAAATATACTTTGATGGATCAAGGAATGAACATGGTACAAGGGATGTAATGATGTTTACTTATCCAAAATAATCAAATGTCTTTTCTCTTCTATTAAGTTATAGTTTTGTTGTTCAGATAATGTTGTAGAATATGAGGCACTAATTCATAGTTTGTAGTGAGCTAGGAAAATGATAGTCAACACCTTGCAAGTTTTTGGTAATAGTGAAATTTTGGTTCACCAAGTAAGAGGTCCTAATGTATGCAATTTTTTTTTAAATATATATTATAATCATAGAGTATGGGACTTGAGTATTTTTAGGCTTTCAACATTGAAGCAATACCAAAATATGAGAACCAACATGTAAAGAGGTTGGATACCATTGGGGTGTAATTTAGTATCCTAATTTTAATAAAAAGAGAAAAAATTCAATAACTCATTAAGGTTGTTGTAATACATTCTCTTTTGGATAACCATGAGAATTGGCAAGTGTTTGAATATGACAATCAAATAATCAAGTTCTTGTAAGAAAAGGCTAGGTTTTCATCAAAAAATCAATCAAAATTCTCGTAGTAGTATGGTGATTAGATTATGAAACTAAAAATATATATATTACCCAAGGGATTGGTCATGCTTGAGAATATATTCAGTGTTGATGATGAGTTGAGAAAGGAAAACTTATCTTTATCAACAAAGGATGAACAATGTGCTAATGTGGAGATTTCAGTTGGTAATAACTTGAAGTTGGGTAAGGTATATATTCTTGCATAAAAGGAATCTTTCATTGAATTATGCACAAGTTTTTTTTATTTGTTTGAATGGAATTATAGTGATCTCAAAGGATTTTTTCCAAGTCTAGCCCAACATAGCATTGAGTTAGAGGCTGAAACTAAACTAGTAAGATAAAGACAAAGGCCTATCAATCTAAAGATTAATCCTTTTATGAGAGTTAAGCTTCATAATCTCATTTAGTCAGCTATTATATTTCCAATCAAGCACTAAACTTGGGTGGAAAACCTTATTCTATTATGAAATAATAATGTTGAGATTAGGCTATGTGATAAATTATAGGATTTAAACAAAAATTGCCTTAAATATCATTATCCATTGCCATCTATGGAAAATAATTTATAGTTGGTTGTAGGTTTAGAGATGTTTTATTTATTGGATGGATATAATGGTTACAATCAATTTTTTGTTAAGGAAGAGTACCAATTCAAGATATCCTTCACTACAAAGTGGGGGACATTTGCATATATAAATATGCCATTTGATTTATCTAATGCTAGAGCAACCTTTTCAGAGATCTATGGATATGGAATTCTAAGGCCTTCCTAATAGGTGTATACTTATTTATTTAGATGGCATAATAGTGTTCTCAAGGAGTGAAAATGAGCAAATGGTTCACCTCAAACATATGTTTGAAACTTGTAGGCAATTTAGGGTGTCTCTAAATCCCCAAAAGTGTGTCTTCTCAATTCATGAAGGTAAGCTTCTTGAGCATGTGATTTCAAAACATGGTTTGAGTTTAGATCCTAAAATGATAAATTTAATTATTTCACTTTCCTTTCCCAAACACAACAATGTCTTGAAAATATTCTTAGATAAAATCAATTTTATTATAAGATACATTTCATATTTTTCCACTCTAGATAGGCCAATTACAACCATGCTAAAGAAGAATCAAAGTTTCAAATAGTCAAATTAAGGAGTAGGGAGTTTTGAAGAAATAAATAAGACTATAACTAGTGCTTCTACACTCAAAAACCTATATTTCACATATAATTTCATTTTGTACACTTATGCTAACATAGACACCAATTCAGGCATTATTATGTAATAAAATCATGAGGTTTTGGAGAATCCAATAGCCTTATTTAGTTAAGGATTGGAAGATTATTAAATAAGGTAATATATTGTTGAAAAATATTTACTCTAATTTATAATGTCCCTCAAAAAATTTAGATACTTGTTGTCTAATAATAAGATACACCTAATGGATGCACATCTAAGTATCAAGGATTTTATCTTAAACAAAGACATAAATGAGAGAAGAGATGGTTGGATAATGAAGGTAATTGATTATTATGTGGATATCAAGGTCAAAAATCTGATTAGAGGAAAATGAATTTGTCAAAAACTAGCCCAAGACTTGTAGGATGCTAATGAGGTGGTTTTGGTGTCAAATGATGAAGAGGTCGTAGCTGATCATACCTCACCTTCTAATTGGTTTCATGACTTGGTAAGATATATACAAGACATTATTTATCATTCTCATCTAAGTCCTCTAAAAATAAGATATTTTATATTTTAATTTATTCCATTTCTTCTTGTTGATGGTGTTTTGTTCAAAAAAGATATTAATGGCATATTCCTAAGGTGTACAAATCCAAGCTAAACATAGAAATTGCTTGATCAGTTCCATGATGGACATGGTGGAGGGCACTATTATTCAAAGACCATAACCCTTAAGATCATGAAAGGTAGTTATTATTGGCCTAGCATATTTTTTCATTATCATTCATTGGTTAGAAAGTGCAAATAGTGTGTTATGTTTGTAAGGAAGGTGAAACTTGCAGCCTTACCTCTCTAGCTAATTATGGTGGACCGGTGCTTTGTCTAATGGGGATTGGAATTTATTGGTCTCATTAATCTCTGTTCAAGTTTAGGACATAAATGGATACTAAATTCTATAGATTACTTCACTAGATGGATAAAATTAGTAGCATGAAAAGAAGCAAATGAATCCAATGTTCTATATTTCCATGAAGGTTTGCTTACTAGATTTAGAATTTCTTGATATGGCCTTTATGAGGACTAGGATCATCCAATGGGATATTCAACATGGTGTCTATCTCAACACTTCAATAAATTAATATCTAAAAGGTAATGGCACTACTGAATCTACAAATAATAACCTATTAAAGATCATAATAAAAACTATTGAAGATAATTATAGGTCATGGTATCTTAAGATTAAATTAGCTTAATGGGCTGATAGGATCGCCTACAAAATATCAATAACCAACTTTCCATACAAGATCATATATGGTAAGGAAGTAATATTACCTATTTCTCTTACATTTATTGATTTATAACTAGTGCATCAACTAGATTTATTGGAGAATGAAATAATGGAGATTAGATATGTTGATATTATGGAGCTAGAGGACCTTTGAAATCAATCCATGTTATCCTTGAAAATCCACCAATCATAAGTGAAGAGATATTTTGATACGAGATATTATTCATGGTTTTTTAAAGGATATTTGGTCCTCAAGTGGGATGGGGATAGAGATAAACTAAGAAGGCATATAAAGTTTGAATCTCTTGCGAGTGGTCCATATACAATCTCTAGCTATAAATCACATAATGCCTTCCAACTTTAAAAGATGGATCATGAGGAACTTCCTATCCTAGTTAATGGGATATATTTAAATCATTGTTTTTGTAGAGCTAAGTTCCTTATACATAATTAGTTTGTCTATTCTCCTCCAAGTGCTATTATAGAACATTAGTTTGTTTGTATTTTATCCCAAATAAGTAATTTGTTTGCACACTTACTTTATTTAGAATAATTTACCTATTATTCTATGTTTATTTCCTTATCTTGGTGGATAGTTTTATTATTTAAATTTAAATTTTTTCTTGTAGTCATGGATCAAGTGTCTCATTTTTTATAAGTCTAAGAGTCATGTAAATTGTCTGGTTCTCAAGCATAGCAGGCATGCTTCCTAGTCTAGTCACCAAATATGTTGGCCAAATTTACCTTACATACAAAACTTTGCCTAGATATGGAGGGTGAGGATGAGTGGATTCTTAGTCTAAGAGTGATCCAATGGTATAAGGAACAAAAAGACTTCATGATTTTATAACTTTTCACTTACAATATTTTGAAACACTTTAAGCAAGCTTAAAGTGTGAATTTGGTGATTTTAAGTGCCAAGTTGTCATAACACATCATAAAGGAATGAAAAGGTCAGTTTGTTAAAAGATTTAATAAGTTCACATGGGAAGCCAACCAAATTTGAAGGATTATATGAAAATGAGCCATTTTGTGCCAAGGTCATCCCCTAAAAATTTGGTGTCTTACTGAGTTTCTTATCTCATTATAGAGGCCTTCAAAAATAATCTAGTAGTATAGGACATGCCCAAGGACATCAAGTTAAATCAACAAGGAATAGCCATTTGGATTAAAAATATACTTAATGAGATTCAAGTTGAATTTAGGGTCACTAAGTTGTATCATCTTATAGGTTGGGATTGAAGATCAATAACATGAAAGCAAAGTCAACAAGTAAAAAATATTTATGGTGCACATTTGATCATGAAGTTAAAGATCAACAATGAGATCGAAGTCAAAAGGTTGAAGGATTGTAAGGATAAATGTGAAGGTGCAAAGTGCCTTAATCATGGTAATTTGAAAGTAGATCGATGGTCCATGCTTGATCATATTGTTAAGATGGAGATCAATGGTCTATGTTCAATTTTTTAGATCAAATATAGATAGAGTGCATTCAATCATGTTGAAGAGATTGATAGTGTAGATCAAGCTCAAAAATTTAATGATCTAGTTTGCACATGAGGCCACCACCTATCATAAACACATCAACTAGATGAAGACTAATAATAGTGTCTACAAGAGGCACATGGGGCTTCCAAGTGTCACAATATATAAAGTAGATCATAGATCAATGGCAATAATGAAGGTTAAATCTAGGAGACTCCAAAGAATATCAATAGAGAAAATTTGATTTAATCTCTAAAAGGAACATCAGGAGGACAAATGTTTGAGGTGATAGTAGTTAGGTTTTAAAAATAAATAGGAATCCCGAGGAAATGCCACATGGGTAGACACATTAGTTTAAAAGGATCTCTTCACATAGGCAGACAAATGCATAAATGAAATATCAAAAATGATATGGGTTACCAAAGCAAACCCTATAGAATCATATATCACCATTAAAGCTCAGCTAGACCTCTCAAAAGTTTTTATACGTAATTTTTACATATTGTTCATGATTAGGAGACCAAGTGTTTATAGATATTCTTCAAATTTATGACTATATAAAAACCAATAAAGGAATTAGTTTTCATTTATAGTAGACCTAGGTTTAGTTCCTATAATAATTGCAAAGTGGTGATATAGAAAAGTCAACATAGGGGCAAGGTCTTATGATAATTATATTATGAAGGGACACCAAAGGAATGAGTTTAAAGTGACTATCTAATAGCATAAATAACATATTAATATGAAGCATAGTGTTATGAGCTCATTAATAAGTTGGAGAATTTTGTGGTTAGAGAGTCTACATGGAGAATTTAATACATTTTTAGAGACTTTTGGGAATTTTCCCTTCAAATGGATCATGAATCATCATCTTTAAGGAATTCTTGTCTTCCAATGTGTTTCTAAGCCAATCAGGGGATTAAAGATATTTGGAGCTAATGAATGGCTAATTAGGAAGCAAGATTAATGATAATCAATCAAAAAGTGGCTAACCCTCATTCACTAATTTTGGTTTGATTTTTCCCTCTTTCTCTTCCCCTTTCTCCTATATCTCTCATTTTCTCCCCCATTGAAAAGTATTATCACTTTTGAGAAGATTTACTATCTCATTTTTGAAGAGCAAGACACTTACATTTTTGGCATGCCTAAGATATGCCAAGATTTATAATATAACACCTATTTGATGCAATAAAAGACTAAATTCCTCCATTTGTAATCTAAATTGAAGTGTGTCCTATGCATTCATTGATGTGGTTGAGTGAATATATGCTTTCCTTTGCCTTTTTCTAAATTTTCTCACATTTATGAAGTTTTTTTATATCTTTCATAGGTCATTCTAAGTGTAATAGATAGTTTGTTGATTGGCTTAGAAGTGTACATCTACCTTCCCATGATAGATTGATAGCTAGTCAGATCCTTTTTGTGAAACACTTATGTGAGAGCTGATCAAAGAGTGAGTGCAATGATATTTATAAGTTTTAAAGTGTCCAATAGTGTCTTTTTTGAAATTATAAGTGTTCAAAATATTGTTATATGACCTCATTTTACATGTTTTCATGAATTATTGTCTATTTCTCTCCATTTTACAAGCAAGAGTTTAGCTTAGGTGATAGATCCAATGGAACCAACCCTCTTCGGAGGCTCAACCTCAATATAGGATACCCATAACCTAAGTTTATTACTATTTCGTGGCTTAGTTGGAGAGAGCCTAAAGTACTCTCCCCATGGGAGAAAATTAAGACCACAACACTAACACTATCCTATACTCAAATATAATTTCTTGAACTATCATTAGGAATTCCTCAACTCTAGTTCATTAACTAAGAACGATGAAAGTTTTTACATATGATCACCTCAAGGAATATTGGAATTACTAAATATTTTATATTGCTTTTACTAAAACTTTGACCCACTTAGAATATTTATTGAAAATGTCCTTATCAAATTGAAATAAGTTATGGTTATTGATCTATGTCTCAATATATTCCTTTTATAATTTATATTATTAATTAAAAACCATGGTAAGGTGAATAATAATGTAATGTTTTAAACTCAATGCTTAGACCTAGTCATAGAACTATCTATTACAAGTTATTCTTGACTCTTGATAGAAAAGGATTAATTATTTTATACGTAGATTGTAATTTTAAAAATTTAATAAAACTTTATATATTTCATTAAGCATTAATATAACTTTTTCTAACCTAATTTACTCAAGTCTGCTTGAATAGGTTCTACTTTACCCTTAGCTGAGATAGTATTTTAACTTATATTTTAATTTCTTAGATGAAATAATCACATGAAGACTATAGTGGATAGCATAGAAAATATAAATTTATATAACTTGATATAACATACAATTTAATTCATATCTTTTCTCTTAGGATAACACTCCAAATACATATTGGTGTATGGATTAGCACCCTCAAGCCTAGTATGACCCAATGAGTATAGTTTCTAAATTATTATATTATCTATGTGTAATGAAATTCATGACCTTATAAACCTAATTAAATAGACTCATTTTCATTTCTTTTAATTTTTTTGGATTGACATTATTTTATTTATCTATAATATTGTACTCATGATACTTAATTTTATTTAAAGGATTGATATTTACAATGATTTATCCATACTTTTTCTTGTATTATAATGGGTTGTGATTGTAAAAAATGATTATATAAGTATCTATATATCTTAGAACTTGATAATGATCTAATATATAATTAATATATCTATAAAATTTATGCCACTCTAATATTGTAATTTAACTTAGGTTCTAGCCTTATAAATGACTTTATGATGTTTGGATACATGGTTATACTCTATTTTAATTGGAAGGTGTGTGCTTAACTTTAAGGTATGTGATAGTTTTAACCTATGGCAATTTTTTAATTTTTTTTTAATTTATATACTTGTCTAGAATACAATTTTGTATGATAAGTTCATCCTAATAGTTTGATGAGTGGAATGGATTACAAACCTACAAAGGTTTATCAATTGTTGTAAAAATTCAACCCCTATATGGGTATAATGATACTAATATAAATATAAATTTACCTATAGCCTTTTCCTACAATAAATAATTAAACTTATTAATTATTTATGTTCCCTATAAAAATGTAGTGTACAAATGCTCTAGGATTGTGAACTCAAAGAATTTATGATTAAAAAAAATTAGAGATCAAATTATGCTTTATATATTATATATACTAATGGTGATAAATCATAGATTAAATTATCATTAGACCTATGGTTACATATTATGTGTGTACTTGGTAATATTGGTTTATGTTGTAAGGATAATTATCTAATGTTGGGCTACCATAGATAATAAAATAAAATACAGTAGAATGGAAACATTATTGAAACACACTTGATGTTTTTTTATAGTATAAACTAACATAAATTTGTCCCATAAAGAATGCATTGTTTGAAAATAATTTATGTCAATATATTAAGTAATCATTGAAAATAATGTTTTTTTGATAGGGATTGGTCCTAATTAGATTTGCATATTTATGTTTGTTATCTCGATACATGTTATTAATTATTTTGACCAACTCAAAATTACTAATGTTATGTTATAATGGAATCTTTGATTGATAATGCACCCACTTACTATTATATTAATACATGGTAAAAGTGCTATAAATATCCTTGATTATTCAAAAAATGTAGTTTGTATTTTTAAGGATGTGACATTATTAATACTTCCATATTTTTAAGTGTATGCACCCCTTGCACCTAAAATTGAAGGATTAGTGAAATATAATATATAATATACTAGTTTATTTCATCTCATACATATCGATAAGGGTTGGTATATTAATATTACATTAGACTAATTTGGATTGCATGAGTTTTGATTTATAAACTATCGAAAATAAGGGTCTAAGGTAGAACCATCATAACAACACCCACTATTTTTTCCTTTCAAGTTCACTTAGTTTTAAAGGTGGGCCATTGTTTGCTCTGATAGGTGCTGAGAAACCAAATCATAAAATGATATTTTTCATTAGAACTTACATATATCCTCCCCTAAAGTTGATTATAGTGGTATTAATTCAACCCATTTTATATAATATTATGTAGGGTTTTACCCTAACTTTGACTGATGAGTATGATTAATATAATTAAGATATAGCTGTGAAATGTAACTAAAATATTAATATATTACATTCAAGCATACATATGAATGTGAAAGACTATTATTGATTTATTGGAATTGATAAGTAGCGTATGAAAAATATAGTAATTACAACAAAGAGATGAGTAAATTTTTCTAGGTTAATGTCTAATTATGACTATGTTTTATAAGTGAATATCAAGATAAATCAGCCCTCTGATTCATTCAGTCCAGTAACTAAGTTTTTATCTATGCAGGGCCAATTCCACTAGATCATGTCAATATTATTAGTCAATATTGACCTACTAGTCTACACTGGCTTATGTCAAATGAGGTATATTGTATGTATAGTTACCTGTACCTATGTAATTTTTTACTCCTTATCTTGAACCCTGATGATGTAAGTAGCTCTAAAAAGTTATCTCATTTTCCTTGAAAAATTATGTTTAATTTTGAGGGATAGAAAACATAAACTAAAGGGGGAAATTTTAATAGGTAGTATAGCCCAAATCACCCCCATATGATTATTAACCTTGCCTATACATATGATAATCTGAGCATGGAAATCAAGCCACACATAGTTATACCACCTTGTGTGATTATGCAATTGTGCCCCTTTTTATATGTATGAAACTAATGATTAAGATTTAATACTTATTTATTTCACTTAGATTTAGAGTGATTTAGACTTGTCTTATTACTACTCCTAGTGATAAGATTTAGATTTTTTAATAATAGGTTATATTTTCTCCATGTGCATTAATGTAGGTATTTATATCACATAGTGCCAAGTAAATTTTAAATGGGACATTTTTTTAAAAAATATGGATGCAGTTGAATAATTTATCATGCCACCAACATGATAGATGATGGGTCAACCCTAAGGTGATATTTTTTTTTGAAAAATATTTTTTATTAGGAGAGGGTCAGTACTGACCAGATTAGGTTAGTATCTACTAGAGATACTAATTGAATGTGAAAAAATAGATCTTTTTAAAGTTAAACTAAACTAAGAGTCTAGAGATGTATGTGAAAGATATTCAACATATTTTAAATAGATAGTGAGGTTCCATTATGTGTGTAATAATATAATAGAATGGTTTAATCAAAAGATTGAATGTAAATGTGAGAGAATAGCATATTAGGACATTGTTTGAGTATTCAAGTCATGCATGGTAAGTGTGTGTCAATACTATCATTTTAAAGTACTAAGAATCATATTTTAGTATCTACAAATAGATCTAGTAATGTTTAAGTCATGGATGGTAAATGTGTGTCAAGATTATCATTCTCAAGTACCAATAACCATTTTTAGTATCTACAAATAGATATAATAATGAAACTATGACCCTATGATGATTATATAATTATATTTCCTATCATGTCAAATCCACAAATAGGAAAACAAAATGGTGATACAATAAGCTATTTTTTTTTTATAGAGACATGTGATTCCAACCATAATGTCACTAAAATAGTTTTCATGTTCTTAAAATTATCACTCCATTTTGAGCCAATAATAACCCATACTGAATAATTTATAAGACATTGATTTTCTATTGGGCACCTTATTTTAGTGAGTATATGATACATGCTAATATGACATACACATTAACATGAGGTATCATTTTGGTTGATGAATTTTTGGAATCTTAGTGCTAGTTAGAGGAATCAACACATATCTTATGCCAGCTGGTAGGTGGATAACCAATTATAGGATTTATAAGGCATCTTCAAGGTTGGTTGACACATGGAGATTGTAGCATGATTTTTTTGAGGTGATGGAGCTGATGGAATGAGCACCAAGGCTCTAGCTTGACACTCTGTGTGTACACTCCACCCTAGCAGAGATGTTCTTATAGAGATATAAAAGGAGCTTGAGCCAATGAAGTAGAAAACACATGGAATGGTGTAATGAATATTTATCATATTGAATTAGCTTTATATGAATTCCAACAACAATCATTAGTCTTATTCTTATCTTGGATGCCATGGAGTGTCCATTTTTATATGCCCAAGCTTGTCTATGAGCCTCTAAGCCTTTAAGTAGTATAAGACTGATTGTATTTCCTATTTTTAAATTTTTATTATTTAAATCTTAGATCAATGGTGATTATTGTTGCATCTAATTATACTATATAGTTTATGCGTCTTGGTATCACTATTTGAATGCATAATAATTATAATGTTGTAAATTCAATACATTTATGTTAAGAATGTTCTTTTCAAGCATGTGGATTTTATCATTAATGGAATCCCTATAATAGGTGATAAAATCATTTGTAACTTGTATAAAGACTAAGTATATGGATCTTTTACCAAGCGCTCCTACCCTTACTAGAAGCATGGGGCTAGTATGAGCATTTAAAGTGAAAGTAAACCCTTGACCATTCAAGTGTCGATATTATGTTATGTTTAGTTTAACAAAGTATTACAATTATAGACCACTAAGTGTAGTCCATTAAGGGCTTGTTCCTATGGATCTACCAAAATCCTTCTTATAAATGACCAAGTCCCATACTTGATATCTGGTGCCATAGCATAACTAGCCCAATATAGGGCCTAGTTCCCTCTAAGTTATGATTTGGGTGAGTGCATAAGGCTTGTGACTTATGTGAATTAATGTCAATTTAACTAAGTATAATATGTTAAGCATAAAGAGAATATCACCTAAGTGTAATAAGTCCATAACCAACAAAGACAACTTTTTGCACCCTCATTTTTACAACATTTTAGTTTTAATGTTAGGATCCATGTTGAATTTTGTTATTACAATGGCATGAAAAAAAATGTACCACCTCTCCCTAAAAAACATTAATTAATAGTTACAATAGGTGGAGGATAGATTTATGCTAAAACATCCAACCTAAAAAGGAAAAAGACTAAGAAAGTGGGTTCAAAATAGCCTATATGATGCTCTATATGAAATCTTTTTTTGTGAGCTACCTGATCATGTGTACCAATGGTTGGATACATATTCAACCCACCAAAGAAAGAGATATGAATAATGCTATGAGTGGACAAAGGAACAACTAGAGAGGATTGAAACCCTAAATGCAACTAGTAATTATTATAAATTTACAGCATGACTTTTTTGATATTTATATTCTATATCAAATCATCAAAATAATATTTCATATTATATGTATATAATTACACATGATGTACATCATATCCCACTGATAAATAGTTCATGATTTTTTTAATCTAAATGGCATGACCACATAACCTTATATTCCACATGGTGTAGTGAATGTATTTTTAGTTTGATCTTCTAGATTTGTCTTTATTTAATTATATTTAGTGATACTTCACCTAAATGATAACATCTCATAATCTATCATAGAATCTAAAATTGAATCAATATTTGGTAATGAAAAAACAAACTTGGGGCAAGCCTTGTTTAAATCACTAAATTGTGTTCAAAATAGAATTTCCCAACTTGATTTCATAACTTGTATGATATTAGAACACATTCAGGATAATAAATTTGTATGATAAACTCTACACCAATAATGTTTTTAATTTCATATTTAAGAAGCGAGTTTAATTTTAAATTCATATTTTAATTTTTAATTATCTAGATTTACATCATGGTAGAGTAATGTATTATGAATTGTAATTTTTAGACCCATTCCTAACATATCTAAATAATCACAAGTGAATAACTAATGGTAATAATGTAGTCATTATCTAAAGGTTTTTACTTCATCATCCTTGAGCATTGTTGTAAGCAAAACTAGCCTCACATATCTATATGTTCCTTAATTGAATTCAATTGTTCTTTTATTTATCAATGTTGATTTATAATCCACATAAGGTCTATAATGAATTATATCAAGACCGTTTACTTGGATGCCATCATGTTAATTTCAATCCACTCAATAAAAGTGTGAGGATATGTTTTATAAGTAAACCTTTATGCTAACAAATAGAAGGTAAATCCTCATATTCCCCAAAATATTCGAAGAGATAATCACCATTAGAGAACACTTATAATGTAAAAACCTCTGGTGAAATTGAATCATAAATGAGGTCAACTCAGACTAATTATAGTGTTTATATATGATGCATTTATTATTCATGATTTGTCTTTATTTGATCATATCTAGTGATACTTCCCATAAATGATAACACCTCATAATCTAGCATAAAATATAAAATTATATCAATATTTGATAATGAAAAATAATACGTGGGATAAGCCTTATTTAAATCATTAAATTATGTACAAAATACAATTTCCCAACTTGATTTCATAACTTATATGATATTAGAACACATTTAGACTGAAAATTTGATATGATAAACACTGCACCAATAATTGTTTTAATTTATTATTTAAGAAGTGAATCTACTTTTAAATTCATATTCTAATTTTTAATTATCTATATTTACATATATGTAATTTGTTATTCATTGTAATTTCAAGATCCATTCTTAACATATCTAAATAACCTCAAGTGAATAACTCATGGTAGTCATGTAGTACTTAACTAAGGTTTTTACTTCATCCTACTTGATCATTATTGTAAGAACCACTATTCTCACATCTCTATCCATTACTTAATTGAATTAAATTGTTATTTTATTTATCAATGTTGATCTATAATCCACATAAGGTATAGAATGAATTATATTAGGACCATCTACTTGGACATCATCATGTTAATTTCAATCCATTCAAAAATACATATGAGGATATATTTTAGAGGTAAACCTTTATTCTTAAAATAATAAGGTAAATCCTCATATTCCCACAAATAATCCAATAGGAAATTTCCATTAAAAAACACTTATAATAGACAAACCTCTAGTGAAATTATATCATCAATGAGGTCAAGTCAGACTAATTATAATTTTGATACATGATGAACTTATTATGCATGCTTAGATGTTTATTTAAATACATTTGTATAAATATTTATTTTATTGGTATTGATTTATTTATTGAATATTTAAGCATCCATATATTTAAGTCCTTGTTTACCTTTATGATCAGATGTATTAATTGTTTTAATAATTCCTTGTGCATATTCCCAAATGTTTATTCTATGTATCCTAGATTTTGAAAATATTTTAGGCCAAAACTATATATTATTTAAAATAAATTTACTATGGTAAAAGAGAAAATATATTGAATGCTAGTGTTGAAATATCATTGTGTAAAGTGATATTTCCACACTCCTAAGAAGAAGGGTGATTATGGGCTATATAATTTTATATAGGTTGTGTCATTTAAAAATATTTGAAATGATCATTATCCATAAGGAAATTATATATATACTAATTACTAAATTTAAGACACACATGTTAGGTTTAATGTATTGCATTAATATCATTAATTGATGATATTCCCAATATAATATTATAATTTAGATCATTATGCATAACTTGACATACTATAGCTATTATTTTAGGACCCATAATGATAGATATCAAAATTAATAGTCCTAGATTTGTTTTGTACCAAAACATACTTATTCATACTTAAATATATAATGGGAAATGTTGATTAATAATGTTCATGGGATGTAAGTATTATAAAAAAATAGTTTCCTCCATCCATCATAATTTATTTATGATATAAGTGATATAAGTGATATAAGTGGTTATATGTCACTTAGTAAAGTCTTGTCACGTAATACCAAATGAAGAATATTATTATAAAAATGTGACTTGTGGAGTAGTTATAAAATATATATTTTAGCTTGATTATTATTAATTTTATCAATAATATATAAATATTTTATTTTATTAGTTTGAATCTATGAAGGTGGTAGGGAATGAGTAAGGATAGTCTAACTACCTCCATTTTTCACCCTACCTCTTCAAGTTGATATAACATAGACTCAATAATAAATATAAGCCTAGGATTAATAATGGAGGATGGATCATATATAATACTATGTTAAGTTCTATGTGGAGGGTAAAATTAGTTATACACACTATTTATCATCTATAAGTAACCATAAGAATGTTAGATTGAATATTTAAATAATGTGTGTTACTAATATGTGTTAATAATTTATCTTCATCGATTTCAGCTTTAGTTTTATTTCACATAATTATGACCCATTTCATTAAATTATTTTTAAATGTATTACATATTTTAAATAATTAACACATAATTATGAATATCATAGATTTAATTACAAAATATAAACCATGTATATTTATTACATCCATCACATAATGCATAACATAAAGAACTCATTGCCTCAAAGAAAACCATTTAGATTTCTATAAATAAAAATAGGTTTTTAGTAAAAATTTATTTTATAAATGAATAAAGTGATTTTAGAAAATATACATCTGTATTTAATCTTCTAGGCCAAATTTAATAAATATTATAAAACCTAAATTGTAAAAAATCCATAGATATTATTAGAAAACAAATATAGATTTTTATATAATACTTTTAAATTAAAAAATATATACGAGTTTATAAAATATATTCATTTTAAATTAGATATGATTTGAAGATGTATGTGAACAGGTCACAACCCCAATAGAGGAATCACTAATAGTAGAATAGGTAATAAAATCTAGGGAAAAAGAGAAAAAAATATTTACATAGAGATCATAAATTAGATCTAAAAGCCTAACTAATAAATATGAAAGCTTGTGAAGATGTAATGAAATCCTAAGTGAAACATAGGCTTTACCACACTCAAAAGATATAATAGAGAAAACTAGGGTTATAAAGGTTGAAACCCTAAGATAAAAATACCTCCTATGAAGGAAGATTATTAATTATATATATATATATACATATATACATATATATATATATATATATATATATATATATATACTTGAAACCCTAGGATATAATAATGAAACCTTAAAAAATATAGTTTTTTCATGTTCAATTTAAGGAATGGGCTCACTTGTATGTTTTAATTGATTCTACATTTAGTAGGATAAATAATCCAAAACATTGAGTCAACTTAGATTATATAATATATTTTTAAATTAATAAGCTTTTTTTATAACAACAAAGTATAATTGATATATTGCAATTTAATATTCATGGATGTGACCAAGAATATATAGTACCTACCTTTTTTGGGGATCTATATAAGCTTTTAATAGTAAATAGTCATCAAAAACATTTTTGTAGGGGATCTATGTTAAATTGGATTAGGAAAAATATTTTGAAACCTACTAAGATGAATCTGATGCTATATGAACACCTACGCCAACCATATCTTTCACTCTACTAGATTCATCTAAAGGATTTTTATCTATTTATGATAGCTTAGATTAATATGTTTATGTTTTAAAATAGCTCATGTATATTTTGATTTTTTGACCTATAAAATTAACTTATTTTTCCTTCTCATTGATTCAAAACCCTATTTTACACTCTTCATTACAATATGACCAATAAAATTAGCTATAAATAATGGATTGAACTTAACTAACCCCCCCATTGAGTGGCTAAGTGTTGTCTAAGTTCAAATACTCTGAAGAGGAATCAAATCACATGTAGTTCTCCCACCTAGTTGAGAGTGTGTAATCATTAAATTACTATCATGTTGTGAAATATTTTGTATGGATTTAAACACTTTAAAAGATATTATTTTGGACTTATAAATGGTATCTAATCTTGGATCAATACTTTCTCCTTTGATGGGTTTCAATTTTTTAAGCTTCAAGGTTGTTTATCATAATTTCTAAGTGTTTCCTCTCTCCCTCTCCATTTGTGTGTGTGTGTGCACGCGCACACGTGCATGCATTTGTGTGTGTGTGTGTGTGTGTGTGTGTGTGTGTGTGTGTGTGTGTGTGTGTGTGTGTGTGTGTGTGTGTGTGTGTGTGTGTGTGTGTGTGTGTGTGTGTGTGTGTTGAACTTAACTAACCCCCCCATTGAGTGGCTAAGTGTTGTCTAAGTTTAAATACTCTGAAGAGGAATCAAATCACATGTAGTTCTCCCACCTAGTTGAGAGTGTGTAATCATTAAATTACTATCATGTTGTGAAATATTTTGTATGGATTTAAACACTTTAAAATATATTATTTTGGACTTATAAATGGTATCTAAACTTGGATCAATACTTTCTCCTTTGATGAGTTTCAATTTTTTAAGCTTCAAGGTTGTTTATCATAATGTCTAAGTGTTTCCTCTATCCCTCTCCATTTGTGTGTGTGTGTGCACACGCACACATGCGTGCATTTGTGTGTGTGTGTGTGTGTGTGTGTGTGTGTGTGTGTGTGTGTGTGTGTGTGTGTGTGTGTGTGTGTGTGTGTGTGTGTGTGTGTGTGTGTGTGTGTGTGTGGATAGGTGTTATATAGGAATAGGCTTAGGCTATTTTTGTATATATATCTGATTCTTTGGATTATTTACATTTAAACTAACATGTGAAATGCATAGGTCAAACCATATGAAGGATTTCAATCTATAAAAATTATTTTTAAATGGAACATAGCATATTTTATCCAAGGAAGGTGACTCTAACAACTAAATCCATCTAATTGTGGCAAGAGTTGTCTAGAAAATAATAAATAATGATATGAGGTTAGGAGATAGTCTTGGTAAGATATTAAGATATTTAGGTTGAGGTTAGGGAAATTTCATGTATTAGTAACATTAATTTGGTAAGAATGTGCTCATAAATAAGATAATGTTTAATAAAGAGTGTGATAAAGAGACAAATGTGCACATACAAGTAATTTATACTAAATCCTAATCAAAAATAGCATTTTCAAGTGTTTAAATGAATATGAGTGTCTATTATGAATAAAAATATTTCTCCCTTTCTTATGGAAATGCATTAATGAAAATTTTAATTGACATAAGTGATCACCCAAGCAATGAGAAGGATAAAGTGAATGACTCCATTAGTTTAATATTCATTGTTGATGTCATCAATATTATTAAAAATATGTCATTAAATTCATTAAATCACCATGGACATAATAAAAATGACCCTTTACAAAAATCAAATATGCTCACCCTCTTACCTCAAGAATGAGATCTTGTGAAGATAAGAGTTCCATATTTCTCTAGTATGCCGTATAATTATTAGTGAGATGTTGATGATAAATTTTCAATTATAAATATAGTTAGTGATCATAATAATTTTAATCACATCATGATAAAGTATTATATGTTGACATAATATAATTCTTGGTTGGGTACTATTTAAAAAATAGTTTAAATAAGTGTTAGCTTGATGTATAATTCCATAACTATTTTTTTAATGGATTGTGTGTAAATTATAAAATTCTTGGCATCTTTATCTAGACATGATGTGATCTTAAAATTTATTATTAAGGATAAATTAATATGCTCAACTTCTAAGTAATAGATAATTTATATAAGAGTGGCTCAATTTATGTGTAACCACAATAAGTTTTGAGTGTCATGTTGTAAACATGTAATTTTAGTGCACAAATAGTTGTTCAATATGGTATAAGAGTGTTTATGTACATATATATCATTGGTTTAGATGAGACTCATATTGGCATTTTTTCCCTCGTTTTGGGCTCCTTAATGCATTCCCTTACCTTATTTTTCCCTTAAAATTTTAATTTATGCTCACTTTAGGTCAATGATAAGACCACCATTTAATTTTTAATTCTTAAGAACCTATATATAGACTATTTTATTTTTCTCTCCAAGAGTTACCAATTCAATATTTTTCATGATCAAAATCAAATCCTATAATTTTTTCATCTAGTTTTTAATTTCTTTAATCATTATTCCTAGTCTTGATGATTTATTATGCCTTTTAAAAAAATCCTACCTCTTCATTTATTAACATGTGAAAAAACAAAATCTTGATTTTAATTAATAAATTCTAAATATTTATAATAATTTTAGTGTATTTAGGGACCAATGGTTATGTCATGCCCAAAATTTTGCATGATTGAAACCACACAAAAATAGGGTATTTTTAAAGAATGTACAACATACATTATAAAAAATTAAATTGTTGATTAGATATCCATTTTCATGGCATGATACACATAATCCATTAAAATAAATCACATGCATAAATGATATAAATTTAAATGTGCAAGTGGTTTCATGAATTCTACGCAACCATGCTAACCACACTAGCTTTAATCAGCCTACAAGATCTCAAAAAAACCTACAAATATTTAAACAAACCTAATGATATATAGAACCCAAAGTTAAAAAAATGATGCTAAAATGACAAAATTTGGTTCTATTAACCACTAGTTCTAATAATTATTTCAAACTCTCAACAGGGTTTAACGAGGACCCTAAATAATTATAGACAACTATTTGGCTTGATTGACACTTAAATTTAGTACTTGGATATAATTTAAATTTGAATTAAATTTATATAATTTTATTTTCATGGAGGATTTATATTATTAATGTGACCTATTTTTTTTTTAATATGTCCTTTCTTAGCTCATTGAGTATGGAGCACTTCATTTCAACTTCAGACTAATTCAACCTCAACCGTCAGATTCAATCAAAGTTGAGGAAATCATACAAATGATTAGAGTTAAATAAATGATTAAAATAATTCATTAATATTAAAATAATATTTTATAAGGTAATAAGTATGTTTTGGAGAATGACTTGGTCATAGTCATCCCTCTTCTAATTACTCATCTATGGGTGACTCCCATTTCAAAAATTTCTGACGTTTTGGTCCCTTTTAACTTTATTTCAATTATTTAATTTATTTCATATTTTAATTAAATACATGAATGATATGAATTTTTAATTAGGTATCAATATTATATAAAATATTCCATGAGTTAGAAGTCTCTCATAGTTTCCAAAAATGTATTTGTGAACTTCAATCTCCACCACAACCATTAATAACAACTAATAGGAATAATGAAGGAAACTTTCTCATAACTCAAGTTTATAAATTAGTTTTCAGTTAATGTGGTATAAGGAATAAAATAAATGGTGTAGAATATAGGGGATACCCATCCCATGGCTTCAAATATCCAAATATGTCAAATATATCAAAAGGGACCTCTCAAGGATAAAAGAGCTAAATATTGAGAATTGTGAAGCTTCAATTCCTCAAACTACTTTCATATGGAAGGGAAAGAAAATTTGATGTGGTATATTTTGGGTTAACCCACATATAGGTATACATTTCACCACAATAATATCGAAAAAATAGGTATATTTAATTTAAAAATTTAGAATTTCAAGATATCATACAAGTTTAAACTTTATAGGAGAACATAATAATGGAAATTAAAAATATAAAAATAAAAATTTAACTTATGCACTAATTGTGTGGTTATTAGGGTAGTGGTAAACACATGTTTAATCCCAAAATGTCTTATAATCCAATGTAATTATTCATTTCATGGCTTATCATCCATCGATGTAATAATGTTGAACCACAGTTGCATAGTTAATGCCTAACCAAAGCCTCAAACCTAAACCATCAACCTTTAGGGCCTAAAATATTTTTTACATGGTCACCCGAGTGATTATAAGCCTTCCTCATATAATTAATTAAAAAAAAGTAAACATTGACCTTATAAAGGGCCTGTGTGCTAGAAAGGTTCCTCACATGATGAAAATATTAAAAAAATCACCACGGCCAAACCGGAGACCCAAAAATTATGAAACGAGTTATGTTGGGTAAATAGAATTGACTAATTTATTATAAAATTATTTTTTTACAATTTTTAAAACATTTTTTCCTTTTAAAAACATTAATTTAAGTTTGTCTATTTTCTTAAGGAGTTTTGGTAGAATGAGCATTTTTAACTTCAAAAAATTATATCTTTATTTTCGTGAATCCAAAAAATAATCTATAAAATTGTAATTTTATTTTTATGTGTTTATTATATGAATAAATTATATTTTTTAGGTTTAAAAATTTTTTAATATGCATAAAAATTATAAAACCATAATATCCTCTTTTAGGCCATAAGCTAAATAATGGGTTTTGTAAATTTTCCAAGTGAACTATGAACTAGTATTTTGTTATGCATAAACAAAAATACATTTTAAGATATCATGAGCATAAATATACTTAATTTTTAAAAATAATATATCATTTATTTCATTCATAATACAATATAATTTATCTTAAATAGAGTATGAAAGAGAGAACCTTCACACTTAAATATAATTCTTATTACAACTTTCCTTCCACTCTACACATAAATAAATAATTGAAAGTTTAATAATTAATATTTAAAATTTTTACAAGGCTTAAAATTATCCTAATCTAAAATATTACATTCATGGTTAATGTTATTCTAAACTCAAAGGATATTTAAGCTCTAAAATATACCTACAATGCCAATGCAAGGAGGGGTCTACCTCACATCATGTTTCCATCATAAAAAAACTTACATAGCCAGCCCCAATCCTATAACTCCAATATATTAAAATAAATAATACCAAATGTTTAATTCAATGATATAGATATGTAATTAGGTTGTTAATATCTAGTAAACATACTCAACCAAGTATAATAAGGTGTCTCAACTATGTTCTATTGTATCAAGAGGATTACAATTTCACCAAAAATAAAAACCACAATAAATAAATACTCATATTAAAATATAATTGGTATATTCACATAATTTAGCCAAAAGAAACCAAATGTATCAAGACTCTTCACCCACCCATTATGGATGAAATTTTATACTCTCCACATTATTGGGGTGGAAGAAGGAAGACATTGGACTCATTCCTTTGTCTAAACCCTTATCCCATACCATGGGAGGGACTTGGAAACATGATGGCTTCCTCTTACCCAAAACCCATTCTTAGGATATTTTTAGGAGGACATGAAATTTTATTTATTTACCTAAATCCTATATATAAATTCATAAACTATAAAAATAAATAAACCGATTTGAGAAACATAACTTTTTCATTATAAGTTTTTAAAATGGCTACAATAATAGCCAATAAATAAATAAGGGATGTTTCATATCCAAGACCAAATGGAAAATAAATCCACATGGTCACCATTCTAATAATCCATGGAAAAAAAACAAATAAATATGGTAAACCAAATTTCCTTACACCCATTTAAAACATAAATTAAGAGAAGGAAGAAATAAAACTATTTTAAACCATAAATTTTAGAGAAACTAGGTGGAAAGTATTCTTACCATGACTCCACATCTTGGATGTACACAAAAAAACCTCCTAAAATTATTTGAAATAATATTACCTCCTTATTATAAAAGCTTCTCATAATTTTCTATAGTTATCTTCCACTCTCATATTCAAAATGTTCAAAATGGTTCCTCCAATGAAGTATTTTCATGTTCTTATTAAAAAATGTCCAACTCAGTGTCTAATGGGAAGGTAACACTTATTCCTTCCCATTCCTTGGACCCTCTCAAAAAAGTCTTATTATAATTACATAGTTTAACATACCCACATGGCCAAGTAAGACTTGAAAACACCTATTTAATATCTCACTTCCACATGACATAATGCGCACATTGGTTTTTCTATGACAATAAAAATGACACAAAAGTATTCACCCATCCTTTCGTTACTAGGGATCTTAAATGCATACAAAACCACATCTAAAATCATTTATATTATCTTAAAAATAAATTTCCATGTTTTTATTTGTGTTTTTTAAGTGATGATAACAATTTATATCTCTTTTCAACCTTATGAGCTTCTAGACATTTCATAATTTATCTAAGGTATGGGTAAATAAGATAAGAATAGTGTTAAGGTTTGTGAATAGTACTATGAAGGAAAAATAAGTTCAAACTCAAAACTAGATTAGATGATAACACAAGGGTTAGATTATAATATAAGGGGATGAAGGTTATCTACTCCTCTAAAAACCAATGGTGTAATTGTGCTCAACATCATCCCAGTTTCATTGCTTATCCTAACCTATCTCCTACATATCATTTCACACATCAATTTGAATTACCTTAAATAAATTTACTAAATTTAATCATACCAGATGATTTACAATAATACAAAATTTCATACATAGAACATTAAATCACAACATTTCCAATATATGCATGAGGTAATCACTACATGATAACATCATAAACTCATAATCTTAAATTATGTGATATGTAGTATTAGCTCAAATAATACAATAATGTAGTATGAATATCTTTAATCAAGTGAAATCATCCATTAACATTAGATTAAAATTAGTCAAATACGTCATCAAAAACTCTAAAAATATAAGATCCATTATCACAATATTAATGAAACAATAATTATCTTGTGTCTCCATAACATAAGGAGCTTGCCATAACTAGCCATGTGTGGAAGATCAAAAAGGTCAAAAAAACTAGAACTATGAAAATTAAGGCCTCATATTTCTCTCCCCTTATTCAAAACTCCTCCTATACGTCACTGAGAATCAAAATTCTAGTGTTAAGGATATTATAACAATTTCAAGTAATCCTACTATCTCACCTCAATAGTTTCTCTAAGTCAACAATATCATAAATTTTATTAGCATATTGAAAAGTGAAGTGCAATACACTAAAATATTCATTATCAAAAATAACCTAACTTCACCATAGGGTGACTGACACTTTAAGTAATAATTTTATGTTTTGTTGATTACTATTTGGTTCAGAAGTTATGAAAACACAATTAGAGATGATTTAGTTTTAATCAATTGTTACTTAAATATGTTAAGCATGTATTAAATGTGTCAAGTTTTATGTTTAAGTATAAGGTAATGATTCATTTTATTTTTATTTTTTATATACTAAAACTAAATATTTATATAATCTTAGTCTTTTACATTTCAAAATATCAATTTCGGCTCTACCCTTCAGTTATAAACCTCATTATTATCAAAATACTCACTTTTTACATCTCATTATGCCTAAATGATTATACCTTAGTTTGATCCAAATAATTATGATAACCCAATTATAATATTTTACCATAAAGTTTAAAACTTAATAAATATCCATCAGTATTAGTTTTAGATCCATACATGTTTTCTAGTCTTTCAGACACTTGTAGCCATAAAGGGACACTAACACTGATAATAGTGTCTATATATTTATCTAGTATCTAGTTTCCAAGAGTCATTAAATTTTAAAATGATTAAAATTATATGGGTTGGCCTATTTTTCTTATTAAACCCAACCATGAGATATTTTCCAAATGTTCGGTATAAATACAAGTCTAATCTTTCTCATTGTTCATATATCAAATAGGAATTAAAAACCTTAAAAATATAAATCAACTAAATACACAACCATGATATTCTACCCTATTCATACCTATATTCATATTATGCATATGATAAGTAATATTATAGATTTAAATCATTAAAATATTAGATAATATGTTATATTTGACAAATTACAATCTAGATTACTGCATGCATCATCATATAGTATATTATACCCTTATGCACATAGTTTCCAAAATATATGGGATATCTACATAAGTATGAATACCTCATTGGAGTATTGGATATGTATTAAGTGCTTATTTATAGAGGGGTATTTTGGGGAGCTAGACACCATGAGCACACTAACCCACTTTAAGAAAACACATTACTAGGGTGATGAAGGGTAAAGAGCTAGGGTTTTATCAATTAGTAAAAAGTGATAAGATGTATCCAAAATCTAAATACACCAGTATAAAGGTGATATAAAACATAAAATACTAAATTTGGTTCCATCTAGATCTAGTCATTAATCTATATTGGACAACTATGTCATATTTACACACTAGCATCGACAATAATGTCCAAATATGATAGTAGTGTCTATAAACACATAAATTCAATTTATAAAATTTGATGACTGTTCTAGAATACTAATCCTTTTTATTTTACAAATATATCAAGTCTATATCTACCTACACATACTAAACCAATAAAGTACAATTGTTTCTTATTTATTTCATTAATTTTCAAGAGTTGTAATTTACTATTTTGAGCAATCTTACTTGTATAAATTCATAATATTGTTTATCCTATTTTTATATTAATTATATTACTTAAAATAATTTATCACCCTTGAATTTGAATTATTTCTATATTCTTAACCATATCTCCTGCATCTAAAAATTTAAGGTTAAACATTTGGTGAACCTGACCTCTATGTAACTTTATGCTAACCCTAACTTGCCATAGGGTATTCAACATCCTGATATTTTTCATTATTATTTTTAATGATCTATTATATTATTTATATGTAACCTAGGTGTATCCATATATTAGTGGTTTTTTCTATTGAAAATTTAGATCTTCCTCTTTTTCCACCTAAGATGGCTTAAACCAATGAAGTATTAAATCTTATACCTAATGAAAGTGCCAATAATGAAAGTAAATAAAATAATAAATGATATTTCATAGAATATTATTATGATCATGAAAATAATGAACATGAATAAATATATCAAGAGAAAGTACATGTTATTTCTATTTTTTGAGAGTGTATATGTCAAAACCTTGAATATGTTGACTAGATCCTCAAAATTGATTTATATTATCTTAAAAATAAAGCTCAAAGTATTTATTAGTGTTTTTTAAGTGATGATAACAATTTATACCTCTTTTCAACCTTATGAGCTTCTAGACATTTCATAATTTATCTAAGGTATGGGTAAATAAGATAAGAATAGTGTTAAGGTTTGTGAATAGTACTAGGAAGGCAAAATAAGTTCAAACTCAAAACTAGATTGGATGATAACACAAGGGTTAGATTAAAATATAAGGGGATGAAGGTTATCTACTCCTCTAAAAACCAATGGTGTAATTTTGCTCAACATCATCCCAGTTCCGTTTCTTATCCTAACCTATCTCCTGCATATCATTTCACACATCAATTTGAATTACCTTAAATAAAGTTACTAAATTTAATCATATCATATGATTTAAAATAATACAAAATTTCATTCATAGAAAATTAAATCACAACATTTCGAATATATACATGAGGTAATCACTACATGATAACATCATAAATTCATAATCCTAAATTATGTGATATGTAGTATTAACCCAAATAATACAGTAATGTAGTATGCATATCTTTAATCAAATGAAATCATCCATTACTAGAAGATTAAAATTAGTCAAATACATAATCAAAAACACTAAAAATATAAGATCCATTATCACAATATTGATGAAACAATAATTATCTTGTGTCTCCATAACATAAGGAGCTTTCCATAACTAGACATGTGTGGAAGAGCAAAAAGGTCAAAAAAAACTAGAACTATGAAAATTAAGGCCTCATATTTCTCTCCCCTTATTCAAAACTCCACCTATAAGTCACTGAGAATCAAAACTCTAGTGTTAAGGATGTTATAACAATTTCAAGTAATCCTACTATCTCAGCTCAATAGTCTCTCTATGTCAACAATATCATAAATTTTATTAGCATATTGAAAAGTGAAGTGCAATACACTAAAATATTCATTATCAAAAAAAACCTAACTCCACCATAGGGTGACTGACACTTTAAGTAATAATTTTATGTTTTGTTGATTACTATTTGGTTTAGAAGTTATGAAAACACAACTAGAGATGATTTAGTTTTAATCAATTGTTACTTAAATATGTTAAGCATGTATTAAATGTGTCAAGTTTTAGGTTTAAGTATAAGGTAATGATTATTTTTATTTTTATTTTTTATATACTAAAACTAAAAATTTATATAATCTTAGTCTTTTACATTTCAAAATATCAATTTCGGCTCTACCCTTCAGTTATAAACCTCATTATTATCAAAAGACTCACTTTTTACATCTCATTATGCCTAAATGATTATCCCTTAGTTTGATCCAAATCGTTATGATAACCACATTATAATATTTTTCCATAAAGTTTAAAACTTAATAAATATCCTTCACTATCATTTTTAGATCCGTACATGTTTTCTAGTCTTTTGGACACTTCTAGCCATAAAGGGACAATAACACCGATAATAGTGTCTAGATATTTATCTAGTACCTAGTTTCCAAAAGTCATTAAATTCTAAAATGATTAAAATTATATGGGTTGGACTATTTTTCTTATTAAACCCAACCATGAGATATTTTCCAAATGTTCGGTATAAATACAAGTCTAATATTTCTCATTGTTCATTTATCAAATAGGAATAAAAAACCTTAAAAATATAAATCAACTAAATACACAACCATGATATTCTACCCTATTCATACCTATATTCATATTATGCATATGATAAGTAATATTATAGGTTTAAATCATTAAAATATTAGATAATATGTTATATTTGACAAATTACAATCTAGATTACTGCATGCATCATCATATAGTATATTATACCCTTATGCACATAGTTTCCAAAATATATGGGATATATACATAAGTATGAATCCCTCATTGGAGTATTGGATATGTATTAAGTGCTTATTTATAGAGGGGTATTTTGGGGAGTTAGACACCATGAGCACACTAACCCACTTTTAGAAAACACATTACTAGGGTGATGAAGGGTAAAGAGCTAGGGTTTTATCAATTAGTAAAAAGTGATAAGATGTATCCAAAATCTAAATACACCAGTATAAAGTTGATATAAGACATAAAATACTAAATTTGGTTCCATCTAGATCTAGTCATTACTCTATATCGGACAACTATGTCATATTTACACACTAGCATCGACAATAATGTCTAAATATGATAGTAGTGTCTATAAACACATTAATTCAATTTATAAAATTTGATGACTATTCTAGAATACTAATCCTTTGTATTTTAAAAATATATCAAGTCTATATCTACCTACACATACTAAACTAGTTAAGTACCATTATTTCTTATTTATTTTATTATTTTTCAAGAGTTGTAATTTACTATTTTGAGCAATCTTACTTGTATAAATTCATAATATTGTTTATCCTATTTTTATATTAACTATATTAATTAAAATAATTTATCACCCTTGAATTTTAATTATTTTTATATTCTTAACCATATCTCCCTCATCTAAAAATTTAGGGTTAAACATTTGGTGAACCTGACCTCTATGTAACTTTATGCTAACCCTAACTTTCCATAGGGTACTCAAACTCCTTATATTTTTCATTGTTATTTTTAATGATCTATTATATTATTTATATTTAACCTAGGTGTATCCCTATATTAGGTGTTTTGTCTATTGAAAATTTAGATCCTCCTCTTTTTCCACCTAAGATGGCTTAAACCAATGATGTATTAAATCTTATGCCTAATGAAAGTGCCATTAATGAAAGTAAATAAAATAATAAACAAGCTATCATAGAATATTATTATGATCATGAAAATAATGAACATGAATAAATATATCAAGAGAAAGTACATGTTATTTCTATTTTTTGAGAGTGTATATGTCAAAACCTTCAATATGTTAACTAGATCCTCAAAACCATATTGTAAAATAATATATCAAGAAACCTAGATGAACATCTAAATGCATCTAGTATAATGTTATAAAAGGTATGGGATATCTCTATATTCTCATATCCCTCCCCTTGATTGCATCATCTATTTATACATCTAATGGGGATATAAGTTATGTGTTTACAACATTGTTCCCCAAAATAAATACTACCATTGATATATCATCCATGGGGACCATTAACACTTAAATCTAATTACCAATTTCAATGCCTATATCAACTTAAACCATGGGTAAATACCAGTTTGTGACTTTTCAAACATCCAACCTTAGTAATAAAAAAGTGAATTATTTGGTACAAACTATAAAAAAAAATTAAGTTAATGTTACTAACATTGAGAAAAATATTTGACATAAAATTTTGCTATTGATTCAAAATATGTGTTACATAATCCTCTTGCACATAAAATATCTTTGCACAATTTTCTAACTAGTTTTTTTGCACCCAAGTTCACATTTTATGATGGAAAGGGTGATCTTGAATAGAATATTTGATATTTATATGCAACATGTCTTCATTATTTATCAAATGATAAACTTCTATCCAAATTATTTACAAGGGACCTAAAATACTATGATTTATGAATTTTCTATGATTTACCACTCTAATAAGTGAAATCATTTATATATCTAGATAATCAATTTATAACACATTTTTGTATCAACATCACAAAAAATATGTCATATTCTCAATTTAAAAATATCAAACAAGGAGCTAATGAACCTATCAATGAATATGTTTTGAGATATAAAACAATGATTGACAAAATGACAAATCCATTGGTAGATAATGAACTAGAAGATGTATTCAATAAAAGATTGCTTGCCCCAATACATGAGTTCATTATTTTCAAAACATTTAATTTTCTTGATGAATTATGTCATACTATTTGATATTTTTATATAAAAATTATTTCATTAAATAATTTTAATTATATATCAAACACACCAACTACATCCAATACTAAATATCATATAAAACCAAGCTGCAAGGTTAAACCTATAAAAACTAAAAAATAAACAATCACAATGGTTAATAAAATGTCATAAAAACCTAACAAATCATGGTATCCAATGAACCTTTGAGATAATCTACACACTTACCTTAGTCTCAAAATTATTTACTTTATAATCTAGTGGAGTGTCACCTCATATCTATCCCTCCTCCCATAGAGGTTGATATGAGTTAAATTATACCTAAAAGATATGATGTCAATGCATATTGTAACTATCACCAAGTCCCTAGGAATTTTAAAATCATGTTTTAAACCTTGAATAATAAGATATAAGACCCTATTTAGGAACAAAATATTATCTTCGATGATCCTCTAAAGTATTCAATCTATAACCTAGTGATCACTAGAATCAGAATATATTCAAAACTCCTTTGCAAGATGATTCTAAGAAATATACTAAAGTATAAATGGAATACAGTGCACATCCTCCTCCATCACATTATGATAATCCATTAAATGGTATTATTGGTATTTATGTACACACAATACCTCCTATGGCTTATATATCTTCTATTACATTCAATGATTATGAAATAATGGATGATGACTTATTTATTCATTCATTATTTATTTGATCATACCTTGACCTTCATCATATACATATTTTTATGATAAATAATAGTGATAGTCATAATATATTTACCAAGACACTACTTGCATATTTGGGATGCATAGATAATGATTTATGCTCTTTGACCAAAATGGTTAGGGCATTTGATGAAACATCATAGCATGTTACTAGTTACATTTATTTACCTTTACAATTTTGTAAAACACATGTTACCATATTTTTAATTATACCATCTACACGATTATTTTTTATTTTATTTGGATGACCTTGGATACATAAAACCTGCACATTACCTTTCATAGTGCATAAGTATATTAAATGCATTCATACCAATATGGTAGTCATAGTTCCCAAAATTCCATATAAACTATAAGTAATCATTAAATATACTAAGGTTAATACTATTAAAAAGGGTTAAAAAAGTTAACCAAAAATAAATCCCATTTCGTAAACAACCCATAATTTAGAGGCCTCTACCCCAGATATACACAATGGATGCCATAGAATATTCATCTACTCATATACATCATTCTTAGTTACCTAGATAAATTAAACATGTTCCAATTATTTATATATATATATATATATATATATATTATTAAAAAAACCACAAAGCATAAAAATATGGGTTCAAAAAACCCATACTCATTATATTATTTCTTCATGACCTCATAGTCCTATTACACATACATAAGATACCATAGATTCTTTAGATCTAGATATAACACCTATGAATGATCCTTGGTAGTACCACCAAGTTCATATACCACATTAAAAGATTTGAGATACATATGAGAATCCAGTATATGGTATCATAGTATATAATTTTCCTTTCAAATATTCCAAAAATATAAAACAATAAAATAATCAAGAAAACACAAAAATATAAAAAAAATCAGCATTCCTAGATTTTACTAGCTCCTTGTCATTTATGTTGTTTTGTTTAGGTTAGTTTATAAAATATCATTTCATTGATATATACGCATATGTTTCACACATACTTGACTATGATATAGGAATACCTAGACACATGATCTATACACTTATATATGTTAGACCTTTCCTCTTCTTACATAATATAGTATGTTGGATGCATATGTTTCTTTGATCATGATTGATATAGGTTACATATTGTTTCTAATCATTTATACATTATCATTTTTGATAATATATAATAATAATAATAACACATGTATATTTCAATTCTCCTATATTTCATAATGTACTTAATATGATATGTTATATAACAATTTTAACACATATATGTCAGGACTAATATGATATGTTTATTATTGACAATTTTGATTGCAAGCAAAAATGGGTCAACTCCCTATAGTCAAAAAATTATATATGGGTATAGCATAATTTAATATGGTGTGTTATAGTTTATTAGATGTCATTTAATGTCATTTTAGCCTTGGTCATGGTCTAATTAGTATTTGTGTGATTTGATGTCATCTAAGGGTCATTTTAAAGCATTAAATACAAGTGGTATAATTTTCCAAGAAAGAAAAATGTTCTTAACTCCTCCTCAAAGTTAAATAAATTAGTCCCTATCAGACATTTTAGTTTATAACTAAAAATTTGTAGGTGATTACTGAAAATCAAAAAAGTAAGTGTAAAAGGGGATTTTCAAAGGTTGTACAGGCTATGAGAGAAATTGGCACATGGGAGAAGGTTTTGGGATGGATATTAAACTTCCTCAGACTAATTTACATGCTTTAGAAGTTCCAAAAATGGGCTAAAACCATTCTACTCATCCATTACTCCACTAAGCACATGAAACTGGATAATAGGTTTTTGGTTGGTACAACTAGTAGGAAAACTTCCAAATAAAATTCCTTTGGGGAGTTATATTAAAATAATTAAAATTTAGTTTCATTCTTGGAGTGTAGATAATGGTATATTATACTTTAAAAATCATCTTTAACAAGTTGACTATGTTTTTTAGCCTATTATTCCCCACACCCTATAGGTTTTACTCCTATTTGAGATACTCCTTATAGCTTAGTTGGTGATTTTGATTTTATAAGATGTTTTATCTCTCTTAATATGTTTCCCATGCTTGGTTTCATGTTTGAAAATTATTTCATGGATCAAGAAATTCAAGTTGTAGGAAGGTGTCACCATGTGAGGTTTCAATCAAGTTTCACTACTTGTAGAAGGTTTAGTTATCTACAAGGATTTCATATGAATGAGACATGATTAACTACATGTTTTCATATCATAAAAATCAACTTCCTTCAATTTTTTATCTTAAAACATTATGAATTGATCAAACTCATAGTCATGTCAAACTACCAATCAATTTTTTTGCTTATTTCCAACTGTTGTCAAAGTGTTTTGAGATTTGATCATAGTCATGGAGGAGAAATGAGGTTTATAAAGATGTTAAGAATTTTTTTTTGTGTATTATCAATCAATTTAGACCATATAAATATCATAATAAGGATTTTGGTGACAATCAATGTTATATATACACATAGTTAACCATTGAATGAACATATATAGGTACCTTAGAAGGAGTCCATCATGTTGAAAAAGAAAATTTTATTATTTTTATAATTATTATGATTAAATATTACCATTATAAGGTGTTAAAGTGGTATAAACCTCATTTAAATTTCATATACCATGGCCACATTGATAATTCCACCTTCACTGCTCTACAACCTAAGATGTCAATCTGCAGGTGATCATACACAAAGAGTTGAAGTGTTGTATAGGGATGCTCAATCATGTTTTGATGTATTAATTATATTTGAATAAAATTTAGAGGACTAAATAAAATATTATAAGGTCATAATATGTGCCCAACCCACATTCCAAAACTACCTTTTGTTTTGTTGTGTGCATTTATATGTTACCATAGAGAGGTGAAATTATTATTTAAGGGTATGTGAATGTGTTGAAATATCATTATTAAGGTATTAATAGATTAAAGATACATTTATAGTAATTTTTAGGTCATTTAAGGGTAATAAATCTCAAGAACCATGTTCAAATATGAAGGGTCTGTGTTTAGGGACATTTTCCCTAATATAGAAAAATGGAACAGTCACCCCTTTTGTTGATGCCAAATGATGATGTCATATAGGGTTTTTATCTATCCAAATACTTCTATATTATATAACTATCATATAAGTATAACAGTATATAAAAATGAGGGTGTGTGAATTTTAGATATTAGTGTTCAAGGGACTTCAAATTGCACTTTTGTCCACTATGATCATTTAATGGTTTCTATAATATTGATTATAAAATGACCTTCACACTCAAAGTTGTAATTCAAGAACATGTATATGTATGTAAAGTTATCCTATAATGATGAATATCATATAAATAAGTATAAGGTCACAAGGAATTTTTTAATTATAGGTTTTGGACCCTATCACACCTGTAGGTGTCTTTTGCCTAAGATATTGACCTACAACTAGCTATAATCTCCTATATCATCCATGAGGTGAGTCTAGACATAGAAACACAAATACATGTTAGTGAAATATTCCTTAAAGGAGATAAAATGAATAATAAATGATATGATACAAGTTTTAATGTGGGTTCTCACTTACAAGACCCATGTTTTTTCTCAACATAGTTGACTACAGTTGGTAGTGAGCAATAATTTGGTATTATGAATATTGATACAACATGGGAATGGTATAGATAGATCAATATGAGTAAAATAAAACATTTGGAACCATAATAAGGTCTTTAGGTAAGTTATTCAAGGAATAAATCATGGAAATACACCTACAAATACCTATTTGAAGTAAGAAACATGGTTTATAGTCTAGATCAATCAGGTAGAGGGGTATGTAATGAGAACTACTTGGAAAAGTTGCATGGTATGAGGGAATGGGAAATAATTTATCAATATTTTAATGGAATTAGGAGAAATTCACACAAAACAAAAAATTCATAACAAGGTTTTTAATAGTGTAACCTATAATCATATGTCAAGACCCTACACACAATCCACTTTCTCACAATCTGTTTTCAGTATTGATACATTTGGAGTGTCTAATGCTATATTCAGACATTGGAAACTTGTGAAGAGTACTTAGAAATATCTTATAATCATACTATATCATTATTTATTATGTGAAAATAGGGGGATTATCCTCTATTTTGTCTCAGATAGAGGGTACTCCTCTAAGATGCAAACCTGTAGTCTTTGAAGAAAGGGGATAACAAAAAGAGATAAAGATTGGTGACACCTTTCAAGAAGGTGTTGAGAGTTATGTCACATATCTAACATAATTATAAAACATTAAAAAGTGAATGATGCATTCCATGATGGTCTAGACCTTTAAGGATATAGATAGGCCTACTAAGCCTTATCTACACCTAAAGCCCTATAGGGGTATGTTTTCAATTTTAGCCTTAGGTGAGAATTATAAAACTTTGGTACATGTTAATAGATAATTATCAGATGTGTTTTAGATTTTTATATTCAAAGGATATCATAATAAATCCATTTCTTGGATTAAATCACATCAGTCTTGTAGGGAATGAAGAGAAGAGCTTAAATAAGCAACTTTGAATGCCCATATCTTCTTGGATAATTTACAAAATATATCAAGGAAATTGTATAAGTTAAATAGGGTCATGATAAATTATTTTTATAAATTGGATCATTTTTGAAACATCACATCTTTATGAACAAAGGGTAAAGGTCAAAACTATTCTAAACCCTCACAAACCCTTGCCAAAGACCTGATTAGAAATACGAAGTAAAAGAGGTATCCATATGTAAATTAATGACCATGAACTTCATATGAGGTTTTATAGGACTATCCAAGGATCCTACCCATCAACTTGAGGTGTTCCCTACTTGTACATACAAGGGGGAAATGATGTTTTCATGATTATTTTTGGTGTTTTGTAGGTATGGAAAGGTTTCAATATATTAAATAAACTTTAAAATAATTTTTTGTAATTAAAATAACTCACCATGATAATTTCATAATTCTTAAAAACTCCTAAGTGCTTTTGTAAGTACCTTCATCTCAACTAGTCAAAACTAGCATAATGGGAAAGATAGTGAGAAGGGGGAGAACTTCAAGTGGGAAACCTTTTAAGGTATACCTAATGAATATAATGATATTTTAGGTCTTTAAATGTTCCATTCACTCCTATATATGGATTTTTGTGGTAAAAAAAACCAAAATTGAGTCCAACTATTAGGGGTGAGTGAAAAAAGAATTATATAAATTGCAGGTAGTGATAAATCATGTGTAGAAGAATCATAATGATTAGGTATTAAAAAAATTCATTTTGGAGAATGCATACAACCCATAATATTCATATAAATCATCATTTATTTCCATAGTTAGTTATGGTATGTTGCAAAAGGGCCAAATGATGAAAGCAGTTTTCTAAGCAAGCAATGAGGAGTCCTACGCCACATTTTGGGAGTTTGATGTATTTGAGGGCCATTTGTACTATAAAACCTTTATGTATTAAAATTAATTCTCTTAGATGTTTAACTCCTTTTATTATCATGAAAAATTTCCTAGTGACTCTTGGACTCTATTCTCTTCTTCTCTCTCTTAAATTCTATAAGTAGTAGCTATTTTGGCTATTGTAATCTAATACCTCACCATGTATGGTGAAGCCCTATTAGAATTAAATTTTATTTTTCCTTTTAAAAAAATAATATAAGTCTATTTTTTATTTCATGAACATTTTTATGTGTGTGCAAATTTATGTATGTGAATTTAGTGATAATTTCCTATCTTTACTTGCCTTATCCTCTCATGTTTATGCAATAGTTCCTATTATAATAGGTCAAATAGAGTGTATTCAAGTGTGATATGATCCTTTAAAGTGTAAAATTTTCAATAGAGTGTTAATTATACCCTCTAGTTTATTTAACTTGTGTTGTCTCATGCACATCACCTCTATGTTGAAACACTTATGTTAGAATCTCTTAGGACTTTGAAGTTGGTTGGAGGTCTTGTTTCATTATAAAATAAGTATGATGGTAATTTTGAAATAATATTAATGTATCACACCATTATATTAGTTTAAATTAATTAAATTTATAATTCTTTTCCTTGTAATAAAACATTAGTTAGATGATCAGCATTTCAAGATACATTCAGGGAGATAGCCCTTAAACCTAGAGGTCTACATCTACCTATAGGTACATCCATATAACTAGAAGTATTCCTATGTTACCCAAATATATAAGAGGTTTTAACACTCTCTTATAGGGTGAAATATTTTGTGACAACATTTTTTTAATGCTTGATGGGACCCATTGTCTTCAAGATAACTTGTCAAGGTGAATGTTGGTCTTGACAACATCAGCTTTAAATTGGTATGCTACTTAGAATTTGGTGAGTCCATTAAGGTAAAGTCTAGTTAAAGACCATTGATTTATCATATAATATCTCTCATGATTCATGGTTATTACTAAATCATCATCTATAATGTTTCTCAATCCCATTGATCCACTTATTTAGCCTAAACTTCTAGTTAAAGTTCAATACCCTCATCCTAGTCATCCCTTTAGAGAGAAAGAAGATTTTTGTAGCCAAAAAAGTGAAGAGATTGAAAAAATTAAGGATCTTGTTAAAAACATGGCTAGGCAACATGCATTCCCTACCTTTAATACTAAGAATCCAATTAAATTTAAGGCTTATGATGTCATTCCTCCTAATGCTACAAAGAGTGCTCCCACATTTGATGGTGAAGGTCATGTCACACCTAGTGAACACATCAAGGATATCTCCAATTTTTTTATCTTCCATAATGTAACTGAATAAAATATTTTTGTTATACTCCTTTCCATTTCCCTTAGAGTGAAATCTCTTGACTGGTATAGGAATTTATAAGATGGATACATCACATCATGAGATGACTTTGGAGTGTTGTAAGTGACCATACCTCTCTTATACATCATCTTAATGTGATAATAAGAGGACTCAAAGAAATAATTTATGAATTTAATGAGAAGTTTCAAAAGACATGGTATATATTTCCTCCTCCCATGAGACCACCTACTAGCTTTGTGTTTTATACTTATTTGAGATCCATGGGTATTAATATTGCTATGATGATTCAATCCATGGGTGGTTTCACTCTTCCCAATGCATATGAATTTTCCATTAGAGCTGAGAATGATCTCATTCAAGATGAAAGGTTATTTCCTAAGGTGTTTATTCCTCTACTACCTAATACTTTTTCTAATACTCTAGATGTGGCCTAAATTCCTAATGTTAATACAAAGCCTAAGATTGATCCTAAGAAGGTAGAGAATGTTATTAATAAAGATGCAAAAATTAAAATGCTAAGAGCTCAGATTAGGAAAGATAACATGCATTAATTATCTTATCAAAATCCATATCCTTATCAGTATCAATATGGCTAATAATTTGGGAGAGGAAGTGGTCAAGAGCAGCCTAACTTCAATAGGCCTGCCAATGTCTATAATCCCAACTCCACCACCAATGCATAGTAACTTGGTATAAGGAGAACTTTTAAAATAAAGGCAATTTACAAATTAAAATGATAATGGAGAGACATATCTTGTTTGTCAAGGAGGATTCAGTCATATCCTATAAATTTATGATGAGATCATGATGCAAAAAAATGAGGATTGACAACCTCATGGAGAGAGTTTCACCAACTTATTGGTTTCAAACTCTTTTGTACTTAATAAGGGAGCCTCTATTGTAGACAATAAAAGCTCCAATGGCTCTAGGAGGTGACAATATAATTCTTACAAGTTCAACTAATCTCTGTCTAAGGCAAGAAAGCATGGATACAAATAAGGTAATCCCAAACACACCTACACTTCCTTCAAATAAAAACATTGGAAAGTATGCTAAAACTATCTCAATTCCTCAAGTTTAATGAAATAATTTAACTCCAAATACTCAATATAAGGTAATTAATAATACCCTAAACATTTTGGACTCTTTGAAAAGTACCAAAACATCAACCTCTTTGTGGGATATCATCCATATTCCTAGACAAAAGGAGATATTACACAAGCAATTATCCACTATCCCTACTAGTCCTTCACCTACAAGTCAAATTCATAGTCATGTTGTTATTTAAAATTTACCTAACACTATTATTGAACCATCTAATAGTGCCAGTAAATCTCCACCATTCTACCTTACTCTCATAGTGGATAACAAATTGGTCCATAATTGCATAGTTGATAGTGAAACTTCTAATTTAGTCATGCCCAAAGTTGTAGCTGATAAGTTAGGATTAAAATTTGAACCTCATAGAAAAGGAGTGATTTAAATATATTTACCATGTTCTAAGACAATAGGTCTGATAAAAATTTTGAATGTCTTCTTGCATGATTATCTTATTTTTCCAATTCTCCAAGACATAGTCATTGTTGAGCTCCTAGCTCACTTTGTAATCTACCTTTCAAGAGACTTTACAGCCAAGATAGGTGGATATCTCTTAGCTGATTGGTCCTTATTTTCATTTAGGACAAGTTATGGGAGCAAGGTGACCATAAGAACTTATCCTCTTTCTAGATTCTAGATTGAACCCTACATTGAAGCAAGCTCTAAATTGAATTATGTGATCAATGAGAAATAAAAGGTTAATGTGGATTATGGTTCTTCTAAACCTAAGGAAATTTCTAGATTGTTCCTTGATAAATATGGTAATAATACTTATGATCATGATCCTTATGCATACTTTGAGAAAATTGACCTTGGTACTTATATTGTGCATGAAGATTCATTTGAAGGAGCTGAGGTAAGCATTAAACATTCTCATTCTATTGAAGGTAACTACATGATTCATGAGTATGATGATGATAGGTTGGTGAATCTCCATAATGGGAAGAATGATTTATCTATCCTTACCATTAATAATATGGTCTTAATGATAATACTCATGAGATATATGATGAAGACTTGTGGTCAAGGTTTGATGCCATATGTCAAAACATTGATTAGATTGGTAATGATACTTCTCCTCATAAGAATTTTATATTTTATGTATGTGTAGATGATTCTAAAAAACATGATGTTTATTATCTCACCAAGTATGGAGAAAAGTTTCATGTTGTGAATGAAGAGGGCATATGGTAGATGTTCAATTTCATATGCAAATAATTTAACAAGTTGAGTAAGTCTCCTATTTCTCTGAGAGATTGAATATCTAATGTTGATATTGATAATGATAAAAATGGTAATGTTTTCAAGTTTCCTTTAAATCGTAGGGATGAAGGTCATATTTTTGGTCAATGTTGGGGATCAACCAACAATGTTGATTACACTATGAAAGCAATAAATGCAAAATTAAACTGGAAAGATAAGTAACTAGAATAAAAAATATAGCAAGAAGAAGAGATACAAGAAACCACCCTAAAAACTTGTATTAAACTCTTTACAGAAGGAATACAATTGAAGAAACTTCTTTTCTTCCACACCTCTCTTAGATGTACAGATCTCTCTCTAGATCTCTTTCCCTCAAGAGCTCTCTCTCTCTCAAGTACAATCAACTCCAACAACCTGGAATGATTCACATATACAATTTTATACTGTTCAACACTCTACACATACAATAAGCTATGAAGATTTAATCCTATATATAAAATTAGGAAACATGAGCATACAACTACAACCATTAGATGCACCTCCTAATCAAGGGCTCTAAATAGTCTTACTAATAATAGAGATGCGGACTTAAGACTATCACTTAATCCTAACATGCAAATACTCTATTCTATCCATAGAAATAGCATTCTAGATGCATGGGTAACCGATGTCGGTTCTTGCTTGCTTGCACCTGACCGACATCGACAGATCTATGACCGACGTCGACATCTCCTAGTCTGCTCCTAACCGACATTGGTCACTCCTGACCGACACTAGTGACTGTGTAGACCTACAACTTCTGCAATCCACTCATTTGGTGAAGCTTTTAGCTCCACACCTTAACAATCTCCCACTTGGAGATAAACAGCTGTACCAGTACTTGTACAACAACATCTTCTAGCTCCTCCATCTTCAAACTCAATCATGAAGACCAATAGAAGTTGAATGAAGATTCAAATTCTCCTTTGTAACTGGCTTGGTTAACATATCAATAGGATTCTTATCTGTATGGATCTTCTCTAGCTTCAACTCACCATCCTCCAATACCTATCTAATGAAGTGGTACCTAAGATGTATATGCTTTGTTCTTGAATGAAAGGCTGAATTCTTAGCCCAATGAATTGCACTCTAACTATCACTGTATAATATGCAACTCTCTTTCTCTTTTCCAAGATATTCCATGAATCGTGTCATCCATATCATCTCTTTACTAGCCTCTGTGACTGTAATATACTCTACTTCTGTAGTTGACAAGGCAACAACCTTCTGCAACTTTGATATCCAGCTAACTGCCATTCCTCCAGCAGTGAAAACATATCCTGTGGTGCTCCTCCTGCCATCCAAATCACCTACCATATCTAAATCTACATAACCATGTAGAGAAGTATCTAAACCTCCATAGCACAAATGCCTACTACTGGTCCCTCTCAGATATCTAAGGATCCACTAAACTGCTTTCCAGTGCTCCTTCCCTGGATTGGCCATATACTTACTTACAACTTCCACTACTTGGGCAATATCTGGTCTAGTACAAACCATTGCATACATTAAAATCCCTACTACGAAATAATATGTAACTCTACTCATGTACTCTACTTCATCATGTGAATTATAACATTATTCTTTACTCAACTTAAAATGTCCAGCCAAAGGTGTGCTTACCGATTTTGCATCCTGCATATTGAACCATTTCAACACCGTGTTCACATAATCCTCTTGAGACAAAATCAACCTATGATTTTTCCTATCTCTCTTAATTCTCATGCCAAGGATTTTCTTTGCTGCTCCCAAATCCTTCATGGCAAACATGTGAGCTAATTTCACCTTAAGCTCAGAGATATCCTGCATGTGTGATCCTGTAACTAGCATATCATCTACATACAACAACAAGATAATATATCTACCATTATCCAATCACTTAAAATACACACAATGGTCAAATTGACACCTATTGTAGCCATGCTCAGTCACAAACCTGTCAAATCTCAAATACCACTGTCTAGGAGCTTGCTTGAGGCCATACAAGCTTTTCTTCAATTTGCACACTAGCTTCTCCTTACCTTTGACCTCAAATCCTTTTAGCTGATCCATATATATTTCTCCATCCAAATCTCCATGAAGAAATGTTGTCTTAACATCAAGCTACTCAAGATGCGAATCCTCAATAGCAACTAAAGATAATACAGTCCATATAGAAGTCATTTTAACAACAAGAGAAAAAATCTCACCAAAATCAATACCTGGCTTTTGTGCAAATACTTTCACTACCAATCTGGCCTTATATCTCATCTATCCATTCTCACCTTCCTTCAACCTATAGATCCATCTGTTCTTTAATGTCTTATTTCCTACTGGAAACTCAACCAAATCCCATGTTTGGTTCTCTCTTAAGGAATCAATCTCCTCTTTCATGCCTAGCTCCCACTGATTCTTAGATTCCACCTGTATTGCTTCATCAAAACTCTCTAGTTCTCCACCATCAGTTATCAATAAATATAATAATGAATGGGAATATTGAATTAGAGGTTTACTTACCCTTTTTGACCTCCTAATGAGTGTTTAAGACTCATTCACAACACACTGTCCACCCAAATTCTCTGACAGTGGCCAACCTCGGTCACTTCCATGCCTGTTACTAGCCAATGTCAATTCTCCCTGACCAACGTCAGTTCCTGACCTGACAACATCAGTTACTATATGACCAACATCGGTTCCTATATTGCTGATGTCGGTTCCTGCATGACCGACGTCAGTCTCTGTGTTTTCCTATTTGTGATAAATTTTTCCCGCAAGCTCATTTTGGACCGTCACCTCGTCCAATTCTCCATTGCTCTACCCAGATTGATTCAGCTTCTTCAGCTGATCACTATACATCACTTTTTCATTGAAAACAACATCATAGCTCCTAATTAATTTGTTAGTTCCTAGATTCCAAAACCTGAATCTAAAATCATCAGAGCCATAGCCAATAAATGTGCACCTCATAGACTTAGCATCTAGCTTCTTTCTATTTTCCTTATCAACGTGCACAAAGGCTTCAAAACCAAAAACTTTGAGAAATGAGAGATCTACCTTTTTACCTATCCATGCCTCTTCTGGAATTTCACCATCCAGCACTGTAGAGGGTCCTTTGTTAATCAGGTACACTGTAGTATCCACAGCTTCTACCCAAAACTCTAAGGGTAAACTAGCATGCAATCTCATATACCTTGCATGCTCCATGATTGTTTTGTTCATCCTTTCAACAACTCTATTTTGCTAAGGTGTCCTTGGAACCATCCTTTGCTTATGTATTCCATGCATATAACAATACCAGTTGAACTTATAGCTGCAGAACTCACCACCATTGTCAGATCTCAGGCACTTCAATCTTCTGTTTGTTTCATTCTCAACCATAGTTTTCCAAATCTTAAAAGTCTCAAATACATCAGATTTATTCTTAATACAATAGACCCATACCTTTCTTGTAGCATCATCTATGAACAAAACATACTACTTTGATCCTCCAATAGAAGCAACCTGAGCCGATCCCCACACGTCTGTGTGAACAAGCTGTAACTTATGCTTCTTCTTTGTTGACCCAGTCTTGAGAAAACTTACCCTCTTCTAGTTTCCAAACACACAATGCTCACAAAAATCTAGATCTATTCTTTTCAAATCTGAAAGCTTACCTTTTGACTTAAGAATGGACATTCCCTTCTCACTCATGTGGTCGAGCCTTGAGTGCCACAACTTTGCATCCACATCTAAAGTAGATAATACAGAAGGAGAAATATTAGTAACACAATTACATAAATAGAGAGTAATTACTCTCTTACCTCTGGCCATTACAAGTGCACCCTTGGTCACCTTCCAAGATTCAACTGTGAGAGTTACTGTACAACCCTCATCCCCTAACTTTCCTACAGAAATCAAATTTCTCTTCAAGCTAGGAACATGCATAACATCTCTCAACACCCATGTGTTGCCATTCTACATTTTCAACTGCAATTTTCCTTTTCCAATAATTTTACAAGGCTCATCATCCCCTAAATACACTATTCCAAAATCTCCATGGACATAGTCACTAAAATATTCTCTATTAGGGGTAGCATGAAAAGATGCACCAGAATCTAACACCTAAGATTCTATATTATTATGCAAAGATAATATTAAAGCATCTTGTGTAATACCTGAAACCTTTGCTTCTTCTTTTCCTTCGTGTTGATTGTCCTCCTTAGGCTTTGACCAACAATCTTTGCTTATGTGCCCCATCTTTCCACAATTCCAGCACTGTGGCCTCCTGCCATTTCTGGATTTGGATCTACCTCTCACCTTTGACTTAGACCTTAATCTCCTCTTGCTCTTCTCTTCTTGCCTTCCCCTACTCTCAAAACTTAAAGCATTCCCTGATGTTTCCTCTATGCTTTTCCTGTGAATTTCTTCATTCAAGATTACACTAACAACATCCTCTACTTTCAAAATATTTGAAGCAGATGCAGTATTGCTAACTACCATTACCAAGCTATGCCAACTTTCAGGCAAAGAAACTAATATTAAAAGAGATTTAATTTCATCATCAAACACTATATTGACTAAACTTAAATGATTTACAATTCCATAGAAATCATTTAGATGATTAGATACAGATCCACCTTCCTACATACACAAATTAAACAACTACTTCATAAGATATACCTTATTTGAAGTTGAGGGTTTTTCATATAAATTTGCTAAAGTAGTCATCAACTCTACCGTTGTCTTTGCCTGTGATAAATTAGATATCACAGTAGATGCCAGACTCAATCTTATAGACCCAAGAGCCTTTCTATCAAGAACTTCCCATTCTTCATCATCCATGTCTTTGGGCTTCTTTGCAATCCCACCTAACGGTAAGTATAGATCTTTCTGATACAGATAATCCTCTATCTAAAATCTCTAATGTTTATAATTCTTGCCATTAAACTTCTCCATTCTCAGTTTACTTTCTTTTGCTAGTGCTTCTCCCACTCAAACAAAAATCCGTACAGAAACCCTTGTGAGTACCCTGTAATCAATACACACTAACCAGATCTAAAACACCTGTTAGTCAACCTGAGCTCTGATACCACTTTTTGGGGATCAACCAACAATGTTGATTACACTATGAAAGCAATAAATTCAGAATTAAACTGGAAAGATAAGTAACTAGAATCAAAAATATATCAAGAAGAAGAGATACAAGAAACCACCCTGAAAACTTGTATTAAACTCTTTACAGAAGGAATACAATTGAAGAAACTTCTTTTCTTCCACACCTCTCTTAGATGTACAGATCTCTCTCTAGATCTCTTTCCCTCAAGAGCTCTCTCTCTCAAGTGCAATCAACTCCAACAACCTAGAATGATTCACATATACAATTATGTACTGTTCAACACTCTACACATATAATAAGCTATGAATATTTAATCCTATATATAAAATTAGGAAACATGAGCATACAACTACAGCCATTAGATGCACCTCCTAATCAAGCGCTCTAAATAGTCTTACTAATAATAGAGATGGGGACTTAAGACTATCACTTAATCCTAACATGCAAACACTCTGTTTTGTCCATGAAAATAGCATTCTGGACACACAGGTAACCAACGTCGGTTCATGCCTGCTTGCACCTGACTGACGTCGGCCGATCTATGACCAACACCGACATCTCTTAGTCTGCTCCTGACTGACGTTGGTCACTCTTGACTGATGCTGGTGACTATGTAAACCTGTAACTTCTACAATCCACTCATTTGGTGAAGCTTTTAGCTCCACACCTTAATAGTCAAGAGTCTGAAACTATGAAAGAATTTGATGAAACTAGTGCCCAAAGGGTTGTGAACATGGAGAATGAGCTCAAGGTAGAAGTTGTTATGCATCAAATATATTAAAGATATTTGTCTAATGTTAAGCTAAATTAAAAGGAATTTGGATATAAAGTATAAGATTATGATTCTCCAAAACATCAAGCACATTCTATCTAAAAAGGTGGAGAAGTTGAGACATCTATCATACACTCAAATCTACATTTTTTTGGTGAGAATTCAATGGATATGACAAAGATCACACTATTTTTTATACCCAATCAAGGTTATTAGAGAGAAATAAATATCACTTATGAATTTTTAAAAGAATCCACTTTCAATCATAAGAGGATCCAAGGGTGATAGGATTCTTGATCACCTACATATGCAAGTGATTGGTGATTATCATACTTATCATGCTAGGCTACCTTCATGGAGTGACAAAGATAAAAGTGTAACTATTTTTGACCCTAGTTAAGGTATGCTTAGATTTTTCACCTCAAGAGTGTGTTGTTTTAAACAATAGACTAGTTGTGTGTGTCTTTCTTTCAGTTGTGTTGTGTTCCATAAGTGTTTTAATGAACACATGTGTGTTTATTTTAAGTGTCTTACTTTTTTGTGTCTTTACTTTGTTTTTGGTATGTTATCAAAGGAAAATTGTTTCTCAAAACTATGTATAGGTGACTACATGTCCCAATGGACATGATTAAGCTACTAGTTATCACATAAAAAGCATACCACCCATGTGAAATTGCTAAGAATGTTGACCCTTTTGACCACACGTCAAAATGGGTCAACCCCTATAGTCCAAAACTTATATAGGGGTCTAGCATAATGTTATAGGATTTTTTATAGTTTATTATATGTCATTTAATGTCTTTTTAGCATTAGTCATGGTCCAATTAATCTTTGTGTCATTTGATGTCAACTAGGGGTCATTTTAGATAAATAAATACAATTGGTATTGTTTTACAATCAATAAAAATGTTCTAAACTCCTTATCAATGTCCAATATCGAATTCCCTATTATAAATGTTAGTTTATAATTAAAAAGTTTTAAGTGATAACTAAAAATCAAGAAATTAAATGCAAAAATTGGAGTTTCAAAGGTTATATGGCTTATGAGATAAATTGGCATGTGGGAGAAGGTTTTGGGATGGATCTTCAACTTCCTCAGACTCATTTCCATTATTTAAATTTTTTTAAGTGCCAAAAATGGGATAAACCTATTATGATTATCCATCCCTCCAATATGCAAATGAAATTAGTCAATAAGTTTTTAGTTGGTATAGCCAGTAGGAAAAATTCCAAATCAAATGCTTTTCAAGGGTGATTAAACTAATTGATATTAAATTTCATGCTTTTATTGTAGATAATTATGGATTATACTTTATTTATCATCTTTAAAAAGTTGATTGTGTTTTTTTCCTATTATTTCTTACACCATGTAGGTTTCATTTTTGTTTGAGCTAGTCCATATGGCTTAGTTATTTATTATAATTATATATGATTTTTTCTCTCTCATACCATGTTTCTCATGATTTTTTTCATGTTTGGAAATGATTTCATGGATCAAACAACTCATGTTGTAGGAAAGTGTCACCATGCGAGGTTTTAGTCAAGTTTCACTACTTGCAAAAGGTTTAGTTCTCTACAAGGGTTTAATATGAATGGAATATCATGTAATCCATGTTTTTATATAATAAAAATCACCTTAATTACATGTTTTTTCTTACAACATCATTCATTGATCAAATACATAGTCATGTCAAACTCACAATCAACCATTTACTTGTTTCCAACTATAGTCAAAGTGTTTTGAGATTTGATCATGTTTATGGAGGAGTAATGAGGCTTATATATAGGTTTAAAACCTTCTTGGTGTATGATATATCAGGTTATACCCTCCAAATAACATATTATGGAATGTGGTGATAGTCAATTTTATATATACACACAGTTAGCCATTGAATGAGCATATACAGGTGCTTTAGAAGGAGTCAATCACATTAAGAAAGAGGATTTGATATTTTTTATACTCCTTATGCTTAAAGATTTAAATTTTAAGGTTTTAAAGTGGTATAAACCTCACTAAAATTCCATATACCATGACCACATTAATTATTCCACCTTCATTTCTTTGCAACCTGAGATATCCATCTATAGGGGATCATACACAAAGAGTTTAAGTTTTGTATAGGGATTCTCAATCATGTTTTGATGCATTAATTAGGTTTTAAGAATAATTATAGGCCTTGATAATTGATTATAATGTCATAAGATATGCCTAACCCACATTCCAACTCCACTGCCTTATGGTCAATTATGTGTACATTTATAGGTTATCATAGAGAGGTGAAGGTGTTATTCAAGGGTATGTGAATGTGGTTAAATACCATTATTTAGGTCTTAAGAGGTTAAAGATAAATTGATAGTAAATTTTTAGTTAATTTAAGGTCAATTAGGCTAAATAACCATGTTCAAATATGAATGGCCTATGTTTAGGGACATTTTCCCTAAAACACAAAAACAAAGCGCTCGTCCCTTTTGTTGATGCCAAATGATGATGCCATATAGAGTTTTTATCTATAAAAATGATTATATGTTATATAACTATCATATAATCATAACCATGAAAAATAAGGAGTGTGTTTGACTTATAGAGAGTAGTGTTTAAGGGCCTCCAAACTACATTTTTGTCCATTGTAATCATTTAATGGTTTCTACGGTATTGAGTATCAAATGACCTTCACACTGAAATTTACAATGAAAGAAAATGTATAGGTATGTAAAGTGAGCCTATAATTTTTAATAGAATATAAATAGGTCTAAGGTCATAAGGAATGTTTGAATTTTATGTTTTAGATACTTTAAACACCTACATGTGTCCTTTGCCTAAGAAACTAAACTACAGTTAGCTGTAAACTCTCATATCTTTCATGGGGTGATTCTAAACATATAAACACCAATAATTTTAAGTTAAATATACATTTAATGATATCAAAGGGATATTAAATGATATTAAATAATTTTAAAGGTGGTTTCTCACCTACAAGACCCCTATTTTTCCTTAAAATAATCAACTATAGTTAACTACAATTAGTAGTGAGCAAGAATTTGGTGTTATGGCTATTGATACTTCCTGGGAATGATGTAAATAGATAAAAATAAGTAAAAATAAACATTAGGAACCATAATAAGGTATTTTTAAAATTTATTCAAGGCCCAAATCATGAAAATACACCTATAAGTACCTCTTTCAAGTAAGAAACATAGTCTATAATCTGGAATAGTCAGGTGGAGAGGTATGCAATGAGAAGTGATTGGAAAATATTAATGGTATGTAGGAATGGGAATAAATTTTTTAATGTTTTAATGGAATTATGATACATTAAAAAAACACAAATAATGTATAACAAGGGCTCTAATATTGCAACCTATAGTCATATGTCAAGACCTTGTACACAATCCACTTTCTCACAGTCTGTTTTAGGTTTTGATGCATTTGGAGGGTATAATGGTATATTAATACCTTTTAAAATTGTATAGATAACCTGAAAAAAAATTATAATCCTACCATATCATTATTTATTCTATGACATTATGTGGAGTACCCTCTATTTTCTCTGAAATAGATGGTACTCTCCTATGATGAAAAGATGCAATCTTTGAAGAAAGGGGATAAAAATAAGATATAAAGGTTGGTGAAAATTTTAAATAAGGTGTAAAGAGTTATTTAACATCTAAAAAAACATGATAAACCGTTCACATGTAAATTAAACATGATATAATGATTTAAACCTTCAAGGATGCAAATAGGCCAATTTGACCTAGTTCAGGCCTAAAGCCCTAGAGGGGTATGTTTTAAATTTTAGACTTAGGTGAGAATTATAACATATTGGTAAATGTTAATATAGGATTATCATATGTGTTTTAGTTGTTTTTATTCAAAGGAGATCATAATAAATCCATTTATTAGATCACATCACATTAGGTCTATAGGGAATGAAGAAAAGAGCTCAAATAAGCAAATTTGAATGCTCATAACTTGTTGGATACTTTGCATGGGAGATAAAGTAGCTAAAAAAAGTTAAAGAGGGTGTTGAGTAATTATTTTGTGAAATTGGTTCATCTATTCAACATCACATATTTATGAGCAAAGGCTAAAGGTAAAAATAGTTCCAAACCCTCACAAACCCTTATTAAAGACCCAATTGGAAAGATGAAGAAAAATAGGTATCCTTATGGAAAGGAATGACCATGAAAGTGATTTGAGGTTACATAGGACTATCTATGGATCCTCTCCATCAACTAGAGGTGTTTCCTACTTGTACAAATAGGGGGAATGAGGTTTTCTTAACTATTCTTAGTATTGTACATGTATGATAATGTTTCAATAGATGAAATAAACTATGAGAGAAATTTGGAAACCTATACTAACTCACCATGATAATTTAATTATTTAACAAAAATCCTAAGTGCTATTGTAACTACCTCCATCTTAGCCAATCCAAACTAGCATAATGGGAAATATAGTGAGAAGGGTGAGAAATTCAAGTGGGAGTTGTTTATATGTATACCTAACGAATTAAATCATATGGGAGGTATTTACATGTGTCATTAAATCCTATTTATGTATTTTAAAGGAAAACATAAGATAAATTTGAGGCCAAGTGTGAGGGGTGAGTGAAAGAGAATTTCTTCGGATTACAGGCAATAATAACTCATATTGATAAGAATGTTGATGATTAAGGATGAAAATTATTCATGGTGGATCATGTATATAATACCTCCCATGTATTTCAATCATCACTTATATCCCTAGTTAGTTATAGGACGTTCCAAAAGGGCTAAATGATGAAGGCAGTGTTTTGAGCAAGTAATGAGGAGTCATATTCTAGATTTCAAGAGTTTAATGCATTTGAGGGATATTTGTCCTATCTTACCTTGATTTTTATATCTAAAACTTCATTATCCTACATGTTTAACTCCTTTTATCAACATAACACGTCTTAGTGACTCTCAGACTTCATTTTCTTCTTACCTCTCTCAAATTCTATAAGTAGTAGCCATTTTGGCTCTTCTAAGCTAATACCACACCATATATGGTAAATCCATATAGTATTGACATTTTATTTTTAATTTTAAAAATTAATAAAAGTATTTTTTTTAGTTCATGAACATTTATCTAAGTGTGGAAAGTGATGTATAGTAAAGTTAGTTATAAATTTCTATCATTGCTTACCTTATCCTCTTATGTTTATGTAATAATTCCTATTCTAATAGGTCACATAGAGTGTACTAAAGTGTATTAGGCTCATTTAAGGCATATAATTATCCTTAGAGTGGTCATTTTTACCTCTATTTCATTTACTTGTGTTGTATCATACACATCACCTCTATGTTGAAACACTTATGTTAGAATATCTTAAGACTTTGAAGTTGGTTGTAGGTCTTGTTTCATTATGAAATAAGTATGATGGTTATGTGTAAATAATATTGGTTTATCACCCCCTATATTATTTTTTATTCATTCAATTTCTAACTTTTTTACCCAAAATCAAACATTATTTAGGTGATAAGCATTTCAAGATACATTCAAGGATCTAGCCCTTAAACCTAGAGGTCTACTTATACCTATAGGTACACCCACATGCCTAGAAGTATTCCCATGTTTACCAAATATGGAATAATCTTGAACACCATATTCTAGGGTCAAATATTTTGTGATAAATTTTATGTTCATTTATTATAGTTCTTTTCAAATTATCACTTCCTTGAGTGTATTACAATGCTTACAATTGTCTTAATTATGGACATTTGAATGTGTTCCTTACTTGTTGGACCTTATGCCATTGTATGTTGATTGTAAATTTTAATATGTCATTATATGTGGATTATACATTTAAATATCTTATCCCTTTATAATTTAAGGCATTTGAACATGCCCATTATATGATGTATCCTTCTATCATTCATTTGAATTACATTGAGTGGTGTTATATGTGTTCATAATTTTTTGTTGAGATTGTAATATTAATATCTATACATATGATCTATACCATGCATCTTAGGACTTTATATGATCACATAATATGATCCTAATTGATATATTTACTTTGACTTGTTACCCCTATATGATACATGATTCATATGCAAATTATACATCCACCTTATCCTTTTGAGGTAAGGTAAATACAAGATTATATTAATATTTTTCAAAGTATATATGTTTCATTGGGGGAATGTCATGAATATATACACCCACACTTATACACCTTCTTATTATTATATTTTTCAATGGGTGTATGTTATAAATATATGACTTCCACACTTATACGAATTCTTTTAGTTCCTAGATTTTATTGGGGGAATGTTAAAAAAACATGACTTATACACTTACAAACTTACTTAGTACCTCTATATTTTAGTAGGTGAATTTCAAAAATACATGAACTCCACACTTACACAAACTCTAGTTTAGTTCCATGATTTAGATATACAATTGGGTCAGAATCTTATACATTGAAACATTTTCATATATTTGAGATACATTTTTAAAAATATATGACACATATAATCCATATAAAACATATTATAGGTGAATATTAAATTCTATTTCACAAAAAAATTATAAAATTACCAATTATATTACTCACTAAAATACACTGATTACACCAAGATGTACTATTATCAAGCCTTTTCTATTGTAATAATTGGTTCATTTTATAGTTTGATTGATTAAATCATTCAAACTTACTAAAAATTATTTATTTGAGTGATTAAATCATCAAAACTAACTATATTTATAGTTTTGTCTGATTAAATCACTCACCCTCACCATATTATATATATTCAAACTTAATTTGCATGATTGAGATATAATGATCTCAATGTCCATGTCACAACTCATCCTTACATCAGATTGGTCATATAATACCTTCTAATATTACTATTTAAATATCCAAGGTTAAGGTATTAACATTTTCCATCTCTAATTCTTAATAAGGAACCTTATTTACCAATTTAAAATATCAAGAGGAATATGTTTGCTTTGACACATATGTGTTCCTCCTTTTCTCTCTTTCTTTTCAAACATTTCAATTATTTCAAATTTTAGATTATGTGTAATGATTTACAATGTAACATGCTCATGGTTATATGTCATACACCAATAAATCACTTAAAGTGGGCTCAATCAAAGTAAATGTGTGTTATACACACCTATGTACGCATTATTTATTTTAAAATAAAAACTTCATTATTGTCCATTACTAGTTTAAAGTGGGTTAAAATGCAGATACTAAATTATATATTTATATCATCTTATTCTTGTACATTTAAAAATATAAATTATTTCTCTACCCTTTAGTTATAGACCTCACTATTGTCAAAAGGCTCACATTCTCCATCTCATTCTACCTAAATGATTATATTTTAAATTGATCCATATCATTTGGATGAAAATGATATATTTTACTACCAAAAAATTTTAAAACTTGATAAACATATTTCACTATTAGTTTTGAATCGATATGTATTTCCTAGCCTTTTGGACACTACTAACAATAAATAGACACTATTATCGATAGTAGTGACTAGATCCTTATCTAGTTTCTACTTTCCAAAAGATTTCTAAATTGAAAATGATTTGAAAACTATGGGTTAGATTATTTGTCTTATTAAACCCTAATGTGGTATATTTTTAAAAGTTTTGGTATAAATAAAATTCTAATAATTCTCAATTTTCATCTATAAAATACCAAGAAAAGACTAATAAAGCTAAATCAATCAACTACAAAACCAATATATTCTACCCTATTCATCTTTATTTTCATATCAAGCATAGGAAAAATCAAATTAAAGGTTTGAAGCATTAAAATATTATCCCATGAGTGATATTTGTCAAAATACAATATAGAATCATTACATGCATCATAATATAATATATTTTACCCTCGTTCACACACTTTACCATATAGAGGGGAGAAGTGCATAATTTTGAGGCTCTCTTTGGATTATTATCTATGTAAGAAGTGACCATTGATATAGGGGTCTTTGATGCAGCTTAACACCATGATCCCACTAAACCATTTTAATCAAACTCATTCTAAGGGAAAATAAGGGTGAATATCTAGGGTTTGATTAATAAGTGAAGAGTGACAATCTATATCCCATATTTGAATACACCTATATAAAGGTGAAAGGAAACCTAAAATAATGAATATGATCACATATAAATCTAGTCATTATTCCATATTGGACACCTATTTCATAGTCATATACAATTATTAATGGTAGTGTCTAGATCTGATGGTAGAGTTTGTGGCCACAAAGATACAATTTCTAGAATATGATGACTAATACAATACTAATCTTTTATATTTTACACATGTTTTTATTCCATATCTACATGTTCATAGTAAACCAACTATGTACCATTATTTCTTATTTATTATAATATGTTTTAATCATTTTAATTTACTATTTTAATGATCTTAGTTACATATATTTAAAATATTTCTTATCTAATTTTTCTATTAATTGGTTTGTTATAAATTAGTTTATCACCATTGTATTTAAAATATTTCTATACTCTAAACCCTAACCCCACATATAAAAATTCAAGGCTAAACATGTTTTATTTTATCCTAGGAGACCAAGATTATTTTAATGTAATGCTTATCCCATTCTTACTATGCAAATTATGAAGATCAAATATGCTGGTATAGGTTTTATGCACACCACAGCCATAATGAGGTAACCTCTAATGTTTTAGGATCTCAATGGAGGAAAAATCCACTCTAGGACATGGGCTATAGGTATGTAGTTTATTTTAGCTTATTGATGGAATAATAGGTAAGCCATGAAGGTTTTTGATAGGGCTTTTTAAATGAAGGTATGGTTCCTAGAAGATTATGAATATATATGTGAATTATATGGGTGGATGGCTTCTAATCTAGAGTGGGAAGGTCTAAAAAAAAACTCAAAAATGAGGGAAGGGTAAGGTAGAAAAGAAAGATTTTGTGTTTTTCAAGAATCACTTCCTTGGCTAATTTTTAAAAGGACAAGTGTTCTTAGAACCTATTCCTATTACGAGTATAAATTTCACACACATAGTCAGACATAGCTAAGAAGTATAAGGAAATAAAGATGAAAGAAATTCAAAAGCCTCAGAAAAAGGTTGCTCCTTTCAGGACAACTATTACACACCCTTAATTAGGAGATTTTGGTTTGGGTTAGTGAAGTATCTAAGGTAGATATCACACACTCATAAAAAATTGCATCTAAGAAATCACTCATGCATAATTAGAATTATGAATCAATTTAAACTTGGCTATCTTAACCAATATATTTGCCAACCTTTCAATATCTTTTTCACATCTACATATTAGTATATCAATGAAATTAATAAAAAATCCATTCATAGATTTTGAATACTAAGAATTATTGAAACATATAACTAATGAAAGTAATAAATAATTACATATAAACTGGAAAGAAAATACGCAAACACATTCTTTGATGATCAAACTTGATGTTTCTCCTATATTCAAAATTTCTCTAACAAAAATCTAAGTTGTATTACAATTGTTGAGACAGAATTGGGGAAGGGGTCACCTCATCCTCCATGTTCATGAAAGGCCATTAAATGTGATAGTTATAACATGTAGTTCTAACTGTGGTCTAAAACCATATAAGAGTCTACTTATAGTTATCAGTTTAAATTAGCCTTTGACAAAGCTACATAACATGTGCATGTGTATAAATTTGAAGGTAATTTTTTTTTAAAGTATATCTCAAACTATATGCAAACATCAAAACATATATTTTTTACCCAAAACTATACATTTCTCCTTTTATAAGTTTTGAGAACAACATATTGATATTTTAAATTAGCCATCATTAAATGAAATTCTGACAAATGCATGAAGGATCAAAATCATTTTACCAATATTTTAGAACTAGTTTTACTAATATTAGCCATGACTAATCTAAATTGTGAATTGCATTCTCACTTGTGCCTTTTATAGAATCTAGATCTTCATTTTTATATTTTCCATTCAGATTAAGACATGCATGTTTATATTTTAGCTTAACTATGAGACCTAATGTTGATTGATAGATATAGATCAATCATCCAAAGATCTATGTGTTCTATCTATAATGACTTATTAGATTTATAAATGTGACACATGTTAATACCTGATCAAGTCTAGGATTTTTAAAAGGTCCACCTAATACTCACACCATCAATCTTTTAATCCCAAATTAATGTATTTCCTTAGATTTTAGTGCTTTTGGCTCATTGACTCCTATGTTATTGACACTTCTCATTTGTTATTTTTGATTTTATTCATATGTGTGCCACTTGGTAGCTACTCAAGGATTTTGAGCTTGATGTATTAGGCTCCCTACTTCTTCCCATAGGTCATTGGATCTATATAATAGGTTCCCCTGATGGTGACACTTGTCACTCTCATGGAGCTTTGACATTTCAACTTGCTCTTATATCATTCGATCAAATGGTTGAATGGATGTGCACCATAAGATCTTGGATTAGACCTTTCGACATGTACTTCTATCATGTGGGTATGCCGGTTGGCAACTCTTTTCTTAATCAAATACTTTTAAAAAGTCTCCATCAATATCACACCATTAGATCAACAATATGGATCATTGGAAACCATTAATTTTCTAGGTCCACTTTTGAATCCAAATGGTTAATTTATGAGGTTAAATTATATATTTGTGTGACCATAAATTGATGTCCTCATGATCATCGAATGGTGTTTTCATGATTGTCAAATTTAATATCATAAGTTTGACATGTTGCTAAGGTTAAAATTTATTCTTATATGATCATCAAATCACATACTCATTACCATCAAATGACGTCCATGTGATTTTATAATGTAATATCATTAACTTGACACATGTCATTTCTTTAGGATTCCCTACTCTTGCATATATAATCAAAACATGACTTAGCATAATACTTTGGGAAATATGTATCAAGGATAATGCATGAATATTTTTAGCCTAAGGTATTATTATTAATAAAATGTGATTTGGACCAGGGCTAAAATCTTAAATTAAGCTCAAATCATAATGAAATTATTTGTAATTAAGGGTGCCACTTGGCAATATTGTTTTGGTCTCTAGGCAATTGTTATGAGAGAATTTTTATAGGATTTTTATGGGGGAATTATTTAGGGAATTCTATGAAAGGGAATTATTTTAGACAAAATTTCCACAATAGTTCCCCCTAAGGATCAATTTAGTCAAACAAAATGTTGAAGACACAAAGTCTAAAGGAATTTCATTAGGGGAATTGTTTTGAACAAAATGTCCACAACAATTCTCCCAATGACTCAATTATCTAAGACAAAATGTTTGAAGGAAAGCTTGAAGGGATGGTATTAAAAGGACTAAAGGTAATATGATGTTTTAGAAAATGTCCTAAGGAAAGGGTCAAAGGGTGAAATCTCTTAGACAAAATGTCTAAAATAATTGGTTGAAGGATAAAGCCCTAGGATAAAAGTCCTGAAAGGTTGGTGTGAAGGGTAAAAGGGCCTGAGATAAAAGTCTTAAAGGGTAAGTATTAGAGGGGAAAAGGCCTAGGACAAGGTCCTAAAGGTTAAATGTCCACTTTAAAAAGGGCCAAAAGGTCTTTTTCAAAATGTTCAAAGGGCTGACTCAGAAAGTCTGAAGGGTATGTGCCCTTGGGAGAATTGTTTTAAGTTTTGTGTCAGAAAAAATGTCCGAGACACAAATTCAAAAGGAATTGGCTTGGGGAAAAAGGGATGAGTAAAAAAGTCCTAAAGGGTAGGCTCATAGGGAAAAATGCCATTACAAAAGTCCTAAAGGGTAACCATGAAATTCTTGATGGGCACTTTCAAAAGGCTGAAGGGTATATTTAGAAAGTCCAAAGAAATTTGTCCTTGACAAAAAGTTCAAAGGGTAAGTTAGAGAGAAAAAGGAATTTCAAAATTCCCAAAATAATTATATCAGGTAAAATGCTCACAATAAGAAGGCCGAAGGGAAAATTACACAAATCTTGAAGGGTAGGTTCATTTCCTTGGGGAAAATGTCTCAAATAAAAATGTTTGAAGGAATAGTTTCAGAGGGAAAAGGCTTTGGAAAAAAGTCCCAAAGGAATTTTAAAAGGCTGAAGGACACTTTCAAAAAGTTTGAAGGGAATTTTTGAAGGGCCAAAATGGGTGCAACAAAATTTTGAAGGATATTTTTCAAGAGCAAATGGGCTTGGAACAAATGCTAAAGGATAATATCTAGAGGATAAAAGATCTAGGATAAAAGTACCAAAGGTTAAGTGGAAGGGATATAGGGTCTAATTCATGGTAAAAGTTCCTAAAGGGACCAATTCATAGGGTAAAATGATATAGGATGAAATTCCATAAGGTTAGTTCCATAGGGCAAAGGATCCTCAGATTCAATTCCTTTGGGGGAATTATTTTGGGTAAAATGTTTGCAATAATTTACTGAACATAGATAGGTATGTGATAAAAGTCCCAAAATAATAAATTCCAAGAGGATAGAAAATTTAGTCCTTGAAAACATAATTCCAAATTAATTATCTCGATGTAACAAACATAATAGAATAAAAGATTTAATCTATGGAAACACAATACTAATGCCATCTTGCCACAATATGAAAGGCCAAATCATGATCTTTTCCTAGAATTTACTTAATCATATAGAAGAGGGGGCTCAAAATAAATATAATAATCTATAAAAAGTGCATCCTTGTTTCCTTATGGGAAAAGGGGGATGTTGGGTACAATAAATGGTGACATACAAGGGGAATACTCTTGAGTATTTAAGAACCCAAAAATCTGGTTTGCAATCCTAAATCAATCATGAAGTGTACCATGGAAGAATACTTAAATTAGAAACATGAAAGAGACTTATAAGTTAATTCACACAACATACTTGCCTTCTAATTCCTTGGATTTGTGTGTGTCAAAACATGTAGTTTATTTAACCCTTATTGTAATTATTTTTTCAAAGGCTTTGATGGGGTTATAGGTTTCATTTTAGTATCTATTAAATCTCAAAAAAATAAAGGAAGCTTAGGCATTACTCTACTACTAGCTATGCATCCATAGCCCTGACAAAGATACCTTGGGATCCTTCTCTTCTCATTCCATTATTTTCTTTTGATCATGATGCATGGTACATTGACATTATTTCATCACGTGAGTCTTTTTATTTTCTTTATATTTCCTTTTTCTCTTTTCAATTCATTTTTTATTTTATTATTATTATTATTATTATTATTATTATTATTATTATTATTATTATTATTATTATTATTATTATTATTATTATTACCGATAAGGTTATATGAGATCATATCAATATAATGGGTCCTCAAATCACTATAAGAATAATAATCATGGTTTTTAATCAATGAAATCATAGGAGGACTTTTTAAAATTCATTTATCCTTTCTTTTCAACCCTTGACTTAGTTAAAATAGGAGAAATTGGGATTAATATATCACCTTTTCCCAAACCATATTTTCTTAATCCATTGGGTGGACTTTCGATGCAATACCCATGCCCAACATTAACCAAGGAGCCTATTAGGATAACATTAGACATTAGTGATGATGTCTAACCCTAATACTTAAATACATTAGGATGGTATTTTATGCTCATATGAAATACCCAACCCTAATCACACACACTATAGGGATGACTTTGGAAACTCATATCAAAGCCCAAACCACAATCACACAAACCATTAAGATGACATTAGGTACTCATCCTGATTCCCAAACCCCAATATAGCAACACATCAAGGTGTATCCAATATCCCAACATAACCCATCTTCATCATGCTCAGAGTTAAGAGGAAACATATTTTAATATCAACATAAAAAAATATATTAAGACTCACATCATCCTTAAAACCACTCTATTAGGAACAAGCAATAAAATTTCCCCCAACTTACTCAATAAGATATTAACAAGTCACAAGCTAATCTCATACTTTAATGCTAACAAGATACTTCTCACTTTCTACTCCCAGACTTTCACAAGGTGAAAATTACACAATAAGGGTCATCTAAAAAACACACTTTAATAAGTTAAAATTTTACCAACCCAATCAAATAGTAAAGTTTAATTAAAAAACAACGTAGCTCAATCCACATAAGATGACAATGAAAAAGTTAAACAACCCAATATTATGCAAGGATTAATAAATGTGAAAATGTTTAGACAACCAAATTTAATCCTAAATATGAGATAAAAAATAAAATTAGAATATCCAACATTAAATAAATCTTTTAAATAACAAATGGTTAAACAACCTCAAAACCCATATCAAGGAAAATTGTGAGAAGATGATTGTAATCAACTTAACAATCCCAATCAAGTAGTGAAATAATTTCAAGTTTTGACACACATAATTTTAAATTTTCATAATTTAGTGTACAATAATATTAAATATTGTGTCTTTGAAAGACCATAAATAAGGACAATGAATTTGATGGATTAACAACTAGAAAAATCTTTGAGTTCCTTACATAGTAATAAGTATGCATCGCAACTCTAAGTTTCCAAGATCAACATGCACTTACCAACATGTAAGTGGAAAGGATAATGAAACATTTTCCAAAATGGGATAAAAGGTTAAACCACATGGATACATCATTCACTCCATGTATGAAACTTATCTAACCAACATAAAGCAAAAGGAACCATTATACAAAGGCTAAGGAATGTAGGTGAAACAACATAAAGATAAAAGTATATGATTATAAATAACACCTACTTCAATTCATGTAATATATAAATGAAATTAATCTAATTATGATGATGTCACTTCATGGATATAGATTATCAACTCATTTTGATTCTATCTAAATGATAATTAATTAAAATCTCTTCTAAAACTAGGGAATAATATGGAATATCAATCCATAAGAAAACTCCTAACATATAAAAATCCACTACAAACATACTATAATTCCCTAGTATGGGGTAGATAACCACCACTCAATGGTGGTTCTAAACTTTATGGGGTATTCTAAGATCCCATCCCTTGTATTTGATGTGATCCATATATAATTTTCCATCTAACAGATGCACACTTTCTTAGTTGACAATCATATCATGCTTTCACCACACCCACTACACATAACATAAGCTGCCCCTAATTTTTTTTTTAATAAATAATAAAGTCTCACCTTCACTAAATATTTTTAATCTAAGGTGACCTTGAATAATCTTTGAACCCTTATTCATGAAAATCATGAACTATGCTAGGTAATCACCTACACAACATGGTACACAATCTAAATTAAATACTACTAACCCTTGTAAAGGTACATATGCCCCATAAGGACACATGCTCATACCTTAATTCTAATCTCAAAAACATTACTCAAAACAACTTCCAAACATCCAATACTCATGTGTCATATCCATTATAGTTCCCTAGAACTCAAACTCTTTACATCTAATATAAATTAATATGATCATATAATTCTAGGAATATAATACAATAATCAATCAAAAACTTGAAAATAAGTGTAAAAATACATCATACAATAAGTCAAGGTACTAGTTACACTCTTAGATGATTACAAAAATAAATCTTCTATAGAATGCATCTTTTAAGGAAAAATAGTTGCAATAGAATCATGGATGTGAAACACATGCATCCCTCATCAAACCATATGAAATGATGGACACCTAATAATATAGACAAGGGTGTGTCACAATTATGAAAAAAAGGCACTACAATCCCCAAGAGCCAACACAAGTATCTAGTACAATACTACATATTACAAAATTCTTCATTCATTTTTACAATACACATTATCAAAGGATGAAATTGTCATCACAAAAATATGGTTAACACCCATAAAAAATTTGATGTCACAATTAATTATAAACCATGTTCTCTAGGAAGATAAAACACAAGCTAAAAAAAAGTAAAGACATAATCTTATCATGAACATGTTTAACAAAAGAGGAGGTATACTCACTCAAGGTTTAAACTACCTTTAAATTCAAAATAAACTTGTCTTTCATCAACACCATCAACACTCATATGAAACCCAATCAATTGGGTGCCACCATGATGGAAAAAAGTTTTATCTAGGAAGTAGTTATTCCATTATTATCAAGGAACTTAAACTATCATAAATATAGTGATCAATTCAATATTCTCCAAAAGTAGTAAGGTACACTCTAACATTATTAGTAATAATTAATAACAAATCACATTCTTATCGAGGATCCTTATCAACTAGGTCATTTTCTCACAAACATTGGATCAACGTGTCTTCTCTATATAAATATTCTAATAAATGGGGTCATAATCTAAAAAGTTTTATTGATGATAAAATTTTGATATCAACATCCAAAGTGGATCCATATACCTTAGGTATTGATAAAACATGAAAAAAGAGGAATTAATACCACTCTAACATAGTCATCACTTTATTAATTCAATGATCACACTTGCCTGTTGTTAATATTCCATAAAGACCTACATGTCCCTCTCAAACCATCACAAATGTCCAACTCCAATGGAAATTCATTCTATTATGTGTCTACAAGAAAGGTATATCTCACTACCAAAATGATACAAATTACACTCTCCATAAGTATAGGTGAAAACATAATGACCCACATAGGGCTCTCTAATAACACCCTATGCATGGCATCATTAATCCATCCCACAATGTGAATACAATAATCTAACAACAATGCTTGTGTACATGGATATAATTCAGGCAAAAAAGCCATGTAAAACTATACAAGGGTCTTGTTCCTTCACAATGACCAAGTATGTCCCTAAAGTTTATGTAACCTTTTTTTTCATTGAGATAAGCCATTCATGCTAAGGATAGACTACACCCAACCTCTTCCTATAAATACTTAGAAGGTAAAAGTTAAAAACTAATTAAAATTGGATTTATTACTATAATTCATCGTAATTAATTATAATATGAATATTTAGGGTGTAATAAACATCACAAAAGCCTATATAATACTCTAGTTAAGTGTTAAGGTAATGTTTTCTTGAAAAAGGATCACTTAAACTAGAAAGGCCCATCTCAACCCTCACCATAAAAGACACTCTAATTTATAGCTAAAACAAAACATTATGGTATTAATAACCAAGATAAATATATCCCAACAACTTAACTATGAAGTCCTCAAAGGTAAGATGCAAATGATTAAATTAATGGTAAAGCCCTAACATCCTAGAACATAATAGCTCCCTCATGGGATAATGATCACTTGGCCTTCACAACCATATAACTTCCTAACACCTATTTGTAACTTTTGTTAAAATCTATTATCAACACTCATCCAATATACTATATGGGTGGATGTCCAATAATCCTACCATGGATCTCTCAAGCATAGAGAGGAAAATAAGGATCTATGTATCTAATCATTGGTGAAAGAGTCCATAGTCAAAGTAAATCTTAATGTGTATATCTATACTTCCTTAATGAGGTGTATCACCCGAAAATTATGTGTCAATTTATTGTGAAAAAAATAATACTAAATTGTGATCCCTAAACATCATGGTTCTAAAACTTGTCTCTAATACTAGAATGTCATCCCCAAAATTTTGCATGACTTAAATCACACAAAATTAAGCAAATTTTTATTTTTATAATTTACACTATACATTATACATAGTTATATTTCCCTTTATCTATCCATATTCATGGTGTGAGATGTAAAATGCATGCAAAAAATTTCATATGCCCAAATGACATGGATGGAAATGTACAAGTGGTTGTAGATCAGTACACAACCATGTTGACCCTGCTTACTCTAATCAACATATAAGATCTCAAAAAATCCTACAATCTTTAAGTGAATATATCAATACCCACATCCCCAAGGTTTATAATGAATTTTAAGTGGTTTTGATCTATTATTTTTAAAGAGGACCTCAAAACATCTATGCAAATCACATGCCTTAGTTCATTCCTAAAGTAAAAAATTGAATTTAATTTCATGTTGACTCAACTTTAGATAAAATTGATTACCAATGAGTATGAATAATATTCATTTAAACTAAAAATGTGTTTAATATTTCCTTCATTAGCTCCATTAGTGTGGATCACTTCCTCTCAACTATCAAATTGATTCAACCTCAACCATTGGATTCAACCAAAGCTGAGGAAGACCTAGAATTACATATATATGTCAATAAAATATTAAAATAATGTATTGATATTCAAAATAATATTTTTTAAAGGGTGAAGGATGATTTGGAAGATGACATTGCCATATTAATCCCTCTTTCCTTGCTCACCTATGTGTGAATACCATTAATGGACTCTGTAAGATTTGGTCCTTTTTCACTTTATTTTATTTTTTATTTTTATTTGATATATGCGAGTATATATATTTTTATATGTATCCATATTCTCAAAATTATTTGAGTATGTTTTAGTCTCTCTCAATTTCCAAAAAGGTATTTGGGAGTTTCAAGCTCCACCATAACCATTAATTACCATTAGCAAGGTTAATGAAGGAAAAACTATATAAAATAAGTTATATACTTTGGTATTTTAGTTTATGAAGTAAAAAGAATAAAATAAATTAGGGTGTCATTTAGGTGCAAGAATCCTAGGGATTCTAGGAGCCCACAACCATCAAAATTTTCAATAGGGACATCTTAAGGATAAAAGATAAAATTCTTGAAAACTATGAAGTTAAGGTCCTCAGACCACTTTCATGTGGAAGGGGATAAAAAATTAAATGAGCAGTCCATTTTAGGATTCCCAACCTCTAATTTTCCATGTCTCTATGATGATATTTTTAAAAAAAAGTATATTTAATTGAAAACATAATACAACACAAGTTTCACAATATCATATGATTCCAAATGTTATAGGAGAACAACATAATGAAAATTCATAGTGTGTAATTTTAAATTTTATTTAATCACTAATTATGTGGTTATTATTCAGTGAAGAATTCATTTTGACCACCCCAATGGCTTATAATTTAGCATCAAGGTTCACTATGTGGCTTAATAGCCACATAGTTACTCTTAACCACTTGGCAAACATTGAATTATAGATGCATAGTCAGTTCTTAACCCAAGTTGCCAAACCTAAACCATCGTCCATTAGGGACTTAAAAAATTTCCCATGTTTTCACATAGGTGACCGATGGATTTACTCTTGATGTTCTCTACAAAAAATGGATAAGTGTCATTCCGAAGGGCATCTATACTAGAAAAGGGCCCCACAAAGTACAAATATTCAACAATTCATGACAACCAAATCAGAGACCCAAAAATTATAAAATGAGGTTTATTGGGTCAATAAAATATTATAAAATTATCACATTCTCAATTTTAAATCATCTTACATGCCCAAAAATTATTTTAAGTTGGTCTATTTTCATAAGGAGTTTAGGCAAAATTAGGAGTTTTAACTTCATTTTTTTTGTATCTTTCTTTTTACGACTCCAAAATTTAATATGTAAGTTTATAAAAATTAATGGATGATTCTAGCTGATTAATAAATTATTTTATGAGGTTTAAATAATTTTTAGTATGCATGAAAAATTTAGAACTAAAATAGCCTCTTTAAGGCCTTATGCTAAATAAGGGTTTTTATAAACTTTAAAAGAGAACTAAAGAATAGTATTATGTTATTCATAAAGGAATATATATAATATTATATCAATATCATAAATACACTTAAATTATAAGAACTAAAAACCACTCCTTTCATTCATATTCAAATACATTTTTTTCATTGATAAGACATAAGAGATAAAGCCTTCACACTTAAATATAATACTTATTACAAATTTTATTTTGATATAAAAATAAATAAATAATGTAAATCATACTAATTAATATTTAAAATTATTATAACACTTCAAAACATCCCAAGATAAAATATTAAATTCACTCTTCAATTTCATCCAAGATCCAAAATATACCCAGAAGGCCAAGGCCAAGAGGGGACTACCTCCCATCATGTTTCCATCATCTATAATCTACCCTAGGCATACCCTATCATATTAGTTCCATAAAAAAATATAGTTGACACTAAATTTTTAATGTAATTATATAACTACACAAGTAGGTGATAACTAGCTCGGTAACATACTCAACTATGAATAACTAGGTATCTCAACTATGTTTTCTTGTATAAATAGACTTAAAACTTAACTAAAATAAAAAACCATAATACATCAATATAGCATGTATACTTACACAATTAATCCATAATAAAATAAATGTAACAAGGCTTCACACCCACCCATTATTGAGATAATTTCTTATCTCCACATTATGGGGGTGGGATAAGAAGGTTGTTTGAGTCATTAATTTAAACAAACCTTTATTCTTTGCCACCAGATGGCCTTGAAAAAAATATTTACACATATTTTTTTAAACTCATACTTAATATCATTTTAGGAGGACTTGTAACTTCATTCCTTTTCCCAAACCATACATAAAAATGCACAAACTATAAGAACCATTTAATCCCATTTGAGTAGCATAACATTTCAATTTTAAGTCTAAAAAATAGTTATAAAATAGTCAAAAACTAAATTAAGAATGTTTCATCTCCAATCCAAAATGTGAAATAAAATCCACATGGTGGCCATTAGCAAAATCCATGTAAAAATAATAAGGAAAGAGGGCAGGCCAAATGGCCTTACATCTCTTGAAACTAAAAAAAGATAAAGGAGAAAGATAAAAAATATTTAAACCTTTTTTTTGGAATAAATTAGGTGGAAAGGATGTCTACCATGTATCCACTTCTTGGATATACACAATAAAACCTCCTAAAAGTCTTGGAAATTAGGTTTTCTACTCTTTATTTAAGATCCTCCTCTTCTTTCTATAGCTCATCTCCACTCTCAAGTTTAAAACTAGAAAAAAATTTATCTAAGGAAGTATTTACATTCTCTTATAGATTAAAAAACTCTGACTTATTAGAAAATGGGAAGGTGATACTTTTCCCTTACCATTACTTTGACCATCTCCATAAATTCTTCTTAGTATTAACTCATTCAACACACCAATGTGAGGAAGTAAGACATACACACACCTATTTATGATATCACTTACCCATGTTTTAAATGGGAACATAGGTTTTATTATGACATTAATAAAACTCCATAAAAGTCTTCATGCATTTGTTGTTCATGCAAGGTCTTAAATGCATGAAAAGACACTTCTAACACTCTCTACATACACTTAGAAAAAATGGTACATGCTTCCATTCAATTTTTTTAAAGGGTGATAAAAATTTGGATGTATTTTCAGCATTATAAACTTTTATATGTTTCAACATATATCTAAGATATGGGTAAAGATGACAAAATTGAAAGGAACGTCAACAAAATCAATCCAAGACCAATATTTGAAGCAATAACAATAAAAACATCATAAGAAGAGTTCTAAGAGATATAAGGATGATATGAAAAGACAAAGGCAATATCATATAATATCTATATAATAATTTATTTATGTTAAAAATGAGAATTCTTGCATATATAGGTAAGGATAAAAAATAAGTAAGTCAAACTAACTAATGTGACATATATCCACAAAAGGACAAACTAGGAAAAAGATAAAAACTTTCTATAGAACATAGAAAACATGAGAACCAACTATAACACCCCCATAAAGTAAAGCTATGAGATAAAATTAGCCAAAAACAAAGTGGCATATCCATAATATGATTCCCAAAAATAAGGGCATGATTAGGTGCTCATGTACAATATATCCATGATGTGAAGAAAGGAATAATTCCATTAGGAACAAACCCACCCCCCGCCTCCCAAAAAAAAGAAAAAAACAAATTGAAATAAAATAAGGAAATAAGTAAAGGAAGGAAGGACTTCATGTGGAAACCCCCTAAATATAACTTAATTCACCCCAAACTAAGATCAAAAATATATATCTTGTATGGATGGAAATAATGTAAGGAACCATCTACATAGTTGGTAAGATCATCCCAAAAATAAAATGTTCTTTCCATTAATGTACCTTCCTCCTAAGTACTATAAACAAGATGTCCTAAAGACACATCACCTATATAAATATTGATTCCAATAGGATACATAACACCCTATAAGATCCTACCAATACCTCCATGAGTGTATCCCATAGAGTGAAGTATGCAAGATCCAAATCCAAGAGTATTTTTTTAAAAGGGACCAAACACATAAGCAGGTGCATCCAAAGTGGGAAAATCAAAAAATGTAGTAGAAGGGGTATAAATAATCTCCAAAACATAATGTGTAATAATAATAGGTTCCTCATGGAAATCACCATCTAAACACATATCCTCATAAATAAGAGGAGTAGGTAATTAAGGAACAAAAACTATGTCACAATAAAAATTAATCCTCAAGGAGTCATGATCATATCTCATCCACAATCTCCAAAAGTGATGTTGAAGTTGCCACATACTCAAGAATCATGTTATCTCAATTAATGAAATGAATAAGAATACAAAATATATGAGGAGTAATAAGATAATAAATAAATCCATAATAAAAATAAAATTCCTCACTAATAATTTAATAAGGAATAATACTGAGAGGTGTAGGAGGTAATAATTCCTCTTATAGATTACCATCAAGAAGTATGTCCTCACAAAATGATGAGGAGTCTTGATTCATGTTACTACTAAAGAGTGGATCCTCACTAGGAGGAGAATAAAGTACCAATAGTTACTCACCCATGTCTCTATCAAGACTTAAATATTTAACATCATCAATGTCATCATCAAAATATAACTCATCGCTAATATGAGGAGAGGGAAGTGGAAACAAAGGATGTGAAGTAAAAGAGGGTGAAAATACCCATAAGACTTAGTATCCTTCTCAAATAAGGCTATAATAATATATAAATATTAATTTTGTGACGTGGCACATGTGACATAACATACAAACTATCTAAAACATGCAGGTGAATCAAACAAAGAGCCTCATCTTGCATGGATGTAATCCAAGAAAGATCTTCCTCATCTATAAAGTGGGGAATGTCTCCAAGTACCATTATCCACATGTCATTCATCAGTAAGTGTATATTCATTTCTATCTTTAAAATAATATATTTTTAGGTGTTTATGGGATCAAATAATTAGGAATCCATTGTAAAAAATTAAGGATAAATTCAATAAGAAGAATAACCCTCTTGAAAAAACAAAACCCCCTGTGATAATTTAACATCTCTCGAAGAAATTAATGAACACACCCCAAAAAGTATAAGCCCCCATAAATTTTTAAATTTATCGTTGATTTATTTTTAAAATATAAATTAACCTAATTTATGGAGAATAAAGAAACATATACTTTTGAAAAAAGATACTTAATTTTAAGCCACAGTTCAAAAGTTAGAGTCTTTACAAGTTTTTTGTCATTAAAATGGGTAAATAAATAAACATTACACAAAACATAAATTAAATAATGACCCAAAATATATATTTAAATTTATTAATATGGTAAAAATATTCAAAAAAATATCTCCAACAATTTCTCTAGTAGAAACCAAACACAAGTTGTAAAAAATGGGTGAAAAATTGCTTTAAAAAGTTTGTTTGTAAGATCTAGAAAACATAGTTGAATGGGTCCTATTGTGACATCTCAAAATGTGATATAGCATAAAAAAATTGGTCCTATAATTATATGATGAAATTATACCTAAAATAATATCCTTTCCAAGAATCATATCTAAAATTACATATCATATGGCTTCAAGCCAGAAGAAAGTCAACTAGCTATCTAGATGATAAATATAGATTGCTACAATAATATTCAATCTAATAAAAGAGTTATATTCCCTACTAAAAAATGAATAAAAGTTATAAGTTAGGAAATATGGGACTATTATTTAATCATATAATGTCTTAGATTTTAAAAATCATATTTGTACCACTTGTGGTGAGAGAAAACCAAAATTGGTGGTAGATATCTGCTTGTAGACCAATGAGTAGGTTTTTGACTATAAGGGTTATAAGAATTGATCTTTGGAGATTATAAAAAATGTATTAGTAATAAATCTTATATCTGTATGAAGATGTGCTTTTATATTTTTATTTTAATTCATGTAAGACCTAAAACCTTAAAAAAACTTGCATAAATTACATAAAAAGCTTCCAAAACAAATTTAAACATGGGTCTAGAAAAATAAGAACCTAATGGTAAATCATAAGATCTAAATGACCTAATAAATTAAAAATAAATAAATATCCTAGATATATAAACTACCTCCACTCCATTGATAATAAATTTTGATAAATAAACAAACCCTTATAACAACAAACTTACAAATGGATGGTTGTGACACATCCAACTCTGATACCATGAAAGGAATGTCAACAAGATCATTCAAAGCCCAAGATTTGAAGAATTTATAGTAAAAACATCACAATAATATTTTTAAGAGCTTAAAATATGATATTAAAAGACTTAGGAAACATCATTTAATACCCATAAAATAACTTCCTTATGTTACAAATGAGAAGCCTTGCATATATAGGTAAGGACAAACAAGAAGTAGTTCAAACTAACAAATGTGGGATAAATCCATAAAAGGATAAACTAGGAAAAAAACTATCTATAAAACCTAGCAAACATGGGATACTAATGGTAAGGTGAAATGTTTCCATTCCCATTCCTTTGACCCTCTCTAATATTCTTCTTAGTATTAAGTCATTCAACACACCCATGTGGAAAAGTAAGACATGAACACACATATTTATTATCTCACTTCCCCATATGTTAAATGGTCACAAAGGTTTTATTATGAAATTAATAACACTACATAAAAGTATTCATGCATTTGTTGGTCATGTGAGATCTTAAATGCATGCACAACCACCTCTAAAACACTTTACATACACTTACAAAAATGGGTACATGTTTCCATTTGATTTTTTCAAGGGGTGATATCAATTTGGAAATTGTTTCAACATTATAACCTTTTATATGTTTCAACATATATCTATTTTGTGGATAAAGAGGGGGAAAATAGTGTTAAGGGGTGTGAATAGTGTTAGGATGGCCAAAGACGTTCAAAATAAAAACAAGATTTGATGAAAACACAAGGGTAATATTATAATCTTATGTGGTCAAGAGACTCTACTCCACTAAAAATTAATGGTATATTTATGCTCAATTTGGTCTTAGTTCCCTTAATTTTCCTTCCATGTCTCATGCATGTCATTTCAAATATCAATTTTCACTACCATAGGTAGTTGAATCTATCTAATATAATCACATTAAATGATTTCCAATAATACATCATTGTATACATAGAACATCTAAATGAAAAAAATCAAATATACACTTTAGGTAATCACCACATGCTAACATCATATTCTTGTAATTAAAAATTACATGATAAATAATATTAGCTCAACTAATACTAATGTAGTTTGCATATCAATAAATAGTAACTAAAATTTAATCAAATATGAATCAATATCATTCAATACATAAGATCCACTATTTATATATTAATGAAAAAATAAACATCTCATGTCTCCATATCATAAGGAGCATGTCATAATAGGACATGTGTGTGATATAAATAAGGTCCAATATAACTAACACTATGAAAGTTAGGGCCTCATGAACTACACCTCATATACAATTACAAATTAAGTTTTATTTTAACTTCCATATTGTAACAAAATTTTATGGATTAGTGAAAATATAATATATAATATAATAGTTTATTAAATCTTATACATAGGGACAAGGGTTGGGATCTTCATATTACATTAGACTATTTTCAAGAATAAATGAATTTTGATTTATAAACTATCTAAGAATATGGTTATAACTAAGGTATTCCCCTCATAACTACATCCATTTTCATGTTATTTTAGGTTCTATTGGAGTTAATTATGGGTTGGAGGAAGGAGAAGAATTTTTTGATATTTAGAATCAATTCATATAAAACTTTATTCAATTAATTAGAATAATATTTTAATTACACACAAATAATATTGTAAGTGAAATAGAATATAATTTTATTTCATTATTAAGAGATAAAAAATGAATTATAATATAATTGGCCTATTTGAGAGGGTAACATACTTTGAACAATATCTATACAATATAATTCATAGATGTATTTACACTATCCTATGCACTTTATTTATACAAGACCTCTCTAGTTGGATACTACTTCCCACACATGTGGGATGATTGCGATTAAATCAAGGGATTACTCACAAAAAATTATGAATATTATTAATTTCAACAATTAAAAGGAAAATATTTAGGAAAAAGGGGTCTTAACATGCCCTCCTTTGACATCAAAATGAATTTTTATGGTGGTTGTAGTGGTATAAAATATATCATCAAGAACCAACTTGGAATAAAAAAAATTTGAACTTGTGGCCTTTTCCTATGATAATTTCATAGGATCCATAGCTAAAATTTAGAAAATCATAATAGATCACAAATATCAAAACAAATTCTAAAAATTGGAAAACCAAACTAAAGGGATAAATAATGATTTTTTCAAGCACTATTTCATTAGTGGAATCAAGGATATGATTTTATCATAGGTCAAGAATTTAAAAACTTAGATGCAAGATATAGTATTTATAAGTATTATATAAGATAATAACATATCCCAATGTTTCATTTTAAATTTTGGTTCCTCTAAACCATCTACATCATAACTAAATATATTAAACCCTCATCTGAAATAAACCCCCATTAAACACCTTAGAAAGGTAAAAATGTGCAATCAGTGAGAAAAAGAGTTGTGTTACAATAGTGGTGAAAAATTCAACGATTCTAAATAAAATGATGTCATAGGACCAATTTGTTGAATAATATTATAAGGCCCATAAAAATCTATCAAAAGTTTTTGGTGGCTCTTTATATTCAAATGGGACTACTTATAAGGATAAATTCTAAGAAAATCCATAAACCTATGCTATAAAGTGTGTCTCAAATGGTTTTAATCAGCTTACTTATTCATGCATTTCTAATCCAAGTGGAGATTTTACATAAAAATTCAAATAATATTTTGTCCCACATTAAGGGTAATACCTATTTCACTAACATAAGTGCTACCTTGGAGGTAAGATAGGAGAAATGATAGATTATAAACATGGACTTATTCATAAAGATTAATCTTAGTGGTTGTGTGATATGTGGTGTTATACCACCATTACAAAGGAGATAACCACTTGAACTAATGATGCTATTAATAAAATTCAAAGTATAAAAGATATGCCAATGGGTATTTTTTTACAATTTTGATTTGGCCATCCTTTATTTAATGATATCCATATATCATTTTTAGTTGAGTGCTCATATGTTATCTGAGTTTATATTTGTGACAATTCTTGTGTCACTCTTTCTAAATATTTTTCACCCATTCAAGAATGGGTATAGATATTTCACATAAATTTACATGTTATTTATTTGGTGGGATAGTACACGGTGATTTAATTCTCATTTCCCTTTTTTATAAGTGATCTCATAATAATATTACATTAGTTTGGTGACCCATTATTATTGATATTGAGAGGATACCCATTGTTCCAATAATTATTTGAGACTATGATGATCTATATTTATACAAAAAATATGACCTACCAAGTATGGTCACCACTTATTGATTGCATGGAGGATAGACATCATGTCCTTACCATATGTTGAATGCACCATATTTCTTGTAGTGAGGTCCCTTTTGGTAAATATGGTGGGTCATTCATCTTGCATTAGGATGGTGTTGATTCCATTTCCATAAGCCTCACTTTCAATGACAAAGGTCTTTGAGAAATATTGCATTTATAATATATGTGTATTACATATAACCTCTTTGAGTATATCAATAGCTTGTTTGAATATTATGGGCCATAAAAAGAATTATTTTTTTAGCATGTACATCATTGGGGTGATATTTTTTCCATAACTCTTAATAAATCTATAATATGACCCTATGAGTCCAATTTTATTGTAATAAAAGTTATTCTCACTTTTTGATGCAATATAATAATCTTCTATTTCATTTGTAGTATTATCTTTGTGTATTCCTAATATCATAACCTAACTCTTATTACCAATGATATAAACCTTTCTACAACATATTAGATTAATATTTTAAATACAAATTAATAGTATTGTAAATGAAATGGAAGATGATTATATTGCATTAAAACAATATAACAATTAAATTACAACATCATATTCCTCTTCAAGGGGGAAACCTATATTGAGAAAGCTCAAGGTGATATAAGTTGTGGATGCCTTTAAACTAGCCTATGCACTTTTTTAATACAAATTATACTATAGAAAACTAAATATTCCCATACATGTGGGATTATTAAAATTAACTTAAGGGGTGACTTACAAAGCACATGTGCATGTATCTATTATTAATAACCAAATTTAAAAAAGAAATCGTTAGGATTGTGGGGTGATAATACTAATTTTTTCAATCTATGTGATTTTTTTAATTTCAAATGGAAAACAAAGGTGCATATATATTTTTAATAAATTTTAACATGTTGACAAAAATTAAACCTTAGAAATCAAGATCAAACCTTAAATGCAAAAATTGGACATAATATTTTAATTAAAAATTTTAAATTATCCTATAAGAAATAATTTATTGGGTTTGATCTAAGAATTCTTCCAAACATGTTTCCACATATTTTTAACCTTAGACAATGCATATGTAATTCATAATTGAGTTATTTATCTATGAACCCTTTTGTCAATTTCTAAGCATAGGAATATTTAGTAGCCTAAATCTAGTCATGAATACTTTATCATGGTTATTTTATTCCTTTTTACCATTAATTAACATTTTTAATTAATTGACATTAATTTTTCTATTTTTACCTATCCTAAGCATAAGATGAAACCTAATTTCATTATAAGACCATCTATTGTCACCTATATAAAATAAATATTGTTAAAAAAACTTATATGGATATGTATGACCTAAATAAGACCCCAAAGGGATGGGAACTCCTAATAGGATACGAATGACCTATATACAAATATTTTTATTCCCTCACAAGAGTCAAATTTTCAAAAAGGAAGGTATCCTTAGGGTCGGCCTTTAGCTTCCTAAACTCTCCAATCGGTCTTTCCCCTCTTGAACCTCTAAAATAGAACATTTTATTATTTAATTTCATACATATTTGAAAAATATTCAATTATAATATAAGATATTTTCTACATAAGTGTACATTGATAAAAATTTCCATGTTCTTTCCAAATCAGTCTACAAGCACTTCAAGCAATAATGAGACAAGTCTAAATTCAATTTTATGAATCCCTATCCAAGCATGATTAAGTATTAAATATAATGTTTAATTTATTAATATTCAAAGGATAACATTTTAAAAAAACACTTATGTGAGATAACTACATGGATTTTTGATCCCTCTTTAGAGTATTGACATGTAGGCATTGCTCAACATAGTTAGGTGTTGAGGTCTAGCATAACCCTAACTACTAACCCCTTTTTACTCCTTCAAATTAATTTGTCTTATTTTGGCACAAATATAGGGTTTATAACTTAAATATGGTGTATAAAATTCTCTTTCAAGGTTATGAATATGAAATTAATGAAAAAAGACATAATTTTCATTCTCACACCCAACTGTGTTGAAATTTTCAATATTATGGAAAAACATAGAACTGATAGATAGGGATAATAGTGTCAATATATATTTTCCTCTATTAGGTTTTCATGTCATTTATGGAACTAAAGCACAAGTTATGGTGTTTTATTTGGTTTTATTCACTTTGTATGTTCATATAGTTTGTTTTCCAATTCAGTCACTTGATGACTCCCAAACCTAAGATCATGTCTCTTTTACATAGTTTAAATTTGTTCAGTTATATTTTTCTCAGTATTTTTAGTCATTTATATTTAACTTGGAAAAAAATTTATTTATAAAACACTACATTATTATATTCAATTTATCCAATTAAGGTTGATATTTTTATATTGATTTAAAATTAAACATTTAGCAAATGAGTTTATTATTCAAACATTATTTAACATTATGATTTCATTAGGGTTACAACCTTATAGGTTTAAATAAAAAATGGTCTTAGGTTTTCAAAAAAAAATCCTAGGGTTTCAAAAAATTAACATTATATTTATACATCTCAGTTTTTTACTTTTATATAATATATTTTTCATGTTTTATAAAGTGGATGATACGGATCCCTTTGATGACTATAATAATATACCTATATAAAACATTACATAATATTCATTAATTAAATTTTTTGTCAAGTCCAACATAACATGGAATAAATAGAAACCATATATTTAAGATATTATAAATCTTCCTCTTAACTCTTAGGATGTTGATATCTATTATCCCTCTAACAAGGTCCATGTCTTTATCCTAATAGGTGAGTTGAGAAACCCTATAGTGTCAAATGAATGTAATAAAAGTTTCATTAATATTTCCCCTCCACCTCCCAAAAAATCATCTTGGTGGTGTTTTTATTCATTTTAAATCATAATTACATAATATTTGTGCTTATCAATCCATTCAAGATCAAATCATCACTATGATAAGGTAAGCAAAAGAGTTAGAAAATCAAAATCAAAATTTGATTTCAAAGATCACATCATGGGAAAATAAAATCACTTTCACAAAGAATATAAATTATTATAGTTTGGATCATGAGATTTTATATTCATCTATCAATTTTTTGCCTAACAATACTTCATATGAAGATTTGAAGTCAAACAACAATACATCTATAATTAATGATTCAAAAATTGCACAAAAGGCTACTAAAATTTAAAGGGAAATTTTGAGATAAATGATTTGAAAAAAAAGTGATAAAATTACCTCATATATATACACATATAATATAAAAATATAATTTTTCATATCATATAATGCATAGGCATCACACAAGTAGTTGTTTAGCTTTGAAGGGAAAAATAAAAAAGATAATTGATAATTATGATCCTATAATAGATACACAAATAAAGAAACCCAATCACATAAATAAATATCATAAAAATAAAGTATAGATAATATTTATAATTGAATTTTAACCATTTCAGGAGATGTCTTATCTCTCCTCATCCAAGTGGCACAATTGAAACACTTATAGGTTGTGGGTAGCTTAAGAATGAGTTGAATCTCTAGGTGGGGCTAGCTCCCTTGATGTACCACTTGTAGACCACTACTATACATATGCTTGTGAGGGAAAATAGAGAAACAATTGAAATTAAGCTATCATGAATGAGGTGATACAAGAAATTTATTGATGACTACTCACCAGTTACATGTTACACATCAGAACAAGGGGCTAACTAGACATACACTTCTCTAATTTGAATCTTTTCACATCACTATTTCATTATGAGGCTATGATTAATGTTTAGGATAGGAGGAATAGACAAGAGGATTATAATGACACTTTTTAATAATATAACTCACTCAAACTTGAAACCTCATAGAACACTTCACATGATCTACAAGAAGAATATGCAAATAGGTGAGAGAATGAGACAACAATGCTAAGGAAACCATAGTTATCACTAACAAAGATCCATAATTAAATTAAATACAATATTAATAGTAATATAATAGGTAAAATTAGTATTATTTATTGATATAATGGTTAAAAATGAGAAAGGCTTCACCATACTCTTGTTGAACATAGTTTACACAGGCTAAATGGCTAGTTTTTATAGCACGAGAGAGAGAGAGAGAGAGAGAGAGAGAGAGAGAGAGAGAGAGAGAGAGAGAGAGAGATAGAGAGAGAGAGAGAGAGAGAGAGAGAGAGAGAGAGAGAGAGAGAGAGAGAGAGAGAGAGAGAGAGAGAGAGAGAAGTCCAAATGTCATAAGGACACTTATAAAGATGATAAAATGAGTAAAATTTTCATGTGAAAAGAGTGGTAAAATGGTCATGTAAGGTCATAAAATACAAGTGTCATCCTAATTTATGAGATTTATGAAATGTAGCATAGGAGTCCCCTTTACTGGATCAAAAAATTACCTTCATGATTTAGCTCTATTTGAATGTCCCAAAACTAAATACGGATATGTTTAATTATTGGAATAAGAGGTAAGGATTTAATACATGCTTCTCCATACATTATTTACATTTTGAGTCATCTAAAATCTTTTGGAAGTGAACCATCACTACCTGTAGTCAAATAAACTCCTCTTTCAAACACCCTACACACTTGGCTTCTCAAAAAGGCATGAATTTTTTTATGAAAATTGTTATAATGGATTTTATGAAACTTTTAAGGACCCTAAATTTCCTTATAAGCATCAGACACACCTTAAAAATACATCCACTTGAAATTTTCATCCTTCTCACCATCATGTTCACTATGGTAGTTTATACTAGCTAAGATGAGAGATCTAATAGAAATACCTAGTATTTTTTAAAAGGAATTAAATGGAAATGGGGATTTATATTACATCTCAATATTCCTTCCAAATTTTATTTCATCTTTTTGAAACCTCATATAACCTACATAATGGACAAAATAGTCAAAAGAACCAATTTTATACCCAATCTGTATAGGACTGAAACACTTCAAGTAGATGGAAATGGTCTATGGAAATTCATATATAGGATAAAATAATTTACCAAGCCATTTTATATCCATTTGGATGCATCTCTAGCCTTTTTTTACCCAATTGGGTTTAGAATCAGGGTTTGTAAGGGTTCTGAGTCAATTCTAATCTTAAGGTTTGTTCATGAAGATGTAACATTAGAATCACAAAATAATTAAAAAATAATGTAGATAAAGACCCTTTTTAATATCTCCAATATTATTATATATCCATGAATAGTGTCTAAGGAGATGTGAACAACTAAAGTTGCTATATCAAGCTCTTATCTCCATTTCCTACAAGGTTGAATTATCTTAAAGCTCAAAATGACTTTTTAGTGGATTATCCTACATATAAATAGATTTATACCTATATTATTTACCCAT